>JADKLZ010000003.1:3949609-3967304 GCA_021533235.1 Biomphalaria straminea | reverse complement strand
AGATTTCTAACAGTTTCTTCCCAGAGAGAGGTTTCCAAACTTTTTCTGTGCAGCTGCTAGAATTCTAGTGATGTTTGGGAGTAGGCCTACGTACGTTTGTGAACAGTTTTTCTCCAGAATGAAGGTTAACAAAACAGCATTACGATCACGACTGACTGATGAGCATCTGAGAGCAACCTTGCGGCTTGCCACTACACGCAACTTCAGGCCTAACGTCGATGGTCTGGTCTCTGCCAAACTCTCTCAGCTGAGTGGACAGAAACATGAGTGACGAAACATCTGCGGTGGGCCTAGTAATTATTTTTTTTAATATTTTTTTTAAAACTACAGTTTCTGTTTTTTTTATTAGTGACAGAGACAACGTTAACTAATTTTAGTAAACTAAACTGCCTGAGCTTGTAAACTACACTTAATGTAACTAATATTTTAGCGTTCGTAAGATTTAATGAAAAAGCATTCTCTTTTCGTGGTGCGGCCCGCTGACTGGTTGTTACTTTCCAGTGCGGCCCACATACTGATATGAGTTTGAGACCCCTGCCCTAAAGGAAGGTCTTTGCGAGACCTTAGGACATTTTGATCTGGCCATAGAGTCTAAGATTTTAAGATTAACAGTAGCTAATTATATAGTAGCAGAGGCTTTTGTGAGAGTTTCAGAGGCATTCGAGAAAGTATCAGAAGCTTTCGAGAGAGTTCCAAAGTTGCCGAGAAAGTTTCTGAGGCTTTCGAGAGAATGCCAAATTTTTCGAGAGTTTCAGGGGCTTTTGAGGCATTCGAGAGAGTTCCAGATGCATTCGATAAAGTTCCATAGTCTTTCGAGAGAATTTCAGAGGCTTTCGAGAGAGTTCCGGAGGCTTTCGAGATTATTATAGAGGCGTTTGAGATAGTTGCAGAGGCATTCGAGAGAGTTTCAGAGGCTTTCGATTGAGTAGCAGAGGCATTTAAGAAAGGATAGCAGTCATTTGAGACATTAACAGGCTAATAGAGGCATTTCATGTCCAAATAGTATTGGAATAGTTCAAAGTAATCGTTATATTTGTCTCTCATGCTAACTTTGATGTGATTACAATAGTTTATGTACGCAGGGGTATCATTTTAAAATGTCTATAACATCGGCTAAATAAAGAATACGAGCCGACCCGCGGCATAGCATACGCACCCTCCTCTATTTTGTTTCTGAGCCTTGCTCTTTGTCACTGCGAAAGTTACGTGGGGTAACTCTTGTCCGACTTGCAGAAATAAAAGAGTTACTTTTCCATGACTTTTTTTCATCGTGGTGTACCGCATAGTTGGACCACGAATAGAGTTATATATGGAAATAAAATATGATCACAGCATTCCCTGGCCTTAGAGATAGTGGTTTTAGATAAACATATTTCTTACAAGACTCTTAATGAGTGACAGAACGCCAGGAAGGGTGCTATTTGAGAAACAGAATGGTGTTATTTTCTTGTTTATTGCACCCAGGGGACACAAATGAAGGGGGCGAAATAAGCGTAATAATTGCCCCAGGAATACAATAATTGCCCCAGGAATACAATAATTGCCCCAGGAATACAATAATTGCCCCAGGAATACAACGTGTTTTCTCCAACTGTGTACGAGCGATGAAATTTAGAAGTACTCAAAAACAACCTGCAACTGTTTAAACTCTCCTGGGTTTTCGCATGACTAAGACTAAGACTGCTTTTAATCCTTACAGAAATGTGTTGTGATTACAAGGACTCTTTTCTCATATAAAGACAACACAACATTCACATAAATACAACAGACACAACATAAAGAGTTCATTCAGTGACTACACACAGACATCTTGGTGCTTTTCATATTCCCTGATCAATGAGTGGCACTGATAGAGTCTGATCGAGTGAGGTACGAACGAGTTTTTGAACCGCTCTGTTCTTGTTTTGATTTGACAGCAGTCGCCCACTTCGCGACGACCTGACGTAGTTCTGATGGAGCGGGTGGCCTTTGTCTTTCAAGATTTTTTCGATTTTTCTTACACTTTTTTCTTTATAAAGTTTCTTTAAATGTAGTAAAGTTGTGAGTGTAATTTAAATGCCCTTTTTATGATGTTTTCTAGACGTCGCAACAGTTTAGATGAAGCGTTGCCTTGCCAACAAGTTATTCCGTATGTTAGCAAATTTTGTATAGTCGCGCCGTAAAAAGTGTCTAGGATTTTCTCGTTTAGTTTAATGCTGTTGAGTTTGAATAGATAAAAAAGAGTCGCTGGGCTGTTTTCTTTGTCAGAGTTCCAAGGTGGTCTTTCCATGAAAGCTTGTTATTAATGATAGTACCTAGATATTTACATCTACATTCAAAACACAATGGGACATAATCAGCTTATCTTTCACATTTTTAGCTTCAGAGTTAATGTCCGGATGTTTGTTTTCCCCACCATGTATCTCTCTTTCGAACTTGGTAAAAAAGTATTTATTGCCACTAGTTCAGAATACGTGGACTGCAAATAAAGAGTCTTAGGTTGGGTAGCCCTGAAAACAGAAGTATAATATCCCAAATGCTTTCTAAATTAATGATTTTTCTAAAGATTTACTTTAATCAAATGTGAATATTCTTATGGTAGGAAGCTCACTCACCTTTGTGTGAGTTTCTTAATTTTTTCTTGAGTTCAGTGGTCCCAATTGGCAATTTGGCAATTTTAAAATGTTTATATAAGCTGTGTGTTTTAAAAGGCATACAGTAATTTTTCTATACATTTTAGCACGACAGTATATAATTTCTATGCAATTTAAAATCTTCAGATAGTAATAAAAAGTTGGCAGCTATGTTCTTATAAAACAGCATCCTTGACATTGAATATGAAGATTTTACATTTTTGTTTTAATCTCTCACAAATCTTCTTTCAGATTTTTACTTTTTTTTTATATTTCTTTACATCGCTCTTCATTTCAACAAATCGCTTTCTCTTCTTTTTCCATCTTTCTTTACGTTGTCAGCGGTTCTCAACTAATTAAGCTTTGCGACCACGTTTTAAGATTCCCTCAATGCGGCGACCTTTTACAGTACTATTACTTTTATTTAAAAAGTAAAAGTAATCGTTTTGCTATTTAATTATAACTACCTTATATATTAATGAAATGATATACGTATGTCATGCATTTATTAACTTTCCTATTTATGTTGCATACTTGGTGGCGGCTCGCAATAAATATTGTAATAACTTCAAGTGAAGGCCACTCAACGAGACATAAGATGTTTATTTACATGACATCACAGTAACATAAAACAAGATCTACATTCAGCACTGTCTCTCCATCTTGTCTCTCAACGTGGGCGGAAGTCGTTATTCTCTCATGTCAATATCCTGTTCTAGTTCGTTCACTAGAGGTGCGCACCTGTGAACTAGCCTGAATGATGGTGCGCAAGTCAGAGTCATTACAATATATAGCTATGTCAAAACCAAATAGCATAGCTATTACATTGTTGTAAAAGTCTGAGCTTTATTCTGTTTCAACAAATCAGGAGTTCTCGGGACAGTTTTTGCAAGATCATAACAAATGTCAACTTCTGCATGAAATCTATTTTGCATTTCGACTTGATAACTAACAGGCTGTTTCGCCAAAAATATCATTGCAAATGAAAGAAGGTGAGATAGGGACAAGACAGTAAACGCTTAATCTAGATATGTGTCATTCATCTGGTCATCTCATCTGTACATGGACTTAAGTCGAAAGGGTACTGTGTCAGTTCAGGTAACCAGTCCTTCCACTTTTCTTGGCCAGCAGCTGTTCTTAGTAGGATATCGGAAGAGAGGTCGGTCGATTCTTTTATGTTATCCAGCTTTTCTTCTGTCGACCTTTTCTTCATGCTCCTTCCACTGTAATTTGAAGAATGACTTTTTGATAGTGAATTATGTCTTACAATATGACCGAACCAGCTTTCGTCTCATCACAGTGCTGAGGAGTTATTCTTGTAATAAAAGTAGAAAAATCTTCGCGGTATTTATGAGTTTACTTAACTATTTCTGTCTTGTAAACATATTTAACTTTGATTGAATTTCTCGGAAGTTCAAATAAAATGTGAAGTAGATTTAGAAAGTTTGATGGGATTTTGTCCGCATGCTTGTGTAACTATTCTTTCACAGAAATTAATTTTTTTTCACCTTTGTCAGGATGTATGTTCAAATTTCTTACCAGAGCTCTACGGGAGGCCCATGCTTTAATGTCTTGCTTCTATCAAGAGTTATTCCAAAGTTCATCTTGTCCAATACATTATGTATTTCTACAAAAATTGTACGTATTAAAATTCCTATTTAATGAAATTGTTGTAACACCTTTTTCAAAACGTACATAGTTTATATTACATAGTTTAGGTTTAACATTTCTTCTTAATCTTATAATAAGCATATATAAGTATTCTAAGCGGCGGAGCTTAGACATTAACAATGGAGACCAAACCTCTTAGAGTTCATTCGAGATAAGATAATACTTATTAATCTAATGGAAATTCAGTTTGATTACAAATGACAACCTCAGCGTAACTACTGTACAAAAACAATATTTATGAAAAATTCGAACAACATTCACATACGAACATTCGTATTCGTATTCATTCGTTATGATGGTCCCAAACACTCACCTTCGACGTCTCAACCTGTGTCCAGTGGAGTCAAATACAGACCTGTGACGTGGCAACGAGCTATTGGTCTCCACTGGACGCAGGTCAGTATTCAGACCTTTCATGTCGATTGGTCTCAGTACAACACGACCAGGTGTGGCGATGCGTTATGCTCTAATTTGTATACCTTTAAACTGTTGAAAATATTCATACTCCGACAATTAACTCTTTCTCTCCGTAATTATTTACCACATTCTGATGGAATCAACGTTGGTATCGTCGGTCAGGAGAGAAAGAGTTAAAATATTTAAAGACAATTCTGATTCAATTCCATGCTACATCTTTAACAATAAAAAATGGTGACTTCCATTGAAAAAAAACTTTACGTATCAAAATTTCATGCTAGGATTAACAAACAAACAAAAATATTTTCGAAGGTCTTAAGCGGCCTCTGATAAATAATAACTTGTCATCCGACCCCAATGGGAGTCGCGAAACACAAGTTGAGAACCCTTGATTTAAAGAGCCTAAATCGCATCAAAAGTGTAAACAAAGAGGAGTTCACTGCTTTGAGTTTAATTACGAAAATCCATCATTGTAATTAAAATTGTGTACACAGCCAAGTATCGACAGAAAAAGATATTGTTATCATAAATGTGTTAATATTTTTATTTGTTAATAATGTGATATCTGTTTGCTATCCCTAATAAGGAGCCTCCAGTGTTTGTTACTATTAATAGTGAATAGTTGTAAAAGTGAAGTATTTTTATGAAAAGTTGCTAGTCATTTATACAAATAATATCAGCTGAAATAAGGTTGTCTATTGAGAAGGGCAATAAAATCCAAGTTCAAAAGGTGGTGGATTGATGAGAGGGAAGAGTTTTATCCTAGAGGGCAAGTTGAAAACCAAACACACTTAACGACAAGATTTTCAGTTGACATTGCAAGATCAGTTATTTAAGAAAATTAAAAATATTTTTTTTTTATTTCGTGTTTATGTGTGAGTGTGTGACTGTGTGTGTGTGTGTGACTGTGTGTGTGTGTATGAATGAAATCACACTAAAAAATACTGTATTTTCTATGGAACTAAAACCTAAAATGTCAAAGAGTATGTTGGCTAAGTATATCTTCTCCAAATTTTTAATTTTTAATTGAGTTTTCTTCTTTAACCTTCAGGCTCTTTATTCCCACACAATGAGTGACTACATAGATGTACACAGAGGCATCGCTAGGATTTGTTTCACTCTTATCTTATACAATACAGACGTTAAACTAAGGCTGTCTCCCATCCCTATACTCTGTGACATATCGCCCTTGGAAAAATAACAACAGAAACCTATTATTGTTTAAGAACATGAAATAAAACAACTGTTCAGCTTTGTGGTAAATGTTAATTCTTTAAAAATAAATTGTCAGCTTTATACGTTTTCATATCATGGGTGTCACCCAGAGCTGCACAGTGAACCACTAAGAGGCGGCAGACTAATTGACTTTCAGACAATGAAGGATTCACTCGGTGATTCAATCTCGTATCACATCGATTGTAAGTCCTGCCTTTAATTTGTTTGTACATCACAAAACTAGCCAAGATGAGCCTTCAGCATCGCCTAAGCAATCCCACACTCCGACAGTCCACACATCCAACATCATCCTACGGAAAGACCGGCAAGTGAAGAGTCCATTTATTTACCAAATGGATCGAAAGACGTCTGCGAATTGGCTGCGGGAAATCGGTTCTTCTCTCCCCTTGATCGTAATGGCTGGCGTGTAATATTTGCTGATCTGCTGCACCGGCAGCGTCGACTCTCTTTTACAGTTAAAATCTCATGATTCCTTAAATAAGATTATCGATACAATCATTAAAGTTGTTAACTTCCGGTGTTAAACAACAGACATGATAGTGTGTTCGTCCTAAAGAATGTGTAATCGATATTTGAGATAATACTTTTAACAGCTTGAGAGAAAATGAAAGATTTCTTAGCATAACTCTTATAAGGTATCTCTATTTAAGATCTCCCGCTATTTACATAAAGGAAAGTAATATACCCTCACATTTCAATATCCCATTCTCAGTCTTCGACAAAATAGATTTACATTAAGCAGGATTTTATTTTTTTCCCCCGGGACGCCAGCTAATGAGCCATTGTGGGTGACGTCACTAATGCCGGAAGTCGTCTGCTGTGATGTTGCTAATTTGCGGCATCGCATTAATATGGATGGTTGGGATATAATCGAAATCTTCTTCCGACCTCGTTCTCATTTCTCAGAAACATTTTTTTTTTATGGTAGGAAATCACGAGCTGCTTATGAGGAGGGAGAAAGGTTTCCCGGAGGGAGAGGGATGGAGTGTGAGAGAGACGGAGGGAGGGAAGATGAAGAGAGGGGAGTATTGTATGAAGACACAGAATTACATTTTTTTTTCTCTTTCCTTCCCTTTCCAATTCTTTGTTTTCCCTCCTTCTGTTCTATCGTCTGCTAAGCTAACTTGAAGCTCTACCCCAGGGAGTGAAGACCTCTCGGTACAGCCCTCTCCTCTTGTCTGTCCCTACCTCCTCTAAAAAGGTCTTTGTTGGTAGTATGTCTAAATTACATTTCGGGGTCAGAATGTTGACCGTTTAGAAATGAACTCTACGGAACAGGATCAGCTTGAGCAGTGAGATAACTGGACTAAGACCACGTGACCTGTGCGCTGTGGACACTGGTCAGTATCGACCGCAGAAACTGGGCAGACATACAGTGACTATATGCAGAACTCTGAAAATGTATAGTTAGACCCTAAGCCAGTATATTAACTCCCTTGGTAGAACATCTGAACTAGTCGTATATAAAGTGTTCACTCAGGAGTGTTCAGCATATGAGACTACTGGACGAGGGTGGGGCATGCATTGAGAGAAACAGGGGCAAGAACTTACCACGTGAACGTTATTAAATCGTGCTTCTACAAATACACATTGCGTTATTAGCACACAATTAAATTATTTTTAAAAAGCCTTTATTAACGCACTCTGTTTGTCTGTCTGTCGGGTAAAAAGTGTATTTTTTGTCCTACATCAGGTCCAGATTTTGCTACATTAATTCTTGTGCCAGATAAAAATAAGAATGCATACTAAAACTGTTTCTTTTATAAACTACTATTATATCTCAGAAGGTAGGTAACAAAGAATACACAGTATACACAATGTCTGGTTCTGATTGTGGTAGTAACGCAAATGTTGAATTACTGTTGACTGGGCCTCTTCTGGCCTTATAATAATGTTCTCTGAGGTGCTACTAAGTTACTCCGCTTTTGTCTAATTAGTTGTGGCGTAGTGCTACTAATGCTACTAATACAAGCACTCAGCAGACAAATATACGTTTAATAATCCATAGAAATTCATATCATCGTGGCAACTCCAGCCATTAGGAATTACATACAATCCAGTTACATATTCTTAAGCACACTAAAAAAATCCAATTAGAAATTTCAAACATATCATTACTGATAGAAAACCATTACACTCCTTACTATCAGGAGTCCAGGAATCAACTGACTTCTGACCCATGGTCAGTTACTAACTCATACGTTACTTCGTGCAAAAAGCACGGAATTATATCAAATGACTGAAAGTCACCATGTGTCACAGGGAGTCTCAAATGAATGTGTTACACTTGACAGATGCGGTGGTATTTAGTGCCCTTTATACATTGTTTAGAGAATTAGGTTTCTAAAAAAAGTTCGCTATTTTGTTCATTCAAACGACCCCTTCCCCTATATCGTCATTGTCAGACTCGTATGTCCCCATTAAAGTTAGCTTCATTATGTGCATTAGTACTTTCCAAAGAACTTTGGTTTAAAGCCTTTCGAACGAGACTACAATATTGCCATCTCCAAATCTTTACTAAACACTCGTTATGAGTATTTGTCTAGAAAAAAACTAGATGCAGGGAATCGTCTAGCTTTGACGTCACGTTTCCTGCTAGGTCGTTACGACCAGCATCCTCTGGATTGACTAAACATCTTTGACCTTACAATTACAGTAAATAAACCACGTCTTTGATTGAACGTATTTTGAGAGAGGTGGGAAGATAATCTAGCAATGGACCTTGACCTAGTACTTTGACGTTTGGTACATCTTCATCGTCAGACATCCTCTTTGTCTGCTCCACCACCATTGACAAGTCTTAGCTGGCAAGTTCACGAAAAACCTTCCAAAAGTCAGAATCAATAGAGGAAATCTCCGTCTTTACTTCCGTGTACGACATCTTGTCTTCGGAAAAATTCGGAACTAGTCGGATGTTTTCAGCAAACAGAGACGCCAAAGGATGAGGTAACAAATCAGTTGGTTGACCTACATATCCAGGTCGGACGAAGTCTAAGGGCCAAGAATCTTGTGCTAGTATTGCGACATCCCAGAAAAGTTTTTATTAACATTAGTAATCGGAGAGGTAATTTAAAAATATACCGTACCATAGTACAATACAGTGAGTCCTTTTTATTTAATTTGTTTTACATGTTTCCTGTGGGGGAATCTCCAGAAGTGAACACTTTTACTTCTGATCTCAAAACTCTTGCATGAAAGCAGTGAGGATTTGAACCTGAAACCATCGAGACAACAGTGACGAGCGCATGCCACACGACCAGACTTCTGCTTTGCGTGATGTAATGCACAAGTCTGACCAAACGAAAGTAAATAGCAGTTTTTAAATTTAAAGCTTTAACAAGATTACAGGAGGCCCTCGTCGGAGTCGGATCCCTGTCAGATCCGCCTATTCGCAAGATGCTTCGGATGTTCCTTCTAAGTTGAAAATAATTAACTTCTCGCTGGACGAGTGTGTTTTTTTTATATTTAGCCGTGACGGACAGACCATCCAAAAGACAGAACGCACAAAAATATGCTTCTTTAATTCTAATGGGGGCACTAAACAATTTTTTTTTTAAATAAGATTTTTTAAAAAGTTTAAGAAATTAGTTTAGAATCATGTCATGGCCGGCAGGGGCGGACTGGGTATCAAAATCGGCCCGGGCATTACCATCTAACCCCACCACAAATGGCGAGCCATATTATATGTCTAACCCTAATTCTATTCTAAATATAATAATAATAAAAACAAAATTTAAAGTTAAATAATGCATCGAAAACGACGAATGCTTGCTTAAGATTACTTAATGTATTATATTTATACATGTATGTGGTCTGAAATATAATTTACAGTACAATAATGAGTTTGAAATAAATATTTATCATTAAATGTTTTTGGAAAAATTTTGTTATACCAAAAGACTAGAGAATGCCTATAGGGTAGATAGGCACTTACTTTACTGAACATGAAAAGCGCTTGCTTCTCTATACATTAAATGTGATTTGTATATTCAGGGAATAAGAAGATCCCTCATCAGCGCACTACTCCCTGCCACATCGATTATAATAGTGTCCAAATCAATTTCTTGTAATACATCTTTATTTACAGCCATAAGCATAAAATCTTTCAAGTGTTCTTGTGTCATGGTGCCTCTCGGCCTATTCTTGACACATTGCAATGTGCAGAAACTTCTTTCACAAGCTACTTGACTACATGACAGCGAAAGCACAAATTTATAAGCCAATCCAATTACAAGATATGCTCCAGTCAGTAAATTGTACCTTTTTGAAATTCGGTAAAAGCAATTTGGACAGTTAGTACAAGACAAACACACTTTGTTTTCAACTTCCATATCACTTTCACCACAATAGTCATCGTTCTGTTCATCTTTGTTGTTTCCCACACTTATATTATATTCATCTAATGGTGATATTTTTAGCTTGTCCCACTGCTCAGCTAGATTTATCAATTCGTTACATAAATTTTCTGCCGTAGCCGTGGAATCAAATAAGAGCAACGTCTTGGTAAGTTCTTTGAAATCTGGTGGCTCAAGTCCTTTTAGCTTTATGTCGTTGAAATTTCTAGGATCAAGGCACGAGAGATCTGCATTAAAGATGTTTGACACGTCCAAAC
Source organism: Biomphalaria straminea (assembly GCA_021533235.1). Lineage (NCBI taxonomy): Eukaryota > Metazoa > Mollusca > Gastropoda > Planorbidae > Biomphalaria > Biomphalaria straminea. The sequence continues at coordinate 3,956,756 of JADKLZ010000003.1, read as the reverse complement.
GTCTTTCTAGACTGGAGATAACTGTGTCTATGATGACGTTAAAAACTTGAACTTCATAACTTTTTTGAGCGTCGAGAATTCTATCACCATTGTCCTGCTCTCCTGACATTCGCTTTTTCATTCTTGTCCTTTTCTCGGGTAAACGCTCTTCAATTTCCAATTCCAACTCTTCATCTTCAATTTTTATATCAGCCCACCGCACAAAGTCATCTGCTGCTTTCTTCAACCCCTTCAGAATTATTTCTTAGAGTCTTCATCTTGGTTTTTGTTACACGCACTATGTTATACGCTTTCATAATATCCATTCCATTTGTTTGAAGATAATTTGAAAGAGGCGTGGTCAGTTCAAAGACGTGCAGGAAAACAAATGAGGTCAAGATGGTTTCATATCTCAATACAGCATCTTTGAATGCCAGGGCTTTTGTTCTCGAGTCTGCTTTAGTGCTTCTATTCTTTTCAATTTTGCCAAGCACTAAGAATAATACTAATGTACAGAGATGACTCTTTCCTTGACAGTGACCCGAAGATTTCAAAGCCGCATCTTTGGACCACCATCGTGTATCTCCTATTGTATTTAGGTCTATTGTATGACACCAGATCTTTATTATAAGAATATCTGTCAATATTATTGACATTATTATTATTATGTGGGAAGCGTGGTCGAGAGGCTAAGTGCGACTTGAGCTTGGCTTGCTTGGCTACCTAAAAGGGGGCTCGAGGTTCGACACCCGACTCGGGCAGAGTTGTGTTTACTGAGCGCCTAAAGGCAGCACGGGAAACCAACTCCTAGATACCCCCTCCCCCCTCCACTGGTCCACAAATGAGATTGGACCAAAGCGCTCTGAGCATGCTATAAGCATATAAAAGCTATAATAAAAAAAATAATATTACTTACCTCAGACTCTTAGTCTTTGTAACTTTATCAATAATTACAATAGCAAAATAAGGGATAGTTACTGTGGATGTCAATTTTGTAGGTACACATTACACACAATAATAATCTTTTCTTTGTAAGCTTTTAAGTGTAGTATTTTAGATATCTGTTTTAAAAAAAATAAACAAAAAGAAAGCTTACTCTTTCTTTACAAATGAAGAAAGTCGCCTCTATACACAGATTGAGTTGTGAATGCGTTTTTTTTTTTTATATTTGTGGTTTGCTATTAGGCTTTTGTTTACTGAAGTTACTTCTTATTCACTATTGTTTAAGAGGTAATTGTCGCCCCTATTTTGTTTTCTGCGTTACATCAATGTCTTTTTGTTTTTTTCAAACTTAACCTCTCTCTTCCCTTTTTTTTTGGTAACATTTGTAACCTTCAAAAGACGGGTGAGGGAAGGAGCTAAAACAAATGGGTGCGCCATCAAATGCACATGCCGACCTGCAAAACGGTCAGTCCAAACGCAGCCTCGAAGACATCTAAGCAGTCTTGAAGCTTATGCCGCTGGTACATTGTAAGGTCTTGCAGCTAATTTTAAATACAGTGAATGATCATAGTATGATGTAGATTTTTTTTTTTATTTATTCTTGTTGAATTGTTTTTAAAAGGTGTATCTGTATTACGCTGCTGTAATTTTTTTTAAAAGTTGACTGTTTTGAAAAAAAAAATTGGTGGTGATCCGACCGGCCCATTTGGTGGCGGCCCACCGGGCATTTGCCCGTTTGCCCATATAGCCAGTCCGTCCCTGATGGCCGGGCTTTACGCTAGTACACGAAAGTCGCTGCTAAAAGTTCATTTTAAAAAATGTGCGTGATATCTGTTACATAAGAGCATTTCTTATTGTAACATTTCCTCCCTTACATTTACGTAATTGTTTTAGAAATGGTGTTTTGTTATTAAAAATCGTTTGCATGATTAATTTTTTAAATTAAACGGTTTGCTTTTAGAAAACTAAAAGTAGCCGTTGCACCTAAACTTTTTAAGCCGCATTTAATGGTGAAATAATATTCTTCGTATCTCTTCTAGTTTTGGCGCCCTGAGTGTGACAGACGGACAGACAGACAGACGGACAATTTGCACAAACCTAATAGCGGCTTTTCCCCTTACGGGCGCCGCTAATAAAAACATTAAGAAATATTCCTAAGACGTGAATTTTTCGTTTGAATTAAAAACCAAGTATACATTTCTAGAAAACAAAACATAAAATAACAAAAAGGTACACAGACATATACCTATTCTAAATACACGAAGACTTGTTAAAATACTAACGGTGGAAAAGTTTGCTATGATAAGTAAAATCTATAATAAAGAAATCATACATACGAATGATTCTGCAGTCTGTTTGATCGTTGACCAGGGCAGTGGTGCCTAATATTTTTGAATTGGTGGGGGGTGTCCATTAAAATATTTTAAAATCACAGCAACAAAAATAAATAAATAAGTAAATTGTCTAGAAGAACGGAACCTTTGCGGCTTCATCAAATGATAAGGGTCGATGTGTCAATGGGCCGAAAAGCACCGATTCAAGGGTCGTATATCGCCCGTAGACCATAGTTTGATCTTCACTGGTCGAGAATGTGAAGTGCTTTAAATATGATAAATACAGACTTTTTTTCACCCAGTCATTACTACAGGGATATTGTCCGTATTCTAAATATTAAAATGTCCGCGCTTCGACAAGTTTGACACACATGATATATGTTGTATATATACAATATGTACAATAGAAAAAAGACCTTTCCCATTTATAATTTGAACAAGTTTGTAATGTATACACACATTGGCCTCGGAAAGATTAATGCCTTTTGCTTTATCTTCTTTATCCTTAACTATTACTAATTAATTATTAATCTCTGGATCTCAATAAGAATCGCGAGGGAAAGGCTGAATATCGGATCATTAAAAGACAAGTCTCGTTTAATAATCCTTGTCGTTACTTGAGAAGCTTGAATCTCCAGATGTAACAGAACAAAACTGACAGCACCACATATCTGTCTGGCTTGATGTGAGAGACAGAGCATCCCTCTCATGGAGATGTTGGAAGTATGCCTACTATTTTAGTTAGCCTATTGGTTAATCTCGCTATGAGGCTTTGTGAAAACATCTATATCTGTAGCTCTCAACGTTTGTTCAAACCTTCTATTTATAGAGTTTAGATTCGACATGTTATTGACTTCAGGAAAATGTTTACAATAGAAGACAATTTTTAAATGGGTACACTTTATCTTTCTGATTACAGATTTATATTTGGTTGTAATAAAGTTACTACATCTTAATAAATGTTGCTAGTTTAGATCTGCTTGAGTTGCTTGAATGAAAGCAAAAGTAACCACGTGCCTTCACATTAATTGCAACATCTGGAGAAATAGGAACCAGGGACGGGAGTTGTTCCGGAACTCAGAAGCGGAATGTAAAGAAGACAAACAATCCTAGCACCCTGCCCCCCCCCTCGAATAGTCTCATCAAAATAACCGTTGAGATGTCTCTAAGATCAGCGCCTTGAACTTTGGCCTTTGCACGAATAATTTAGTCTCTATTTCGTCCATCAGAGTTTAGCGCTATATTATATTTACAAAATGATTAATTTAGCAGCGACCTCTGAATATTGCTTGATTCAATTAAGATTTTAAAACTGATAGTTTGTACTCGTTACAGGAAAAGATTTAGAATGTGGCCATTTAAAAAATAATCAAACGATGGAAAGTAGGACGACTTAATCTGGAGGCATATTTATTGATCTCAATAATGTAGAAATCAATCTCTCTCTCACTCTCTATATCTAATCTATTTCTCATTGACATCTCGAGTCTCCTCTTTTGTCAGCCTTGCCTCTTACACTTAACACTCTGCTGCATAGACTCAATCGTTCTCTCTGTATCTCTCCCTTATAATCTCTTTATGTCTGTCTGTCTGTCTGTCTGTCTCTCCCATACACTCTCTTTCTCTCTGATTCTATCCCTGTCTTTGTCTACTTTCTCTCTACCTCTCTCTCTCTCTCTCTCAGCTTATATGTTCCTCTCTCACACATTCTGTCTCTTTTACTCCTCTCTGCTCTCTTGGTCTCTCATCTACTCCCTTCCTCTATTTTTCTCCCTTTCACTCTCTTCCTCACTTTTAATACAACTCTCCTTCTCTCTTTCCAACTCTCTATACCTCCCACTCTCCCCCCACCGCTTTCACATTCCTTTTGTGTATGTGTATCAATGTAACAGTGTTTCTGTGATCGCCCTAACAGCGCAGCAGTTATCAAGTGGTCATTACTTCCATTAAGACAAAACTCTCAGCGTCCAGGTGACATCATCCTCCACTTGGGCAGTCCCATCTGATGGACACTCAGACTAGTGGCTCTAGAGGACGTTAGGCCTGGCATCGTCCAAGTCAAGTTGATAAATGGCCCCCATTTATAAACAGCCCTTGCCTCCTTTACGAGGGAGAAAATGTGCTTAGGGAAGGAGGAGGAGGTATTTGGCGATGACGTCAGGTTGTCTGGGTGAAACGTGCACGACGTCTGGTTGTTGTGTGTCGCTGTGGTCTGGGTGTCAGTAAATATTATATATGAAAGCTTGACAGAGTAACATTTCGGAATAGATCTTATGAGCCACGTAAAATGTGTATAAACCAGTGATATCCAAACCACAATATTTCTATAGAGAAGTGAAAATTATTAAGTCCCAGGAATATTTTGTGATACGCTTTGGGATTGTAACGTTTGTTAAGTTTTGGGGATTAGAAGGATTGCTAAAATTGTGGAATTTGTGGGATTGTAGAGTTTTAGAGGAGTGAGGATTTTGAGGGTATTATTGGGTTCTGGGGGATTGTGAGATTATGGAGTTTGTGCTGATTGTAGGATTTAGGAGCATTGTATAGTTTGCTAGGTTTATGAAGTTTTGGAGCATTGTTGGATTGTAGAAATATAGAATTTTGAAGGATTGTGGGATTGTAGAATTTTACAGATTTGGAGGATTGTGGGATTGTGGATTTGATGGAATTGTGTGAGTGTTATGAGACTGAGAATAGGATGACTGCCTGGTCCTCCGGCTCACATATGACGAACAACGTCCATTAACTCTTTATCTCCGTAATTATTTGTCCACGTTCTGACAGAATTGTTCAATTTTCACATTTGTACATTCTACCCTGTTATGATTAAACTTGAATAACAATTTTGTTTGTAATCAGAGAACGTTACATTTGGTATAGAATCAGAGAAGAAGATGCATGCTTTTTTATATAACACAAATTAAAGTTTTTAAGACAAAATAGTAATTCAATATAATGAGTTTGGGTCACTAAAAGTATCGTTAATTAGGAGAGAAAGAGTTAATTCTGATGTTTTAAAGATATATTGCAGCTGTAGTAGGATGTTCTGAATATAATGCGTCAGGGGCGGCCCTAGCAGTGCGCGGGGCCCTGGGCGAGCGTCAAGTGCGGGGCCCTTAGCCGTATTAGTAGACTATACTGTATGAGTGTAAACTCATCACGTTAACGGGTTCATCTGTCTCTAACGATGTAACAATAACAATACAGTATGTCCGCCTCTTAGCTGTGGGCCCTATTTTTGCTACAAAATATAGAAGATGATGTAGATACATTACTTAAGTAATTGTTCTGCGTTAACAAAAGCAAATAAAAGGAAATCACTCGCGCACTACTTATATCATGTCCAATCTGAGAGCTACAGTACACTTTCGCAGACCCGACTTTTGCTGAAGGGCTATACCACGGATTTTCAAAAACATTAATTGAAAAAAAAAATCCAGTGTTTTGTTTACTTTTTATCCCGATTACAATGGTTTTCCCACGGCGGCACGATATATATGCAAAGTAGTCTATTGAAAAAAAAATTAATACGTCATCGCCAAACTTTCTGGAAGCTGATTGGCCAAAATAGCTGTACAAACACAACTGGTTCAACACAGGCTAGGTTACAGTAGGCTACCAATATATTAGGAATCCTTCTCATGTACCCTCAACCACTTCAATCCATTGCAGACTAAATTAACAGTATTAAAAATTACTGAACATTTAGTGATTTTTTAAAAGGAACAACATGTGAAAGTTATTAATGAAATGGGAAATTGTTATCTAGAGATTTTAAGTGTTTGGTGATGTTTTGTGATACTGTTTATAGCCGAAAATAATGTACGCATACGAAATTAAAATATGATCTTCGCTTGCGGTCTTAGAATGTGTCACCGGCGAAAGTCAAGAAAACACTATATTTTTTTTATTATGAATCTGTCTGGACGTCGATGTTTAAATACGAAATATACAATTGGGATTGGTAGCTTAAACCTACGTGTTTTTATTGTGAACAGATAAACGATGATAGCCTCTTAGAATCGGCGGTTCATTAGATGCTGTCTTTACCGAAACTGAGGGTTAGGGTTAAAATAAATCTCTGATCGCGGGGCCCCCTCAGGCGTGGGGCCTGGGGCGGTTGCCCCACTTGCCACCCCCTAAGGCCGCTACTGTAATGCGTATTGTGTATTAAAACCTTTAATAGTCACAGCCGACTCGTAAGAATTGTTAAGTATATGCAATAAGAGTCTGGCGCCTCGGTTACATAAATTGTCGTGGCGCCAATTTGTAAGTATTGCAAGACACACCTTTGGCAAACCTCCAGTCAACCCTTAGCATCAGTCGTCACCTTGTATCGGTCGATACCTAGAATTCTGTTAGTATAGATAAGATAGAAACCAAAAACAGATGTATAATAAACAGCCTCAGCAACATGCTACATGTTAAATTTGGCTGAAAAATGGTGTCCAGATTTTTTTTTTAGATCGAACTCATATAAAACTAAACCTCTCTTACTTGATTTAAAATTGCCAAATCTGGATTTCGTTTCTTTGAAAACTGCAATAACTTTGTAACAATGATTAAACTGAATGTCTTAACGTGTATTTCAATCAGTACACAGTGGCGTAGCTAGGGTGGGGAGAGGAGGGGGAGACTTTAAAAATCCCCCCTGGCCCCCAATTGAGGGCCCCCCCAAATGAGCGTTTTTTACATTAAAAATTAAAAACGACGTTAAATGCAGGGGCCCTCAAAGAGGTTAAGCCCACCCCTCCCCGGGCCCCAAAACAATGGAAAATTCCTAACTACGCTCCTGTTAGTACAACACTCAGAATGTAAGCACACTTTTTAAACCAGAACATATTTTAGTCTAATCTTTTCTATACAAGCGGCTTATTTCAAAATGGACCTCA
>JADKLZ010000003.1:3935164-3949599 GCA_021533235.1 Biomphalaria straminea | reverse complement strand
TGAGGTCCATTGAGCATTTAGAATAAATTCTCTTTCCAATTAGTTTCAAGTACTATTTATGTTGGAAAGTGATCAAGAAAAAGATGACATGGGAATAGACAGAATATTGACTAAATAATCAAAGGAGCAAAAAGTGTAAGCCGACAAAATGCAAAAACGAAAAGGTAGAAGACCCAAAGGCAGATCACCAGTTTATTGGATTGATGTTGTGGAGGCAGATCCACTAGGGGGTTCAGGCGCGAAAACGAAAGGTTCGTGAGAGATTTGAATGGAAAGATTAGCCGAAGAAGGACATAGCCCTCCATGGGCGGTAGCGCCACTGGGATGGAGATATGAATGAGAAGTTCAAACCTTGAAAACTGTTCATTTATATTTATCAAGTTAAGAAATTAAACTTGCATAATCCGCCCCGACATACTCTCTATTTTCTTACTTTGCTTAAATCATAAAATATACAATTTAGAGAAAGAAAGCGCTTTAGGGACACCATCACATCAAAGCTTCTCTAAAGGCGTTCAACATTGACCCAGGCACCTGGGAGACAGAGGTACATGATAGAGCATCATGGCGTCGCGCTGTGAGATCCGGCTCACAGGTTGCTGGTGAAAAGAGAACAACGCTGGCAGAAGAAAAACGCCAGAGAAGGAAAGCAAGGCAAATGACACTAGCTCCAGCTGGAATTACCTGCCCAGAGTGCGGCCGAACATTCCGGCTGCATAGGTCTCACCAGCCACATGAGGAGGCATAAAACCTCAGTGCAAAGTCCTCAGCCCACTGGATGACAAAGTGGTCATCATCGAACCACGATGGACGAACTATATATACAATTTAGTCACTTTACAATGAAACAAATTTAGACTATAACCCATTTCTCCAAACACATTTTTGGTGAGTCACAAACCTTAACTGTTCAAATGCTGACCATATCGTTTCAAAAGCACATTGTTTTACCTCCCGGAAATGCAAACGACAATCGTAAACAATTATCGGAATGATACGTCTGTGCCTCTAAAGCAGCGGTATTAACTCAATTCTCAGTTATCTAAACCTCTCTTCAATTGCACTCTAGTCAAAAGAAGAAAAGGCTGGTACGCCAATGTCAAGGTCTCATGAAAAGGTAAAGGTCAGATTAGGGAAGAGAGGTTATGCTGAAAGCGAAATTGATTAAACATTCTTTGATTAAAAATTAATGTCTTTTTTTTTTTGTTTTAAACTGTAGTTTGGGTAGCTGGCGGCAGGGCTACGGTCTCTGGTCATAAATATGTAATTAATTGAAATAAATTTTAATGCCTGAAGTGAAAAATAATAAAGACATAATTTAGAGCCTCTAAAAAGTGATATTCTGGATCTTTCGTTGAGTTGAATTCCCAAAATTCAATAGTTGAAAGCAATTTAGATTTAAAAAACTTTCTTTTCTGGAAATGCACAACCAGAGGCACACACACACACATATATATATATTGTTACAAATGAACAGTGAAAGGGGAGGTCAGCATGTGACACCGTCAAGATGACTCAGCATAGAATGCCTCTCTCGTATCTATTCGGCAAACAAAGACAGGATGTGACATGTCCTCACGTGTTTGTCCAGAGTGACAGGTAGAGGTCATTACGTGTGAGTCAGGTAAGATAAAACTGTGGCCGTTGCTTTTCTAGAATCTACATGTGAAAACAAAGGATGCGAGTGTTGTCCCAAAGATACCAGCAGTGTTTGGGCAATTTCGGAGAAGTGATTAGGGACTCTATATAAGCCAGAGAGTTAATGTGAAAAGTTAGTCGTAGTAAGGAGTCTTAGGATGAAGTAGTCTGAAGTCGTGGTAGCAGTCGTGTTTAGTGAGTCGTCGGTAGAGTGGAGTACGGCCAGAGATGTGTGCGACTCGATGCCAGTTAACTAGGGTAGAGTTAACTGGCGTGGACTGCGGTCGCCGTTAAAGTCTCTACGGCGAACTATAGTGGAATTGAGCCGTTACAGTCTATGTAAGACGTGTACGGCTCTGATTCGGTAGAGTGGAGTACGACCAGAGATGTGTGCGACTCGAAGCAAGTTAACTAGGGTAGAGATAACGGGAGATGACCGGAGTTGTTAAAGTCTATACAAGCGAACTACAGTGGACTTGAGCCGTTACAGTCGATGTAAGACGTGTACGGTTCTGACTTGTGTAGTGAGGACGCCTCGGAACAGCTGAGCGGAGCGTAATACGGCTCGATGAAAGTTGAGAAAGACTGAAGTGCAGTTCGAAGTACAGTGAATTGTAAACAACCAGATTTGTACAGTCTTCTAAGCTACTTGTTACAATTACAAATTGTTACAGTCAGTTTATATTCAATAAAGTTATATAAGGCTGAAAGTTTAGTTGATAAGTTCTTTGCAGTGTTTTGATTTGTGTGCCTACTAATACATTTAGCCAGAAGATAGCAGAAATACATAACAATATATATATATATATATATATACATATATATATTTATGTATAGTGTCAATGTAGTCGTGCATAATGTTATGATTGTGATGTAAGGATGGGTTAGAGTTGTGTCCATGTCCAGTGGTAAAAATAGGTCAGTGTGTTGTTTGGTTGAGCGGGTAGAGACTTGGAGGTGAGCAAGAGAGAGATGCTGGTTCAAACCAGGGACTATTAAAATGCCAGTCCAAGTGAGACTGATCTTTATAGGAGGACTGAACATTGACCTGCAACGTCACAACCTGTGGGCTGTTTAGACCAATAACTCGTTGCCATTGTCGTACAGACCTGCCCACAGGTTGTGACGTGGCCTGTCAGTGTTGAGGACCTCTATGGTCTCGGTCCAAGGCACATACCACGTGACCAGGCAGCCCTCCATTTTGTTGGCCTAGTCAAGCTGTAATGCAAGGGCGTACTCCTCAATTCTTTAAAAATACAATTTGAACAAAAAAATGTTAAAAAAAAAACAATTCAGAAAAATAAAAAGTCACACATTAAAATGAAACAAAATTTTTATTCAACGTTTTTTGTTTTTGTTATTTTAATTACAGATGAAAACAATATTTAAAAAAAAAACAAACAACAAAAACATGTTACAACTTAAGACAAAAAAAAATTAAGTTCAAGAAAAAATGTGGACATAGGACAAAACGATGCACCATACATTGAATGATAAATATACATTTACATTTCTCATCAAATTGTGTGTATACAGTATAAAAGCTAAAAGTAAGGTCATTAAAAAAAAAGACACTACACAAGCATCAGAGACAAGAAAAAGTCTCAAAAGACACTTTATACACAACTATAAGAGTAAATGGAAACTATAGTCCAAATTTATAAAAAGAAAACCAAAAAAAGATTTTTTATGTAAAATCAGATGACCATGGACATTGGACAAAAGAGAAAATTGATCTAGAAATATGAAATTAATACATTTGTACAATCACTAAAGATATATATGGCTACTAAAAATAGCAGAATACTTAGGTAACCACAAAGCATTAAATAATTGGTTGGTTTGAACGTAGTTTATTCAAAAGTTGTTCATTTTCTCACCAACCATGTGTTTATAGGAAATGTTAATTAATATATATTTTTTCCCTTCTTCGACATTAGTCATTCTCTGCTGTTTTTTTTATCACATGTTTGAGGTGGTTTGCTGAAAACTGAAGATGATCACATCCTAGCTCAAAACTGAAGATGATCACATCCTAGATGAAAACTGAAGATGATCACACCCTAGCCCAAAACTCGGGCAGTGTGGCAGGGGATGATTGCCACCTGGGCTTGAACCCGAGATTATCAGGATGACAGCCCAGAGTGCATACCACATCACCATGAGGCCATCCTATTATACACTTGTAAAAAAAGGAGACAAATCTTAAAGTTCAATTGTTTCTAGAAGCTAGCCATTGTCAAAATATAGACCAACAGAATTACATTCGAAGTGTAGATGAAAAACACACACAAATAAAGGTCATAGCCAGTCTATCAAAGAAAGACATTTACAGGCGACGCAATAAAGCCAACATAAAAAAGTGACACAACTCTTTCAGAGGTAGATGATCTCACACAAGCTTCCAAAAACAAAAACATGAGTGTGAAACGAATGAATGTGTCCGGTCCAATAGTGTGTCTGAATTATCAGGAGCCAATGGGTGATGCCAGTACGACTTTCACTTGCGGAGTCTAAAATATCTGTAGGAATCTAAAATATCTGTAGGAATCATTCTCAATCAGGTGACATTTGTTTGAATCGCTCCATATTTATGTGTCTTTGTAGGGTTTGAATTTCTCTAGAGGCAATCCAATTGTAAACCTCGGAATTAAGAAACAGTTCATTGGTATAATTTGTAATTGTTAGTAATAAACCCAAAGTTAGGTCAATATTTAATCCCCAGAAATACCTATCTGTCTAGATTTATCATTCTCATGTGATGTTGCATTATATTTTAGGAGATAGTTTGGAGGTTGTTTCAGTAAGACTACAAGGAAAATATTTACTATTTTAAATTTAGTAATCAATCAGGTTTCTTCTAAAAAGTGTATAGCTTCTGGCAGTTGTAAGGGAAATGAATATTCCATGAATATTCATTGTCTGCTTTTAAAGTTTCAAATGTTCCTTTAGAAATGAAGGGATAGAGGACTAAGTTTATATATCTTGAAGGCCTGGACAGTGTGGAAGTGGGTGGGTTCAAACCCAAGGCCATCATGTTGATAATCTGAAGCAAGTGCACACCATTAGTTGGACTCTCTCAATTAAATGTTTGTCGACATCATTTTAATTTAAGATATTGTATGCCCATTATGGTCTTTTGGGGGAAAAATTAAAACCCAATTTGTATGTCTTGTACACACAGTTTTAGCAGAAGTACAATATATATATATACAAAAAACTAGTAACAGGGACGCTAAGAGAATGATATACATTTTTTTCTGCTTTATAAACTTTTAATTCATTCAAAATTCCGATTCGCCAAGAAATTTATATTATCTTTATATTTCAAATACATAGCTAGAATAAAGTTAAAATGTTTATATATCATTAACACAGGACTTCTTAATTTCTTCATTTCGAAAAGGATACGATTCACCACATTTAAATCAGAAATGTTTTTTACAAATTAATAGGTTTTAAACATTTTGATAGTCCCGAAGAGGTTCAGTTTTGCATAAAAAGATATCCTTAACTAATAATACAAACTATCCTAGATTAAATGGGGATATCTGTACTAAGAGTTAATTACGGCACTCTTAAACTGTAAGAACTAATAAATCTCTACTCACTAACCTTAAGTCCTCAACACACGCATTTATTTCTTTTTAAAGTTATAAGTCTGAGGAATAATTGAATTGAATGAACTAGATCTGGCAACATCAAACTGCACATTTTTGTGTCACAAGCACAGAGTGTGATTATTACACAAACATTAGAATTAAAATAAGAACAAAAAGTAAAATAATTACAATGTACATGAATATAACATTATGTAGTAATTATAAATATGACTGTTTTCTGTTTTTTTATTTTACACTGACAAAATGTGGGGGTTGGGGAGAATATGATAATTTGGCCCTGTCAAACACAAAAATCTTGTTTTATGTGCAGATGTTTTGCATGCCTGGATATGAAAAATGACCTAAATACATAATTTACAAAGAAATGTACAAGTACACTCAAGATGCTGACAGCAAGTCTAACAATAAATAAAACTCCTCTAAACCTTTGGCTAACCTGCATCTGTTAAACCTGAAACATTCTCAATGGCCAGAGGTTTTCATTTCCTGGACTTCTATGTCAGATCTAAGGTAGTCAGGGCACTGCAGAAGTATAGAGAATACGTGGGGATCTACATCGTAGCAAAAATGGGGAAAAAATATAAAGGGCGAATACTCAATAAATGTTGAAAAGTTATTGTCTGGGTGGGTTAATTCCCTTTTCATTATGAAAACCTTCTGAATGATGTAAAAATATGAAACGCAATGCTTGGAGAAACGAAACGAAACTATGGAACTATAAACATTTTCAAAGACAGAACAATATATCATAGTGTTTTACATTTCATACAGATTTTTGTAGGATCCCCAACCTCTCTCAGGCACGTCTGCTCCTAAGTAATTATTATTATTATTATAGCTTTTTATATAGCGCTACTTTCATGCTTACAGCATGCTCAGAGCGCTTTGGTCCAATCTCATTTGTGGACCAGTGGGGGGAGGGGGTATCTAGGAGTTGGTTTCCCATGCTGCCTTTGGGCGCTCAGTAAACACAACTCTGCCCGAGTCGGGTGTCGAACCTCGAGCCCCCTTCTAGGTAGCCAAGCAAGCCAAGCCTCTCGACCAAGCATTCCATGTAGGTCGTTCTAACCTAAGGACTGGTCATAAATCTCAGGCTTAAAATAAGTTAATTAGGGGCATGATAAAACACTTCAGCCCTGAACTAAGTGGCCTTAAGTTCGGATCCTGGTAAACTTTGAGATCTTCAGGATGACCCCGAGACCCAACTCTAATAGGTATAGGGAAGTAAAAGCAGTTGTTCATTGTGCTGGCCACGTGGTATCCTCATTAACTATGGTCATAGAAACAAATGAGTCTTCCCAAATTCATTTTTTAACAAACTGTTTCATCCGTCCATTTTTAGAAGCTATTGTTTTCTGTCACTATAGGATTCCATAAGCACACAGATCTGTACAATTTATCGGCAGAAACAAATCCATTAACTAAGGAATCAAACCACACAAAAATTGTAACAAACAAAATCACTGAGGTATCATGTATAAATTTTTTTTTTTTTAATTTAACAAAAGTATTTAAAATATATGACAAAATAAGATTTAAAAAAATAATGGCACAATACAAAATCATATCACCAGGTCAAGACAGGCAAAAAATTATTTACATACTAATAATCTTTCTAGCAGACATCAAAAGATGAATAAATGTTAGCCTTAGTACTCACACACACACATCAGAAGTAAACAAAAACTGAATCACAGACACTCCGGTATATATACAATGTTGTCTTTTCACTTCTCTCACTGACATACTCATCGTCCACAACCAGCAGACGACAGCTTGCAGACGACAGCTTAAGTTTAGCACCACTTTAATAAAGAACAAAAGAAAAGCTAGAGAAAACAAATTGTAAACTCTAAACAAATTATTTGCCATTATTACTTTAACTTAAAATGTCTTGTATTTAGATCAAATTAACTTTAGAACTATTGTTTAATTATTCATGTTAGCATTTATGTTGTTTTGTATTATAGGACCATTCCTTTTTTTTGGTTATGATTAAATATATCTATGTTTAGTTTTGGGTTTATGTTATTTGAATAAAACAAACAGAAAGATATACATAAATGTTTAAATATCTATGACTTATGTATTTGGGTGAATAATTAATTTGTTAAAACTATTTAATATACGTGTGAATGATTTGTAACTAAGACCAATGAAATATAAAATGGATAACATTTAGTCCCAACAGTAGGGAAGATACACTGAACAGCTGGATTACAAAAAAAAAAAGATATATAAATAAATTACTTTTGTACTTTAAAATTGTCCCAGGGTCTATTTCATTATCCAATCATCAACTGATACTAGTATCTATTCAAGTTTTTCTATATCAGTATTGTAAAATTTTTATAGAATAAAATATTGCACAGATATTTCTGGATTTCTATGAACAAATGAATATGAAAAGTGACTACATTTGTGGCGCAGCAAAGTTAATGTATCATGTGCATGTATACAAAAAGTAATAATTATAAGAGTCAATCAGTTCAGAACTTTGTCTAAAAAAAGAACTTTTTAAAACCAGTAACAACAGCACACAAACATACAAGTACATTTCCTTGACTAACAAAGCAGATCTCAAGAATACTGCTGATCTAGGCGTTTATACTCAATAATCTTGGACTGTTTCCCCTTAAGTAAGTCTATTCAATGTTTTCTTCACCACATTTGATACAAAAATAATTAGTATACATTACAGCCTCATATCGTAACTGTGTAGCATACCCTAATTCTATTAAAAAAAAAAGTGAAATAACAATTATTGGTTGTGAACTAACAGTTAGTGTTTGTGGCCTATCAAGAGGACAATATTATTGGAGTCTATGATAAAAGTAAAGATACATTGAATATTTCATCATTCCGACATATATCGAAAAGCAATGGCAATGTTTTCTTTTTTTTTGTAATCAATTTAGCTGCTTTTTTACTTTTTAAAAAATATTTATGATACAAATCCTAAATTGATCAAAATAAATGTTTCCAACAACTGTTTTAAGTCTTACAGGATTATAATTAAATAAAATAAATCAACACAAAGAGGAAATGTTATTCTCAAATTTTCATTACAAAAATGTCTCTGGGTTACATTCATATGGACACAAAAAAAAAAATGCAAGCACTATGATACTAAAAAAGAGTTTCAACAAATTGTAGCAAATTCACTTTAAATCAAACTGGCTCCAGCATGGGGGAATTTAAAATTTCACATTTCAGTAAGAAAAATACCTTCAGTGACTGAGGCAAAGTCAGAAGGTTTGAGAACCACTTTTACACAAGATACACTTTGAAATCAAATGTTTTACTCCCTTGACAAACTCAGACTAAAATAAATAGTAGCTAGACACAAAGGACAAACAAATGACAAGGACATGTTCATTTCAGACATTGAACTCAAACTGTTGCATCCTCATGTCCAGCTGGTCACTATTCATACTTGTCTCAGCAATAAATAAATAACACAAAAACTAAATAGGATGCCACTAGAACAGGAAGTCCTCTCAGCGGCTTTAGTTTTCTGACCATGGCTCTGGGAGACTCACAACTTAAAAGTCAAGGTCAGAGTTATGTATGACCCTGAAAGGAGAAGGTCACAGCTTGAGTGTGACATGATGAAGGTTGAAGGTCATGACTACCCGCCCTGTGATGAAGGTCAAGACAGGCACACAAGAACGATGAATGAGACCAGCAGATGGAGGCTCCAATGCCAGGACACGGCAGCGACGCCTAAGTTGTGACCAAGTTGGTTTTCAGAGCTTGCCCTCTCAAGGCCGTCCATTCCAGTCCCTGCTCGAAGAACAGAAAAAAAATGAAACAAAATTTAACGTGCAGCACGCCATTAAATCTAAAACATTTGTCTTAGACAAAAATGTAGGTGCCAAACTTTATCCTAATTTTAAATACTTTTATTGTTGATATGTCAGGATAAGCAAAATGTTTAATAAGCTACTTCCTATTTATAATTGTATAAAAGGTTTGTAAAATTTTCATAATAAAAAAAAAAGAAATTAAAAAAAAATTAATAAGGAAATTTATAGCAGCAATACTATACAGTATTTGTACCATATGTGAAACATATAATACTGAATTCCTCTAATTGAAGATTGTAATCATGAATGAATTTTTTGCTATGAAAACTGTTTCAAGACCAAATTGGAATGTTTTAAAAAGCAAACATTTTTGATCTAATTGAAAGTTATTTCATCATTAATAACATGATTTGATTTTTTTTAAAATATATGTATACCTTTATATATGAATGTTCATGGCTTTGAAACTTTATTATATTATATATATATTTTTATTTATTATAAGTTCTAGACACAAATGTGAAATCTGACTAAATGAAATCAAAACAAGAATGTTTCTTTTCTTTTCAAGTCACAATTTTCATTTATTTGTATCACTTTCATAAATGTCAAAACAAATATTTTCTTTTTTTTAATTTTGAAATCTTTCATATCAAAATATATATCTTTCATTTAAAAATCACTTTATTCCTTTGGATAAAATGAAATATATGTTATCAATTAAAATTAAATTATTTATATTCAGTAAACCAGGAAAAAGAAGAGGCTGACAGAAAAAGCGGTGGGAGGACAACATAAAAGAATGGACGGGCCTACCACTGAAAGAGGTTTAAACAGGGCAAAGGATAGATAGGAATGGAAAAAGACAGTCTACAAGTCTTGCTTGGTGCCCCAATGGTCCACAGACTAAGGGATAGGTAACAGGTAAACCAAAAAGTAAAGGCTATCATTTTTTTAAAATCTTTTAAATTTTAGGAAGTAAACACACAACCTTCTTGACTGTCTCAATGAAACATTGAAATATAATATCCTCTAAAGTAGCCCATAGGTAACGTAGAAAGTAAAGTAAAGTGTCCCCTTCAGACCTTGCGATCTATGGGGCAGATGATGTTAAGGTCATCTGTTTCTTTGGCCAGCGGTTAACGAGCAGGGTGTTATGTGGCCAGCACAATGACCAACCGCCTTTACTTTCCCCAACTAAAGTCAGGTACCCATTAGAGTTGGGTGGACTCAGGGGAGCCCTAAAAATCCCAAAATTCAAAATCCCAGTCTTCACCGGGATTTGAACCCAGGACCCTAGGTTCAGAAGGCGAGCCGCTTAACCACTCAAACACCGCGCCCCAAATAGGTATTCTAGTCTACAATTAATATCCAAGGTAGACTACAAGGAAGAGTTATAGCAAACTACAAGAATTCATTAGGGAAGTCATTTCCATTAAAAGTATAATAGTTCAAATTGAAGTCAATGATGATAAGAACTTAGCCTCATTCTTAAAAAGGCCAAGGGAGACAAAACTGTCATCCTTTCAGAACAGAACTAAACAGAACTTTGATTGTAGAACTTACCTCGTCTCTTGTTGGAAGAATCCGCTGTGGACAAATTAAAATTGAAAAGAATTACTTGTTGACTTTTTAGTTAAATTAAAAAAAAAATATGGAAAGATAGAGAAACTTGTTTTAAGTTGAATACAATCAAAATTTCTCTATGTAAAAATAGAATACTTTTTGATTCCTAATAATCATACTGTTGTGAAAAAAAACTCAACCTCATTTATGCACTTCCATGTCACTATAACATAGTAATCAAAATCCTGTTTAATTTCCCACACCTATCCCATATGCTAAACCAACATAACAATCAAAATCCTGTTTAATTTCCTACAACTATCCCATATGCTAAACCGTTATATGTATTGTAAAATATTGCTGTCAACTAGATTCACCATAATGGTATAAATTGGTTTGGTAAGTAATGAAACCAAATCAACTCAATGTTTGCTACTATTAGTAAAAAAAAAAAAAAAAAGAAGAAATGGGTAAACCAGAGGATGACTTATGCTTCAGTGTCAATAATAGTGTAAGTTATTACACATTGCTGCTGTGAACATTGCAAAAAAAAAATATAAATTGAAACCAGTTTTGTGACCATGAAGTACAGATGAGATCTAAAAATTTGGACTTGTCTCTTACTTTCACTGTAACTCTAGTGTGATCTCTGACCTCAAACTTATTATATCCTACTTGATCTTGACTTTCAGGAAATTTCAAATGCCAGTTATAGAAAATATTGGATTATTTACAAGGTAGGGGGTGTGAAATCTGCCAGGGTGACTGCCTGATTGTGTGGTTTGTGCCTTGGATTATCACATGATGGTATTATGTTCAAACCCTGCCTGATGCATTCCCCCAGTCCTGTGTGATCTGTTAATCTTCCCTCGCCCACGGCCCTGTAGGATGTGATAATCTTCAGTCGCCCACAGCCCTGTAGGATGTGATAATCTTCAGTCGCCCACAGCCCTGTAGGATGTGATAATCTACAGTCGCCCACAGCCCTGTAGGATGTGATAATCTTCAGTCGCCCACAGCCCTGTAGGATGTGATAATCTTCAGTCGCCCACAGCCCTGTAGGATGTGATGATCTTCCCTCACACACAGCCCTGTAGGATGTGATAATCTACAGTCCTGAAGAAAGTCTAAGATTACTTTTTTATCTGTAGTCACGACCTGTGCCAGCGTGTTTATGTGTGTGTGTTCACTTGCACATAAACAATCGAATACTTGTTAATCTAGCTGGATCTAATGTTATAATGTCATATGTATGTTATCAGAAAGCACCAACAATGGCTCTGATATAACAATGGTTGGCTGCTTTAATAAGCATTTTCTGTATTTTAACCAGTAAAATAAGGTTTGCCAATACTATTTACTATTAGCATAAACAAAAAGGGATAGGAATTAGGTAATAGGCCATTTCTGTTAATTTTTCTAAATTTATTTTTGGTTATTAGAATCAGAAAACATATAAAAAATTTAATAACAATTACAATATTCAATTCAATATTGAACTATTGTCTACTTAACAAAAAATGGTATGCTTTTTTGTTGTTTGAATTCTAAGATTTTTTACATAGTTTTTTTTCTTTCAAAGTAGAAAGATTTGAAGGCCTTATTAAAGCAACAATATACAATATCTCCCAATCACTGCATACTTGTAAAACTACAACTATGTTTAAAACTACAAACAATAAATAACCCAATTGTTAATTTGTGATCACAGATTCAGCATACAACAGATTAAATGTTGAATTTAGCATTGTATATGGCACATCTAAGGCCTGATAGATACTGATCCAGTCTATATTTTTTTTTCATAGCGTGCTATTTTTGTGTATGTCAATAAAAACAAAAAAAAAATTGTTTTGAGCTTGTAACAGTGTTTGCATGTTTTAGTTTGAGTTACCACTAGGTTACAAGATTTTAATCAATGTCCTTCAAATTTACTTCAGGCAAATATTTACCAACATGAAACCTAAACCTTATTGACTTATTCGTAATTATAATGATGCCAAAAAAACAAGAGTTTTAAAAACTCGATAAAGAGAGTAACAATAGCAACATTAGGCAAGCAATTACTTCCCCTTGGTTCCTGCAGCACACATGAAACACTGTTTTGAAATCACACACACACAGCTATTTGGTTGCCAAGCCAACACACTCAACAACAAGCATATCAATAGAGTGACAACAGGTCATTCAATAATTAGCTCAAGTTGTTCTTATCAAATACAATGTAAAATAAGGCTTTTTTTTAGTAACAATTCAGTTTGAAAAATTTCTTTTAGAATTTCTTTTTAATTTTTTTTTTCAATTATTTATAACTCTACTTTTATAAAAAAAACTGTCTATATTCAATAGCAGTACATACAAATCAATCAAGCAACAATAGTATCAACAATTAAACAATGACCTGGACCAATCACATGCTAAGTTCTGACCAAAATTATTTTGGTATTCTTTAAGAGGCTACTGAAAGGATTTTGTTAGAAACACTTGTTCATAATGTGACCTTTAACCCGAAGGATGGTTCAAAAGCTAAATGTTTGACATGCATGAAGAGCAGACATTTTGAACCCTGGACACTAAAAAGTTGAAACCAGCCAATGACAAAAAGGGGGGAAACTGTGCTCTAACATAGAACTGCTCTACAAAAAAAACATGGCGGCTACGTCTGCAAACAACTGACCTACTTGCTTGGAGGAGGCCAGGAGATCTGACAAGCCTGAAAATCCAACCGCAGCAAATAAAACAATCATGCATTGAAATTGAAACTCTTTTTGTTTTGACTTACAAGATTTAAAAAGAACAACAACCCTCTAAGAACAATTCAAGAGTCTATAGATATAAATATATATTCATAAAAACGGGGGATTTTCAATCTTGTATTTTCAAATGCTAGATTATAGTCCTTTTTTTTTCCACTGAAAAATAATTAATAGTTTGTTCCATTGTACCATTATGGAAATATTTATGAGGAAGACAACCGCATTAATAACATTGCCGGCTGCTAGTTTATTGAGAGTTATTGCTCTTTGTTTGAAATCCAAATTTCACATCTGCTCTCCAAAATTTAAATAGATATTGGCATCACAAAAAATCTTTTAATTTTTTAATTGCTCTGCTTGCTTTAGTATTAGTATAAAATATGTAGAACCGTTTTAATATAATATTAATACCAGAGAGCCTATTTATAGTCTACATATGGCTTAAGTTGAAAATAAAATGTCATATTTACTTTTCAATATAGCAATTGTTTCCCTTTAATTGGCTGATACTAGTAGCACTAATATCAAAACAAACCAAACTACAAACATGACGAATGCACAGCCAGGGAAGATTTAAAAAAAAAAATCAAACTTATTTTGTAACGAAACATAGACTTACTGTTCAGCACAATGACCTTGACACTCTCCACGTGCTCGTGCGAGAACCTGCAGACGTATGTCCCGGCATCCTCCATGGTGACTCTCTCGACCTCGAGCCGGCTATGCAGGACATTGGTCTCGCTTCTCCAGTACTCGGTGATCAACGTGTTGCGGCCTTCCTTGATTCGGATTCCATCTTTGAACCAGTCCACCCCTTTGGGGGTGTAGTCGATAGCTATGGCCGTGCAGTTGAGGTCTATGGTAGCGCCTTTCTCCACGTAGTTAGTCCCAGTGAGTTTGATACCTAAACATTAAGGTATTCACATTCAGATAGAATGTATATAGTCAATGTTTGGGGAGGGCAGAGGTAGGGCCGAAAGACGAGCTGTAGAGAAGGGAGGACATAGGTGGGGCAGAAAGTGTACAAAACAAAAAGGAGGACA
>JADKLZ010000003.1:3911467-3928906 GCA_021533235.1 Biomphalaria straminea | reverse complement strand
AATAACTTAAATAAGGACAGATCCTTCCGAAAGGATCCCAATAACTTCGTTCGTCTACAACAACGAACAATGGACGGTCAAGTTTGGACAACTTTTGAACATTTAACGTCAACGGTTGTGTAAACTGTAAATATATGTCAGTGTCTTATGTGATTGGGTTTCATTTATTGGCAATGTAGCCTCTTCAGTACTGAATAAAAAAAATTTTTTAATCGTTCTGACAAATCGCTTATTCAGCTCCATTTATGATTAATGATCTGCGGCTGTTATATTAGATTGAACAGTCTAAATGATCATGAACTGTTCGATAACCTTGACAGTGTTCGTCTGTAGGTGGCTACTGTTAACATGCTTGTGTGTTATTGTAAGTGAAAGTCTATTTCAGTATATATATATATATATATATATATATATATATATATACTATCGTTCCAAACGAAACAGCTTATTGCCTAATTTTAAAGCCAGCCATGCCCTAGCAATGTAACTCAGCCAAGGCTGAAAACGGTCTTTAGAGGAGATGATTAGGCCTGAGTAGGCAAACAAAAAAGAAGCCCTGTTTTGGTGCCTAATGACCCAGTCCTTGCATTGGCGAGAATGGAAGAAAGCCACAACAGACATTCACATTCCGCTCCTCAATGGGCCGCCTTTATATGGCAGACACCTGCACGGCTGATGTGGTACAGAGAAGGAATATTGGAAATTTTCGAGGGTGTTCTTACCCTTGGCCACGCCTCTAATCCGAGCTATCGTTAATAGGGATGTAATCGTTTAATCTGCTTGGACATTCCCCAGACAGAAGGATGTACAGACAGATGGAGGCAAGCTTCCTTAGGCTTTGAGTGCCAAGAGTCTCAGCTCTTAAGACAATCACAAAGAAGAAAGCAATCCCAGTTACTGTAGTCATTTGTTGGACTCACTAACTCCAATCCTGGATTGTATGTATTTGTATGTTTTTGTATATTTACAGTGTTATGAGACAATGCTGGGTCAGTTCGTTACTCGTATGTACACAAAGTTACCCTTCCTTTCTTCCTTTAAATGTCACGACGCATTAGCGCTAACGACGAAAGCCGCTATTTCACTGTACCAGGTAGGAGCAAGCTTTCAAGGGCTTATACTCCTGACATTTGGCTAGTTCGGGCAGACGATTCGTAAGGCGGCAAATGGTTGGTTATCGTGAACAGAGTCACGGTTACTGTCACATTAAAGATAAAAGCAAAAAAACGGGTTTGCTTTACGTCTGCTAATCATTTGGGCGGGAAATGAATACATATTTGCTATGTCCCCTTCATTGTTAGGGTTAGAAAACAAAATACTATAGAGTTATCAATGAAACACGAGTGGTGTTAGATCCTAAACTTGACCTTTTGGTATTTCTTAGAAATCAGCTTTAGTACTGGGCGACTAATTCAGTTGAACAAAACGTTAAGATCAAGGGAGCGTAACTAACGTATGTTTTCAAATAAGTATCTAAAGGACATTTACATTACAATGTACAAGACTTACGAATTCTTGTCGATACCTGACATAAAACATTGACTCATTTAAACACAGAATTATGAATGAGACCAGCAAGTCACGTGATAACGTAGACACAACAATTCCACATTCGAAGCAGACAATACTGTCACAATACGCATGGCATTCTCAGTGGCGTAGCTAGGGTGGGGGGAGGAGGGGGAGATTTTGAAAATCCCCCCCGGGCCCCCACTTGAGGGTGGCCCCCAAATGAGTGCTTTTTTAGATAAATTATTATATATTATGCAATATGCAGGGGCCTCCAAAACTAATGTCACCCGGTCAAGCCCCCGGGCCCCCAAGGGATGAAAAAAAATCCTAGCTACGCCCGTGGGCATTCTATTGAAATTTTCTTTCGCCGTAAGCCGTATTCGGCAATGCGTTGAATCTTTATGATCTTTAAGAAGGATCTCCAGATCTCTTTCAGAAGTCATTAGCGGCCAGCTGTTTTCCTACATATTAGTGCGAACAAACAGACGTCTCCGGTGGTATTTACAACAGCGTTAACAATGGACGTTTTCATAATGTGAGTACAGCAGAGATTTAGCATCTAGCGCTCGAACATCTGAGGGCAAGTAGCTTTCGTTACAAAAACAATAGTTTGACCAGACACTAGCTCTGGCTAACCACAGCCAACGGGAAATGGGTCACGGAGGTCACGGGCTAGCCCACACCTGGTTTCGCCAGTCAGTCAAGGCGCTTGCCGGGGTGTGGCCGTTGCCGCATGTTGACAACTGCATGGAGCCACAGGTGAGAGTTGGGCGATGGAGACCAAGGTCGAAGAGCTGCACAAAGACCCCGAGTTGACAGAGTTACTACCCCTCCCACAGTTGGGCGATGGAGACCAAGGTCGACGAGCTGCACAAAGACCCCGAGTTGACAGAGTTACTACCCCTCCCACAGAACCCCATATAGATATATAAATCAATCGAGAGCAAACAACTTTATATGATTGAACTCCTGAAGAAATACGTATAAATAGTAGGCCAGCCATTACAGTTTATCTAGAAGGACAATGCATATTATTATCATTATTATTTTATAAACGAACGAGAAATACTGGCGCTTCCAGGTTCAAGTTTCGCTAAGGAGAAAGAAAATTCATTGTAGGCCCTTTACCAATGTCCACTGAGGCATTTTCAGGTGCAGCAGTACCGCCCTCTGACAGGTAACGAGAATGTTCATAGGAATGTTAGGGGCCCTAGAAGGTATCTGTGAGGTCAGTTTATATTATCCCCTCGGTAGGTATAACAATAGGGTATATTGATATTTCGGATAACTTCCATAAACGCTTAATCTCCAAGCCTAGGTTCCTATATTTTCCTTCTTATTTTCAAACCCAGTTGTTCTCTAATTATCAGACAGTGGTACGGCGATGTCAATAATGGTAGCGACTTTTTCTACGTTATCAAAATATTATTATTATTATTATTATTATTATAAAAGTACACAATATTAACCTTGTAGGCCTACCTTTTTTTTGTTTTAAATAAGAGCCGCTAGTGCGTAAGCAGCCATCAAAGTGCATTACCAGATACAAGGATACATTATCAGTGATCTAAGGCCGTCGGACAGAACGTCGGACAGAACGTCAGACAGAACGCAAGGCAGGCGAGATACGACTAGAAACAAGCCAAGGGATATTAATTGTATTTATTGTCTGTGGTGCCCTTTTCAATGGATAGACTGACATTCACTTGCTCGAAGGGAGATAATGATAAACTCATTATCATTATGAATAACAGGATCGCTTCCCTTCTTTCCAGTACTACAAGTAACAAGCATTACATGTGTAAGCTACAGGTTTAACGGTGTTTTATTTTTAGCCTAGGGATATGTGGTAATGACAGAAATAAAAGATCCATCTTAAAAAAAATGAAAATAAATGAAACATAGTACGTTACATGGTACTGTACAATGGACCTCATTCACCAATCGTAAAGTAACACATTTAGCTACGTTATAATATTGATAATATGGGGCGCAGTGATATGCAAATAGATTTCTGGCTTCCGAACCTGAGGTCCTGGGTTCGAATCCCGGTGAAGACTGGGATTGTAAATTTCGGGATTTTTAGGGCGCCCCTGAATCCACCCAACTCTAATGGGTACCTGACTTTAGTTGGGGAAAGTAAAGGCGGTTGGTCGTTGTGCTGGCCACATAACACCCTGCTCGTTCACCGTTGACCAAAGAAACAGATGACCTTAACATCATCCCCATAGATTGCAAGGTCTGAACTGAAGGGGACACTTAACTATAATATTGATACATCAATGAAAAATACACACCCATACACAATCACGATGGATGAAATACATGACATACAACATATAAAGAATCACGTGGCTAAATGTGGTTTGTTTACGATTGGTGAATGAGTTCGATTGGCCGTTTGGCTACATTACATACTGTATTATAATTGTTCTGTATGAAAGATATAGTCCCCTGTTCTCAAATATTGATTTAGCGCTTCTAAACAACGTAAATAATTCAGAAACAGTTTGCATGACATATCAAGTTAATCAACAAACTAGATAATAATTGTTGGCATTTCGGAGCCCTCTCAGGGGCGTGGTGTGGAGCGATCGCCCCCACTTGCCACTCCCTAAGGCCGCATCTGATGAGACTCATTTCTTACTAACGTCGTTCTCCTAAGACAGACAAAAATACCAAAAAATAAAAACGTATTTCATGATTTCTCTTTTGCTACAAAAAGTACGCTATTGATGAAAGATTCGGGTATAAGGATGTCTTCACAATTTGAAAAGGGCGAACACGGTGCAAATCTAAATGTTTTGCATTAATCAAAATTATGTTTATAAGCTTCTCATAACCCTCAAGAAACGGCATTACAAGTGATGTTCACACATGGAGGCAGATCGACATACAGATCGACAAAATAGAACGACACATAGAACGACAAAGTAGATCGACAAAATAGATCGACAAATAGAACGCTTTTTCATGTGTCCGATGTATAAAATACAGAAGAATTTTAATAAACCAGAT
The DNA here is from genome assembly GCA_021533235.1 of Biomphalaria straminea. NCBI lineage: Eukaryota > Metazoa > Mollusca > Gastropoda > Planorbidae > Biomphalaria > Biomphalaria straminea. Next base: position 3,924,376 of record JADKLZ010000003.1, on the reverse strand, counting down.
ATTTTTTAATGTTTTAATTTTTTTTTTCAGTACCTGAGACTAAAATTGTAAGCTCTTTTGTTTGTAGCATACAGTTATTTGTAGGAAACGTTTATCTGTCTGGTACGATTTGTTTGTACACGTTATTTCTAGAAACACCCATTCACTGATCACGTTAATACACAAGTTAATAAAAAATAGTTTATAACCAGTGGTAATTAATTAAATCTATTTTATAGAAAAAGGGAGCTTATTCCTACAGTATTAAGAGAATGAGTTTGCAATTCTTCCTTTTAGATAAGCATTTTTTTTTAAAGAATATTCAACAAATCTTCTTATTGTTAAGTTGGCAAGCGATCTTTTCAATATGGCGTACTTGAAATTGAAATCACTCGCAATCTTTTCATTTAAATAACGTTCTGCTTTACGTTCCACTACATAACCACAACGTTTCTTCATATCGCTTACTTTTCTTTGCTTCAAAATTGTAGAATGAATCGTGAGAAGCGTGGTCGAGAGGCTAAGTGCGGCTTGAGCTTGGCTTGCTTGACTACCTAGAAGGGGGCTCGAGGTTCGACACCCGACTCGGGCAGAGTTGTGTTTACTGAGGCCCAAAGGCAGCACGGGAAACCAACTCCTAGATACCCCCTCCCCCCCACTGGTCCACAAATGAGATTGGACCAAAGCGCTCTGAGCATGCTATAAGCATGAAAGTAGCGCTATCAAATAGAAATAGTTCCACCATTCAGACCTTGTGGTCTATAGGGCAGATGATGAAAAGCTCATCTGATTCTGTGGCCTGCGGTTAACGAGGGTGTCATGTGGCCAGCACAACGACCAACCGTCTTTACATTTCCCCTACTACTGTCAGGTGCCCATTTGAGCTGGGTGGACTCAGAGGCGCCCGAAGATCCTGAAAATCTCTGTCTTCACAAGGATTCGAGCCCCAGACCCCGGTTCGATAACCGCGCCTCTTAATGAAATTGAAGATTGCTGGAATGAACTGTTGGTGTGAAAATCTCAAAGATGCTCTTCTTCCTTTAAGCTTCCTAAGCGTCTTCCATAACAAGTCATGTCGTCTGCACAGCAGGGCACAAGGCTTGTTGGATCATCAAATATAGGTCATGTTTTGTATCAATAATGGTTCTCCAGTTTGGTTTCCTAATTTCGTTCTTCAAACTGACTTCCCTCACTTGGCACAATAAAGGCAGCCTGTTGAAATAGCCGTGTTTTGCCGCCTTCTGCTTCCCCCCCCCCCCCCATCTTCGCGATGATTGCTTCCCCTGGTAAACGCTTACACCGAGTCGCCATTGTAAGGGAGTTAACTTGAAACAGTTTTCTGTCGTCTGCTAGGCTCGAAGTGTTGTGACTTCCATGATGGATTGCGAGTTGCCTTTTTTTTTTTCGTTGTTGTTTTTCTATTTTATTTACGCAACGACACTAAAGACAACATTGCACGCGCATCTCGTCACGTGCTATTTGCATTAGTGGCTCAGTACCACGTACTTTGCCAATGTGTCAGTAAAAAACAGTAGTTTGTGTAAACTTTAGAAAGGCTCTAACCATTGCGAAGAAACAGTGCAGAGTTTAGAGAGTTGTAAAAGGGTGTTAGTAAAAAATGGTGACTAAGAGCAATCTAACCAGAAATATTTTAAATATTATGAAATTATTCACATACTAATTGACCTGAGATATTTCATTTAGAATATTTAATTTTAATAGAAATAAATATACATCTAATGCCCTTAGATATAAACACTTTACAATTGTCTCTAAATTTGTTGAGCATGGCTGCATAGCAAGAAAACTGGGAACTGTCACTAATTACTAAATAAATTTTGTTTTAAAAAAGGTCGACATGTATACGATTATGATTCCGCATACCGGTGCAAGTTATTGAAACAAAAGTGCAAATTTTGTGAACAACGGTAAAACCCCAACTAATGTCACGTGCCCATTAGAGTAAGGTGGAATTTAGTCGTCCTGAAATATCTTGAAATTCAAAACTCACTCTTCACCGGGAATCGAACTTAAGACCCTTGGGTTGTAAGGCCAAGCGCTTTACCATTGTACCACAACTCGATGTTAGAAACCAGAAGAATTCGATGCACCTTCTCTGAGCTCAAACACTTGGTGAAATCGGATTTTCAAAATCTCGTTAAGTTTCTGAGATCTAAAAGTGACAGACGGATTGAAAGACAGACAGCCCAAAAACGAAATAAACCGTTTATTCCTACGGATGCACCCATTAACCTTTACGTAACTCGAAATGGAATGGAGATGTGACAGAAAGATCATAAGTATCACATACAAAGCAGCAATACAAACGAAGAGAGTAGCGACAGGATTAGTGCAGCCATTGGATAACTTGATGACCTGCTTACGCAAACTAAAACTCCATTTCAATATCCACAGTGCTCGAAAAAAACTTCCTTCAGGGAACAGTACCAGGAAAAAGAAAAAGAGGCAGACAGAGGAATCGATAGCAAGACAACATAAGAGAATGGACGGGCCGGCCATTAAAAGTGATTGTATCAAAGTCAATAGAAAGAGGAGAACGGAGAAATACGGTTAACAGATCTTGTGTGGTGCCCCAACAGAGTAAAGTGAAGGTGAACTCTTAAACAATATATTACATTATCTCCCTTATGCTATAATGCGTTCATAAAACCATACATAGCTGAGATTTCTAACGATTCTACGCAATGGAGTCCATATATCACTGGTAACGTTAGACACGCGAGAAGTGAAACAACCTGACATAAAACATGCACAATTTAGATTGATCTATCTAGCAGAAGTGGACTCACATAGACAAGTTTCAGTGACAAACCATGGGGTCATATTTACTGTTTTGACAGCCACACAGACTTATTTAAACAGACCGACACACAGGTTGCGCTGATAAAGAATGTCAGAAACTAGAAACCGGGTGTGATTGGCCCAAAGGTCAAATGTCACCAGGATTCCAAACAATGCTGATGACCTATTTCCAGCACGTGGGCCACATGTCGAGCTGATGGAACATGTCAATTATGTACGAGCGTCTGACTTCCGCTCACTCCCTGCAGTCAGACATACCCATCACCCACTGGTATGACCTACTTAAACAGGTAGGTTCCACAACTCTAACAACCAAGAGAAACGTTTTGTATCTCTCCAAAGCCTTAATAATTGAAACAAAAAAATACCAAAAGACTCAGTTCTACAATGGCCCGAAAACTCCCCATATAGTAGAAAAAATTAGGTCTTTAGGAGTAGACCAAGCGGCTTATGGTGATGAACTATGGCAATGACGTATTCGTTTGATTTAGAATGAACTTTTGATCAAATATTATATAAAATATACATCTTGTGTCTGTTACTAAGCAAGTTCAATGTATTAAAAAAAAAAAAAATTCTTTCGAAAAATAAGCAATTATGTCTATTTGTTCTGCCTAATTTGGGAATGAGGTCTGATCAGTCTTGTCCCAAAACTTGATTGTCCAGGAGGCAACTATGACATTACAACCCGGAATCTATAATGTATAAAGGTAGCATTCATCACTTACTAGATCTTCCCATTCCAAAGCGCAGACTGAATACCTATTTACACTGGGTAAGATATTAACATTAAAAAACATGGCAAGAGAATAAATGAATATTAATGTTTCTTATTTAGTCTTTCGTGAGACATAAATCGGAGACTTCTTTACAATTTTCTAAATTAATGGCACCCCAACGTTTTTCGGCCTTGGGCCTCTTTAAATTTCCGACACAAAAGACACGAAAGTTATGGACCTCATCATGCCATATAAGGGAAAGAACTGCTCATGTCCAGCAACATACTTCAATACCGTAAGATTTATTTCCATTTTTCTAAATCAGAACACAATAAATTACCACACAGTGGAAAATGGTTGCGGGTCTTGCTTTCTGCATAGCTGTACAATCAGTATGCTTTTATGTTCGTATTTTTTTAAGTATTATAGCACCTGCAGTAGTGCAGAGTCCATGTCATTTAAGAACACTGTATTATTATTGTTATCATCATTAATATTAGTTTGGTTCTATTTATAGAACACACCTACCTATATTTAACTGAATACATTTAAAGGTGCTCGTACCAAAGAATCAATGACGTCATCGGTTCAACAAAGCAAACACATTATTTCCCTTTATTTATTTTTTCTTTAAACCTCAAAGGAAAAGAAAGAGTTTCTTTTCGCAAAAAAATGTTTCTAAAACTCCATGTTGACATATTTACACGAGTTCACTCCCTTGTCTGCTTGTGCAGTACAATGAGTGGCCGCTTGGAGGATGTATGAAAGATGTGAACAGCCCAGTCAGTACAAGCTCCCTTCAGAGAGAAGCCAGCTCACAGGTGGACTGAACTCTGATGCAGAGAACTGGATGAAATGTTTCTTTATTTTTACAAAGATAACTTGCTGTTCCATTAGTTTAAAAAAAAAAAATTGAAGGCAAGAGTTTTAGAAACTGACACTGTAAAATAGTTTTGTGCTGATGAAAATTTCCAAAAGATTTTGTTCCTTAAAAAAAATACATTTTTACCATTTCATACACCGATGCCAAAATCACGACCCGCCGGCCACAATAGGGACGTAATGCGGAGATATCCGGCTCTTCGAGACTTCTTTCCACAGCATAAAGTGACAATGTCTTCGATTCGAAGATTAAGGATAAGTGCAGTGTTTCACGTGACTACGCAAACCCAACTGTGACCTGCATATTTTCCCGCATTATATGCTGACAAAGCGTTTGACCGCCGGCGGTCTATGTAAGTTTTCTTTTCGTCTGCTGCGCATGTTGTCAATAAGGTACTGAAGTCGCAAAAGATCTGCTTCATTAACATTTTTTTTTTCGGGGTAGGGGCACTGACGCTGCCCTTGACCTGACGTAAATATATCTTGCACCCAGGGCCCGGGTGGTGCACCATTGATACAAGACAAATCAGCAATATATTCTATAAATGTTGCACGAAGCAAAATAAAGCGTAATCTTTAACAAAACTGCAACTAATCAACAGAGGGTCGTAGACGTTGTTTTTATTTGCTAGATTTGTATCACTTCAAGGTAGGCGATAACTAATACGTCATGGATAGTAGAATTATACCAGTTGTGTCCCTTCACTGGTCGGGGCTAAGGTCGCGTCAGTAATCAAGTTTCAACATTCGATGCATTGGAACTTTTATCACTTTTTTTTTAACCTATCGAATCACAAAACTTAGAATTTTAAACTGAGAAATTATTTGAACAGACAAAAAAAATTCTTCAGTATTAACAAATATGGCTAAATATCTGGAGTTTTGTCCCCTTCGATAATTGTACACGATATGTCTCCCAGACTATTTTCTTGGATCAATTTGAAGCTCGTTTATCGTAAAAAACAAGAAGAATCAATTTAAAAAAATATCATCTACTAGTTAATTAATTATAAGTAATTAATTTAGTTCGATAATAATTAAGGGAACTTTATCATATTGTTTTAATATTAATGCTATGAGTAAACAATTGTTTCCCTTATATACGTTTTTTTTTAGTTTTGTTGTGTGTGTGTGCGCGTATTTAACTTATTGTTAAAGGTCGAGGTGTTGAGACAATTTGGAGACATATTTGTTACCTGACAATAAAGATTATTATTATTATTATTATTATTTAAGTTTTGGTTACTTACCGACTTAGTTCCTAAATTCTGAACTGAGCACGGCAGTGTCACATCAGAGCCCAGGACTGCCGTGATGTTGTTGGGCGTCTCTAAGAATGTTGGGAAGGTGTAGCGAAGGGGTCGGGCTGCCGACACTGAAAGGTGGAAAAAAAATTGAATTGAATTACATTATGACATGTTATATTGCCTGTTGTAAGTTGTCACATATGCCATTATAGATTTAATTATATATTTCTCATGTAAAAGATTGGTTGTAAATAGAAATATAAACCCTCGCCTGATGGCTCGGTTTTTAATAGGAGACTCCAGACACGAGTTGGTGACTCCAGGTTTTTACAAAGACGTAGTATGGCATGTTTTGAATTCTATTGGTTGTTTTGAAAAGAAAGACATAAAATCACGTGACATCCGCCCAAAAAAGAGAATGAGAATTGCGCGAGATGGACAGTCTAAGTCTGAATGTTGAATTGAACGGTTGTGTTTCTATTATCTCTAAGTTTTTAACAAAGAAGCCTTGTAATAATTTTTCTTATTGTTTGATCTACATTGTACATAAGTTGTACTTACGTTTTGTTCAAATAAAGTTCCTGAATATTGTTTTCTACAAGAAAATTTTTATTGTGAATTCTAGATCTACATTTATTCAATTAATTCATCTACAAGACTTGAATCAAATCGCTTGTCATTAACCACGTGTTCAAAATAGAAAGATTCCCCGGCACGACGAGACAAACAAAAACCATTTCGTCACATAAGTAAATCATTATGAACGTATTATTAGGAAATCTACGCAAGATGAATATATGAGATGGTTAGGGGCGTGGTCGAAATTCGGAGTCGAGGCGTGGTTTAATCTCAAAATAGGAGGAGCCAACAAATAGAAACACCATTACTGGTGGTAAAAAAAAAATTTGTTTGACGGAACATTTCATTATTTTCAAATAAGGAGGCAAGATAAAATAACCAATCAGGAAGTACTGCGAAGAGCAGGGTGCCAGGACATTCTTTGTGTTATCAGCAGCAGACGGCTTGGCTGGCTTGGACGAGTTCACACAATGCCACAAGGCTAACTTCCACAAAACATTCTCTGTGGTCATCTAATGGACAACAGTAGAGCCATTGGTCGACACTTTGAAGGTATTTACGCGACATGAAGCTCTTACAAACTGACACCAACAGCTGGGAGAAAGAGGCACTGGATAGACCAAGTTTCAACGAAAAGTCCCGGGTTGCAGACGATGTACAGGCCAGAAGCAGAAAGAAGGGTAAAAGTGCAATAGCGCCTGGTCATTACATATGCCCAACCTATGACCGTGTATCAAGAATTGGCTTCTTTAGTCACATGAGAACTTGCAAAGGGAGATAACAGACACCCCAGACGTAAAATTGTGTATCAAAATGATTTAAAAACATTCTGTGTATAAAATAAAAACAGGAGAAGCAGTGACATTTTGGAATGGGGCGGGGCTACAAAGAAAGCAATGCAAGGAGAGTGACAAGCGGTAGATCTGATAAAGAGGGGAGCTAAGTGCGTGAAATTAAAGGCAGACGCCTGATTAATCAAGGATTACACAGCAGACGTAAACAATGGAATATGAAATATGATAAACACAGCATTAATACAAGTTGGTATTTAGTGTGCGGTTTGATAAACATTCCCGAGCAGACGTCAATTTTTTTATGGAGGACCTGTCATGGCCGCTGAGGTCACGGGTTCATACCTTCGCTCAGTACGAAGTATGTAAGCAGTGGCGGCACGTGGGTCAATAACTGCGTGGTAGTCAGGGGCGGAGGAAGGGGGGTCTGGAATAACGATACAGTTATTATAATAATTGAAAGGGCGGTAAGGGGAGATGATCAAGTATATGGTAATGGTTGCTGGAAAGGGTTCAAGGCTGCTGCCTTTGTCGTCTGCTACAAAACTGAGGAAAAGATAACCCCAGACGTCGGATGTTCAAACAACAGGTGAGAGAGGGGATGGGATGTAGGAAGCATGAAGGCACAATTAATAGCATGCTGGGATATACATTCATAAAAAAACAGATGTGTGAGCCAAAAAGTGTCTACTCCGCTGTATCCATTGTCATTCCACTCATTCCAGTTCTGCGAAAGGTGCCCTACTCTTCCACTGCACAGTTCACGAAATACCTAACTACTTTTTTAGTCCCATTGACAATTAACTCTTTCTCTTTTAAATTTGTGAAACTAGCGTTGATTCGAACCCCATTAAATTAAATATATTTTTGGTTTTATAAACTTTAATTGGTGTAAAAGAGCATGCATTCTCCTATAATTCTATACCTAACAGTAACGTTATTCTGTATACAACAGAAATGTTATTCAAGTTTAATCCTAACAGGGTAGAATGTACAAATGTTGAAATTGAGCATTTCTTTCAGAACGTGGAGAATATTTACGAAGATTAAGAGTTAATGAACAGAAAACTATTTTATACTGCTCAACGAATGTTATCGAAAGTCTTACTTTAGGAAGATATAAAAATTGGTCAGTGAAGACAGAACAAGTTCATGCCAGGTGAGGTCTCTGCCCTATGTCACGTGAGCTAATGAGACCATCTTTATTAAAGTCAACAGAAGCAGAGAACGGAGTAAAGGTTGCAGCTAGCCGACCCATTAGGCTAACGCACTGCAAGAAAATCTTGTTTGCATTGGTTTCCATGACAACGGGTCTGCTTTAAGACAATAAATGGTTTGAATCTCACCTGAAACGTTATGTGTGTGTGTGTGTGTGTGAGCGGGGGGGGGGGTGGTAGCTGTGAGTGCATGCGTGTTCTAAGACCTACTGGCATTGAGATATAGAATATAGACATTAGAAATGTAAATAAACACAGAAACAGGCTTCCAAGTCGACCCAGGAAATTGTCATAAACATCCCAAGAGCAACAGAATAGTTTTATTTCAGACTATTAAAGTCAGACAAACCCCCCCCCCCCCCTCCACCCAGTTAAGATGACCTGGAAACTTAATGAGACAAGAAACACAACTCTCACAAAACGATTTCGTTAAAGAAGGAAAGAGAACACGAGTTATCTCCAGTATTTAGTTGTCTCATGTTAGAAGTAGCGGATGTTGGGGCAGAAATACACTGGAAGGTTCTTTTTAATCAAAGGCACCAGAGCCCCCAACTCGGTTCTAGTTCTATAGCGCTACTTTCATGCTTATAGCATGCTCAGAGCGCTTTGGTTTAATCTCATTTGTGGACCAGTGGGGGGGGGAGGGGGGTATCTAGGAGTTTGTTTTCCGTGCTGCCTTTAGGCGCTCAGTAAACACAACTCTGCCCGAGTCGGGTGTCGAACCTCGAGCCCCCCAATCCAAGTTCAAGCGCACTTAGCCTCTCGACCACGCTTCCCACGCTATTACTTTTTTTTTTTAAAGATTAAACCTCAGAATTTTCGCCATTCGAATCTGGCATTATCGTCACAGGAATCCTTGGGCCTTTAGCCTCCTTTCTTTGCCTCTTTTTGGGCTTTAAATGCCTGTTTTTAAGATGATCGACCCTTGTTTTATTACATTCGTTTAGTGTTTTTTCTGACACAGTACGAATAAAAAGGATTTGTCATTTTGATTGTGAGCGTGACCCTACGTTACAGCAGGCCATAACACTGGCCCGCAACGTCACAACCTGTACAGACCTGTGAGGTCGCAATGAGCTATTGGTCTAAACTGCCCACAGGTTGTGACGTTGCGGTTCAGTGTTCAGGCCTCCTATAATGATGGGTCTCAGTCTGAGACTTGTGGCAATACAAAGCTAAATTGCAAGGCATGACGTCAAAGAATGCGATGTGACGTAAGACAATGCGATGTGATGCTAGATAATTTGGTCAGACGTTAAAATAGAAATCTTTACTATAAATTTACAGACGTTGAAGAAACGGTTAAACAAAAATATTAATTAAAGTCTAGAGCCCTGAAACGGCGGGAAAATATAAAGTAAGTTCACTTATAGGATTACGACAGGATAACTCTAGAGCGGTAACTAAATATTTCTATGAAACTGTCTGAGGAGTTATCTCCCTCTCCCATCGTCTGCGGTTAATTATTAACATTCATGGCTTCCTGTCTATAAATACTCTTTCAATCAGGTAAACTAGACTAGAGGATGCCGGGATGTTGAAGAAACAAAACTTGACCAACGTAAATAAACCAAAAGCGCGGGAAGTTGAAGGAAACAGAGATTTGGTTTTCCTCCACAACTTTGGAGCGGAAACCACACACGGTGGAGCTGTGGATAAAACCACACACGGTGGAGCTGTGGATGCAACCACACACGGTGGAGCTGTGGATGCAACCACACACGGTGGAACTTAGGATAAAACCACAAAAGGTGGAGCTGTGGATGCAACCACACACGGTGGAACTTAGGATAAAACCACACACGGTGGAGCTGTGGAAGCAACCACACACGGTGGAATTTAGGATGAAACCACACATGGTGGAGCTGTGGATGCAACCACACACGGTGGAGCTGTGGATACAACCACATAAAGTGGTACTGTGAATACAATCACACAAAGTGGTACTGTGGATACAACCACACAAAGTGGTACTGTGAATACAATCACACAAAGTGGTACTGTAGATACAACCACACAAAGTGGTACTGTGGATCCAACCACATAAAATGGAACTCTAAAGAGAACTATAAAAGTTTATAAAATCTCTCCTCCAACCAGCTGAATGTGTTTGTGTTAATGTTCATTTTAAACTCAACATACAAATCTTCAATATAGAAAACAAGAACCCTGGCAAAAACAAACAATCGAACGAACAAAAAAAAACAACGGATTCTTGTAGAAAAAGTAGCCCCACGTATTTTTTCCATTATAAACAACTTATAAAGTATTGACTGCGTTATATCGAAATCTATATGTGGGTAGTTTGGACCAGTACATTGTTGTCACTTCAGTGCAGTTTTGAGATATGTGAGTTTGTTCCCTGACATCTCCTCCTACAAGACATTTCATCATTGCAACATTTCATCACCATAACATTTCATCATTGCATAAAGTGCATTTTGCATACATAAGTGCATGTAGGTGTAATTTAGTAATTAACATACTGAGGAAGTTAACCCTGACCCTAACTCTAAATGATGAATTGCTATAATGATGAAATGTTGAAATGGTTCATGTCTCGTATGACGGGATGCCATATCTTCATGTCGGATGAACGCCATTAAATGCGAATGTAAGCACAAAATATAAGAAATACTTTACGTTTTATTAAATGTGCAAAACTCTTACAGTAATATGGTAATTTAGAAATGTTAATCTCAACAATCAAATATGAATAGACTAGATATCGAGCCTGACATAATGATACTTCCAAATCAAGAAAAGAGAATGCAAATGTAGAAAAAAAAAAATTATTATTTGCACTGAATTTATTCAAATTGTCGAAAGCTATATAGACCTAAATTTTAAATGTTTATTTGGGTACGAAATTTTGAACGTAAACGACACAAGGTTTAATAATCTCATTGACCAGAAAAATAAAACAACGCTTTAATAAAAGGGTTAATTAAACATCTGAGGATAGTTATCTCCCGATGACGCTCAAAGGCCACGTTCTAAAAATAGCATTACAAAGTCCACTAACTTCTGAGAATATTTATCAAGACAAACTATAAAGGCTACGTCATATTTATTTCCCTTTTGTCCACATAACCTTTTTTTTTTCTTTCTCCTTAAAAAGGGGGAGGGACGCAATAAAGATAGTACTTCTATCAAAAAACCACGTGACTTGCCTCCCCTCCGTCTCAAACCTCCGGGCACACACCGGCTCACCTGCTTCATGCTCGATTACGAACGTGCGCAGCGCGTGCATCGGGTTGTTATCCATCAGGCAGAACGGAAACTGTTCTGGGCGAGTAAATTTTTGCAACAGTATGTACTGTTTATGTGTGTACAGGATTTGTATACATGTATACGAGTTTACATGCATATGACCTCAGTCCATTATGTGACGTCCCATGTAAATGACGTATGTCCATTCATATGACTTTAGATGACATTGACCTATGTTCATGTATTTGACTTTAGATGACATTGACCTATGTTCATGTATTTGACTTTAGATGACATTGACCTATGTTCATGTATTTGACTTTAGATGGCATTGACCTATGTTCATGTATTTGACTTTAGATGACATTGACCTACGTTCATGTATTTGACTTTAGATGACATTGACCTATGTTCATGTATTTGACTTTAGATGACATTGACCTATGTGCATGTATATGACTTTAGATGACATTGACCTATGTTCATGTATTTGACTTTAGATGACATTGACCTAAGTTCATGTATTTGACTTTAGATGACATTGACCTTTGTTCATGTATTTGACTTTAGATGACATTGACCTATGTTCATGTGTATGACATTAGATGACATTGACCTATGTTCATGTATTTGACTTTCCATTGTGTATGATTATGTCCAAGTCCACGACTTCACATGGCATTGATCATCCATTGTATGACCTATGTTGATGTTCATGAAAATGTCTTTCAGGAAATGATTGTAAGCTTAGACTAAAGGACCTCTCTACTTCGAGTGATTTGAATCAATGATTTTGGAATCACTTTCATACAATCAATCCAATCGTGACCCTTTTTATCAAGCCTCTTATTCAAAAGAAAATGTAATAATTAAAAATAAAATCTCAGGATTTTAATCACAACCATTTTTTTTAGAAACTGCAATGTAAAAACAGGATATAAATAAAAGTTGTACCATAACACAAGCTGAACAGTTTACTTTTTTTTTACAGGTTAAAAACAGTTACTTTACAGGTTAAACAGTTTACTATTTGACATTTTACAGGTTAAACAGTTTTAGAAAATGAATTCACACATTTATTTTTGCTAAAATTTATAAAGACATTTTAAAACCATTTGGGAACTAGCATAAAAAAGATATCGTTATCATTACGACGACTTGTATGTTCTCATGAGTTGATCTGTGGCGATAACAGAGAAAGTAAGATTTTGTAGTCAGCAAGACTTGTTTGTGTGTTAAGTTTTAATTAGAATTATTGTTTTATATAATAAACCTTTTCTTTTAAATTAATTAGTTGTTTAGTCCTCAAAGGGTGAACACGATATTATAATTTACGTCTGTAATGTCTGAGGTAATAAAATAATTGATAAGGACTGCCGTATGAGGTGCATAATACTGCTATTCAATGTAATGTTAAACTAAACAACAATTTGTATGTTACATAGTCAAGCTATCAATG
>JADKLZ010000003.1:3888967-3906467 GCA_021533235.1 Biomphalaria straminea | reverse complement strand
ACAATTACATATAGAACAAACAGAACACTAAAGAAACTCTTCAGATTATTTTACGGGATATGTGCCCTGCTCAGCCAGACTGTCAGACTATAAGAAGTTCATACCGGCTACTGGTGCTACAGCCCATGGAAGGATATGGCCTGCTTTTACACATCCCTCCATTCAGATATCTCCTAGGCCTTTCGTCACCACGCCCTAACCCCAAGTTTTTTACTGAGGTTTATAGTTAAATCAAAAGTGGCTGCAGCGTACGCAAACTCGTTGACCGCTAGCTAGATATCTTGTTCAGTGTGAGAAAGTAAGGCGTAGAGCAACTGTATAATCACCATTTCCTTTGTTTTGGTACGGGACATTATAGACACTGAAGCATGAACACATGGTCATAATTTTACCAGCAAAATAATAATTATAATAAGGCTTGACATCAAATCCGAAGATTAATGAGGAAATCTACACCGCTCTACGCAATTAAAGTGTAAACAATTTATTAAGCACTTAAAACGCAATAACTAATCATACATCGGTACATTTAAGTTCATTACTTTCCTTCCATAGTTCTATAATAAATCAATCTTCAATAAGATGGTGCGCAAATGTTTAATTGGGTACATTGATATTTTAAAACTCGTTCTTGTTTGCATTATAGTAAGGTAAGCCTAGTGACGTAAGCATCGTTTTTCCCGTTTACGTCATGGAAAACTTTCATTCATAAATTGGAAAACTTTCATTCATAAATTCTCCATGTCATTCATAAAACCTTCAAACCAAAATAAATTTTTCGATAATGAGACATTTTTCAAACCGATATAACGGTCAAACTCGAGTTTTCCCGATGTGGCCAATGAGTTGCGAATTTTTTTCTCACTAACATTTAGATACGTTGAAATTTTAAAGAAAATCGTTAGAGCCGTTTTGGAAATAGAAGATATATATATATATATATACAAGAATTGCTCGCTTAAGAGTATAGGATTTCTCAAACGTTGCATTCATTTTATTTCATTACTTGGAGAGTATTATGTTCGCTTCCAAAGTCACATGCTAGATTTATAACAGAAAATCCTTTTATTTGTTAAGCGAGTAACTTAACTAAACCAAATCATGACATACACAGCCATGAGATTTCTAATATATAAATTTTAGAAAAAAAATTTTTTTAGAAAAAAAAAAGAAATAAAATAAAAAAAAAACACTTATCCAAATTCACCTGTTATCAGCGTGTATTTTTCTTTATTTGAATAATTGCAATATAGGGACCTTTCATTTTTATAGCATGCTAAATGAGCTGCGGTCGAATATATTCGGTGGACCGATTATGTGTGTGTGTGGGGGGGAGGGGGGAAATTATCTGACAGGTCTCCGAGCTGCCTTTAGGCGCTCAGCAAACACAACTCAGCCTTGAGTCTGGATTCGAACTCAGGCCCATTTGATAGGCTCCAAGCCACCCAGAGACATACCTAACATCCCATATTGATTGAGACTAATGTATAAATTTCTTTGATGTAATTGAAATATTTTATTATGCGTGAGGTAAGCCTATAGAAAAAAAAATTCCTTTAGAATGTAATAGATTTAAATATTTATTATTTGTATAATTTATAATAAAGGAGATGTCTGCAAGCGAGACATGAAGGCAACGGGCATCGACCAAAGCATGTGGGAGGAGATAGCCCAAGACCGAACAGCATGGAGACAGACTGTGCGTGCTGGCACGAACTTTGCTGAATGCAAAAGAAATGAAGCTGCTTCGGCCAAGAGAATGAAAAAGAAAGCTTCCCTGCTGTCAGCCAGCCCTAAAACTGAGGAATATAAATGCACGAACTGTGGTAAACTATGCAGATCCAGAATTGGCTTGATCAGCCACTCCAGATTCTGCCCCGTCTCAAGACGTAACCAAAGCCAGTGACTCACCTCGGCGCATCCATTGTCTTCCGAGACAGAAGGAGCCATATATATATAATTTATAATAAGTACTAGTAGTAATTCTAGTAATAGCAGTGTGCTATTCAAAGAAGGCCAAGACGCTCAACTTCACTGTTACCAACTAAAAAACAAAACTACGCTATAACTTTAGCAAAATATCTCAGTGCCTGTTATGAACATTACCGTTAACTATTGGCTCATTTTAGTAAAATGACTTTTAATAAATAGAGTAAAAAGTACCATGCTTCCTGTATTTGAATGTGTGTGTGAGCACGTGCGCGCGCGCGCAGTGGCGTAGCATCCATGGCACGAAGGGGTTCAATGAACCCGGGCCCACGACCATCATGGGTCCACAGTGGCGTTTCAACAATAGCGCAAAGGGGTTGATTGCACTTGACCCATAACTCTCAACCATTGGGGCCCACGAGAGAACTTATGGATGACAATAAAGGAAAACAATTAGTACACTTTTGTTAAGTGTGATATAGGAGATAATCTGAAAAGCTCCCTTAAATATCCTGGGCGAAACTTTGTACACAATTTAAAAACATGAACCCGTGTTTTAAGCTAGAGTGTATGTACCAGCGGCTTGGATTGCATTAATTTAAGGAACTGCTTTCCATCAGGTTTTAATCAAGGTGGCTAGACCTAATGGACCTCATTCACCAAACGTTAACAACATTTTCTCTATATGCTCTATACGTAAGGCTGTCACGTGATACGCAATTTTCACTATTTTATTAATATTATGACGTGACTAAATGTGTTTATTTACATTTGGTGAATGAGGTCCATTGTACTTTTGAGGGAACTACTGTTGTCAGATTGTTGCATTTTTTCCCATGTATCTTCATAAACCTTTAATTAAAATTATTAGTTTTAACGAGGGGGGGGGAGATTGGTTTAGAAAATATATTTGTGTTTGTGTAGATATAAGGAAAGGGACGGGGTAACATTGTAACAAGAACAATTAGATCTAAATGGATAGTCCTGATGGTCTAGAATTAATATTTCAAATAATCTGATAATTATTCAAATTTTCCAAAGCTTAATCAGTTTCTGTTATCTTCTGTATTTAGAATATTAAATAAATATTCCTTTCGTTGGCTAATCCACGCGTTCAGTACTTTGTCTGCATTTTAAAATTAATGTAGCAAACCTAGAGCATCATACATGTTATTACAAAGGAGAAAAAAAAAACCTTAGCTAAATGAACTTAAAGATAAAATGGTTATTGTCTCCGAAGATGTGTGTGCGCACAAAAAAACGAAGTAAAATTCTTATGAAACTTGTAAAGGGCAAATGTGCACACTGGCGGATCCAGGGGGGGGGGGGCGGTAGGGGCAATCGCCCCCCCCCACTCGGCCGACCCCCTCCCCCGCAGGGGGGGGGGCGGACGAATTTTAGCATAGAAATCACACAATTGGTATATGAATGTATTATTTATGTTAATAATATATACTAATTATTTTATATTTCTAAATATTTTTAGATTATTTCGCCCCCACCCTAGTATGTTGGTCGATATGGTGAGATCGGGTGGGGGCGGTGGCATCAATTCCGCCCCCCATAAGCTTTTGAGTGGGGGGGGGGGCGGTCCAATTTCGGGTGGGGGGCGGACGAATTTTAGTTTAGAATTCACACAATTGGTATACGAACTTATTACTTGTGTTAATAATATATACTAATTATTTATATTTCGCCCCCCCCCCCTCCAGTATGTTGGCCGATATGGTGGGGTCGGGAGGGGGCGATGGATATTTTTATGGATGGATATTATTAGAATATTTTTCAACATTTTTCAAAAGGTCATTTTTTAATAGCATGAATGGTGAGCTTTAGGTCAGGAGAATGCGTTTCTTCGGTGTAGAATGCAATAAAACGTTCTTTGGCGTCAAGGCCTCGCCCCGAAACCAATTGATCAATAATGAGCTGTAGATGTCTAGGATAATGCGTTTCTGCGGTGACGAATGCAAGAAAACGCTTTTGGCGTCGAAATCCCCGAAATCTACTGATGAATAATGAGTTGTAGTTAAAAATGCAAGAAAACGCTTCTAGCGTCGGGGCTTCGCCCCGAATCCCACTGGCGAAGCTTGCAACCCTCCCTCAGATTCCAGCTTGCCTCAACATGACTGTTTTAAAAAACACTGCTTTTCTATTCTCGTAAGGATATATATATATATATATATATATATATGCTGTACACACGTTTATGCATAGGGTTATGGTTTACTGGGCGTTAGGGTTAGGGTTTGGAAAAAAATCGCCCCCCCCCACTCCAAAGTTCTGGATCCGCTAGTGAATGTGCATAGACCAAGAGAACTTGTTGGCAGCAATTTGTCAATGGGTTTGAGTATTTGTTAGTATTGGTAGTTTAATGTAGTTATGTTTTCTGATGTATTTTATAGTTGTAATTAGTGAATTTGGAAGAACTACTATACATCTATCCACTAACTTGACTGATACACTCAGAGACAAAGCAAGATAGCATTGTTTATGTAGCAGCCAAGTTGAATATGCTCGTTTTGCCTCTCTATTCTGCATTTGTGATAAAGAACAATTTAATGCCAATAAATTCAGTATTATGTATTACAAATAAAAACTAATAAAAACAAAACAACTAAACACATAGAATAAGTAACTGCATATCCGATCCGACATCACATGAATTTGTTGTTTTTTGTATTGTGTACTAAATGTTTACAACAGAATAAAAAAAAGAAGATGAAATTTAAAAAAAACAATGTATCATTAAATATTAAGCAAGCAAAAAAAAAAATTAAAGTATGTTACATCGGTATCGTGCTAGTGCTACTACAATTAAAAGCTGAATTGGTAAGCAGGTTAATACCAAAGACTTAGAAGATAGAGAGGATTAAATGATCATGGAATAAGTGTACTACGTTAACCAATTCTTATTATTTTTTTGGTTCATAGTTCTTAAACAAAGTTTATACCATTTATATTTATACAAAAAAAAATCACTAATTAGACTTTATTTGAAATTGCTATGAATGTTGAAATCCAAAAGTCCCACAAATTCAAAAATAATAGACCTGTTGGGTGATGCAGTTCTGACAGAAAGTACTGGTAACTTTCGCGCCATTTTTATTGTTTATTGTACTCAAGACTTATCCAAAGTTGATAAATTAGCGTGAATTCTTTTTAGTGATATCAGATGTGGGAATACCCAAAGAAAAAGAAAAATGAAAGAGTCATTTCTGGATTTTCATATTTGTGAGAACCAGACGTCTGCAGAAGTGGCTGAACAAATGCTCCGACTGGTTTTGCATGACTTCAGAACGAGACAGCTGGAGGTCACTTACAAGGCCGCGGGATACATATTTGAGACCATAAGAAGATCTGCTGACGAGGACAGACAAATGTTGGCTTGTAAGACACAATTACTTGTCTTAGTCCTAACTGAATCAAACGTAATTACATTATAACTAATTACTTAACTGTTTTGTCTCACTTTACATCTTATTGAGGACAGGCCCACCAACATATTCTTGAACCTGGGCCCACGGGTACCTTGCTACGCCACTGAGCGCGTGCCCACTACAAACGGAAGAAATATGACAAAAAAAAACAAAAACCTCCGACTCTGCAGTTCTAAAAAAATACATTTTTTTATGCATTTAAGAGAAAGTTTATTTTGTACACCGAATACAGAAAAACAAATGCTATTTATAGTTTTATCGCGATGCATGATAGTTATCAGTACCTCCGAGAACCAATTATTATTTGTCCGTTCTCTTTTTCCTTTCACTTTTAATATTAAACTTGGTTTCGTTTTGTCTGAGATGTTTTGTATGTCCGTTCAAAGTTAAATATTTTCTACTACCTAGTCCGAACCTCCCGCGGGACGACGGAAAAACAAAACATGGCTGGGTATGAACCCGGGTCCATCGAGACGACTTAACTACAGTCCATCCAAAGACTGAACGACCAGCAGCCATCTGTTCGACATTCAGCCAAGAAAGTAGATAACAGCTGTATATTTATATTACTAATAAATAAATAAGGCTATCCATTTATATTACTATGAAAGTTCAATAGGGCTTTAACTCTTTCTCTCAGTAATTATTTACCACATTCTGGTGGAATGAACGTTGCTATCGTCAGTTAGGATTGAAAGAGTTAAGGATATGCATTTATACAATTTTTCCCCAGCAATTCATCTTATGAAATCACTTGACTTCTACACTGGTGCTAGCCTGTTATGTAATCCCGTGTCGTCTGCTTTGGTCGTCACGTGACCTAGCCCAGTGACGTGAAGACGTCAACGTGTTCTAAACTGTCTATCAAACATATTTATATTCTGGTGTTTACAAAGTATCAACTTAAACAGAAAGGTCAAGTTGAGGTCGAAACTTAAAAAACACGCCCCAGACCACTACATCAACTGGCAGCTGTTAAACTCGCGGATAGAGAGTCAGCAGGACAGGTACCTGAACAAGACGACCCACTGTCACGTGATGCTGAACTTTTTACCTCAACAAGCTGTCGGCGTCACTTCATTTCACGAGCCGGGACGCCGAGGGAAACTTCTGGAACAGATCTCCAACAATACGAGGTTCACACCAAGGGCGTATCAGGGGGGCGCCTACTTGACAATGAACACGGTTTTCGAGTTGTAATCCATCCCATTTATCCAGCGTATACTTGGACGTAATCCATCCGTTTATCCAGCTCTTTCTTGTGGCTCCTCAGTTACGGTTCCAGAGAGAGTGTATCCAAGTGCTGGGTTTAATAGGTCAGACCACTTCATACGAGCTCAAGAGAAATTCCTTTAGCCGAGAGTTACGGAAGCACGATTGGTCAATTTTTCTATAAATGAGTCGAACTTGATGTTTACTATTTGTTCCCTGCATAAATAATTTAAAAAAAATGTTGGGCTTTTGGAGACTTTTTACAGCGCTTATATCAACTCACTTTGTCTGTCTATGTGTCTGTCTGGCCAAAAGTTTGTACACGTTATTTCTCCGACACCCAATCTCGGATCAAGTTGAAATTTTGCACAATTATTTCTTTTACCTGACAACACAAGAATCAACAACAAAAAAAATTAAACAATTAGTAAATTAACTATTGGTAATAAATTACTTTGTTTGGTAATTGAAACAAGGGAATGAAATAGTAGTTGACTGAAATGGTGATATTAGCTGAATTAATCCCCTCTATATTAAGCTGTCTACCGAGGCTTAGTGAACCCAAACATGAAATAAAAACAATAGATTTTTTAAATATGTTACTTTTATAAATGCCTGTTTATTGTTAGTCTAGAACTCTAGATCTATTACAAATCCAAACTAGTAAATACAATGACACTTAATATATGCTTTGACCAAATGAAAAGTATTTTTATGATTTTCTTGTTTTGATACTTACAATACTTTTCTTTTGAACTGCCGCTTTATAAGACTATAAGTTGTTTCATTTTAAAACAAAGGGGTATTTTGTATCTAGCTTTAAAAGCTGGACTATGTTCAACCCTGTTTCTTTAATCAATACTCACGAGCTTGTTACGTGAACGAGACCAATTAGCATGTGTCTTTGCCGGAGTTACGAGAGTACGGCTTTCAATGACGTCAAATGTCGCAACCTCTTAAGTCACTGCTATTGGTAATCTCATTAACTGGGATGATTCCGGCGTCCTTAATGAGAAACGAGCATTTTGGTTAGAGATTAGAACTAGACACATTTTTTTTCTTTGTACTAAATTTTTTTTTGTTAGAAATAATTCGGAATAGCGTCATCATATTGTGTTTGAGTTAGATCTAATTGGTGATAGTGACGTTAGTACAGTGGCGTAGTTAGGAATTTGCCATCATTTGAGGCCCGGGGGGGGGGGATTGGTCTCGTTGGGGGCCCCTTCATTTTTCGTAATATTTAATGTAAAAAACACTTATTTGATGTCCACAACGCCTCAGAGCTAGTGTTGAGTGGATGTCGCCATGTATTGATATGCAGATTGAGCTCTAGTGTCACTAGATGGCTGCCTGGTCGAGCGGTTTGCACGCTGGACTTTCGTTTCGATTTATCGATGGTCCCGGGTTCAAACCCTGCCCGCTCCCAAGCCCCGTCGTCCTGCGGGAGGTTTGGACTAGGAAATAACTATCTTCAACTCTGAAGGAATTTCCGAAACATGTAAAACATTTTACAAACACAAATGAACTATAAATATTGAATGATTTCATAGCACAAACTTAAATTGTAAAGTAATCAAATAACACCAAAAAAAAAATTACAACTTTTTCTATAAAAAGCTTATGATTGTTTGTAAGAGCGACTGCCTGGCTCTAAATGACTATAAAACGATACATTTTTAACCAACCCCCTACACCAGACCAGACCTCTACACCAGACCAGACCTCTACACCAGCCCAGACCTCTACACCAAATTGGCGCTAAAAAGGCGGACAGCGGGTTTTCTAAGTCGGCTCATCTGCCTGGCACAAGCGATCGTCTGCTTCCCTTGGCGTCTGCGATGACAGATGTCTCTCTCTGGCACTCGCATGTCCAAGGACGGGACTGGTGACACGCAATGCTGATGAGTGACGCTGCGGATGACCGAGAGTGACAGTAATACTTGCCCGGGGGGTCAGCATCCGCGCGGAATGCTATTAGCATGCACATGGCCCAGAGATAACAAACTGGTCGGCCACTTATGCCATAAGCAGACGTAATAGGGAAATGAACGCATGTCGTTCCCAATTAAGGTGACAGGGTATCTGAATATTACAACGTCAAGACTGGTTCTAGTCTCAATTATTACTAGTCCCTATCATTAGTTTTATACATCCAGGAGGGCATTCGTTTTTGTTATTTTATTAATATAACTAGTGATAAAGTCTTGCGCTAACTGCGTTTTTTTTTTCAAAATCTAATTGTTCAGTTTAAGCGATTATCTGTAAAGAAGCGAAAACAAGCCAGTTTGTATGACGTAAAACATACATCGAAAAAACGTCATTGAGTCCGGACGTCAAAGCACTGTACTTTCTTTATGCCAGTTTCCAATGACGTCATCAAATCTTGCGCTTCTTCCGAGGTAAAGGTGTTACAACATAATAAGAATGCGCCTTAATAAAAATCATACGTAAGAATACATATTAGGAAAAGATCTAGTTCACACAATAACGAAGTTCATTTAAATGGTCCTGTATAAATTATTACTCATCAAGCGGCTACATTTTTGGTCAATAATGATAAATGCTACAGAAGTCAAATTATATAATACTAGACAGATATTACCCGCTGCCCGCGGGTCTTAATTTGCGTATTGCTGATGTAGTCAGTGATATTGTGCATTAGAAACAATTAAAGAAAATAATAATGTTTAAAGTAAAGCGAATGCGAGAGATTCACGTTAAAATAGAAATCATGAATAAAGCTATAAATAGAAACTTGACCTTATTTTACGCGATATTAGGTATAGTTGCATTCATGTAAAAAATGCTTTAGAAAACAAAATTCAATGTTAATTTGATTAAAATATGAAATGAATGGACTGTAATTCAACCGTAAATTTAAGAGAGTAAAATATTGAACTCTCAATGATTTAAATCCAAAAATAACTCATTTATTCGTCAAAAGCCAACAATGTTTTTATTTTATTTAGAGCTGAATGTTTGTGACCTCAATACGCGTTGCCTTGGTGAATATTGTGTTAGCCGTGTAGGCAACAAAAAAAACAACAACAATACAATAGATCTAGTCTATATTTTAAAAGCAAATCAAACGCGTGAATGTAATTGTTTATGTAATATTGTGAGTTTAATTTTGTATAGCTCTTGAATCCTAACAATTTGAATGTCACAGCAATGTAGTCAATAAATAAAAACTTGTGTGACACATTAGCTTCCTAGATGTGACCTAGATCTAGATAAAATAACCGCGTTGTTATCAGGTCTAAATGCGCATAAGTAAGTAAATCTAAAAGAAAAAAAAGTAAATTAAAATAAAGACTTAAAGTTAAACCGAATCGGTAGTTGAAGGCTTAAATGTTATAAAAAAATACAATAAAAAGTAAATTGTATTATGTAAATAGTTTATTACTTTAATAATATACATTTATAATGCGAGATATTATAATTATGACCTATGACGTTCATTTCATTTGTACCACTGCGCGACACATGTAGATGTAGGCCTAATAGTGCCGTAAGTTACCGAAAAGTATGTCAAAAGTCGATCAAAGCGTTTTACATTTAGAGCGAACGATTTTATGTACAAAAAGTTTTTTTTAATTCAAATTCGAAGATTAATTTTCTTTAAATACTAAAGTGAATAGTCACTTATATGTGTGTTTGTGTGTAAAAGTAAAAAAATATGTTTTCTTGAATGAGAACTTATTTAGACCTAGCCTCTAGACCTAGTCATTGTCATCTGTGCGCATGTGTGACCTATTTATCTTGTCTCATCAAGAAGCTATGGCCTAGATCCATAAAATAGTATAGTTGTAATAGACTTGGTCAACTTTATTTTTTTTAAGGGTCTTACGTTTGTTTTAGGGCTACAATACATACACTACGGCAAACGTTAGTACCCAAGGAACATTTCTGCCAAGTTTTATCAACATTGGTCAAGCGGTTTTGATTTCCATTCGGCTCATACATACATACATACATACGCTAAACATTCAACTTTATAGTATAGATTGCAACATGATGCTGCGTTCTTTTCGTATCGGAAAGTCATTATGGTAGGATGGAGTTTGCTTTCTCCCGTCATACAGAAAAGAGCTATTATATATTGCCAAGTTGACAGATACACAAAAAAACAAACATAATCTACCTAGATGAGAGTTGGCAGCTTCACAAAGTAGCATTGGAATGATTTTTTTTTTTTAATCCATCTAGATCTCAGTAAAGAGAATTTTGATACAAAGTTCATGATTATCAATACCTTTTTTTTCCGGAATAAAATTTAAAGGTCAAACCGTGAACTTAAATCTATAAATAAATGAAGCTTGTTGCTGTTAGGTGCTTGAAAGGGAAAGGTAGTTCGATATATAACTTCCGAGATACTCTGACAAGGCACGTCCCCCGAATGTCGATGGTTGTTGACTTGTAGCACCAAGCTGTCGGCGTATTCTACTTTAATATTTAGAAATTTAGAAAGAACTTCTGTATGAGATACTATATATAACTATAGATAAATTTAACTTCAGATGAAATTAATTAAGTAGAATTAAGTAATAATATTAAGAATAGTATTTTGAACAAAATAAAATTCACTACAAAAAAAAAAAAACAACGTCTTTTCACTCTGCCATTCTGGAGTCGTCTCCCTTCCCAATAGAGCTTACCAAAATGCCGATTATATTGCATCATTCACACTGAATAGCCATCAGCCAATCGTTAGCTGCTTCTCACCATCACCATAGAAACACACACACTCCACGACTTCCCTCAAAGGTTCTGCTCATGGTGCATATTGCAGCCTCAGAAGGTTCCACACGTGAAGTATCTGTTTGGTAAGCGATGCAGGTAAAAAGACAGGCAACACTATTTGAAGAACTTTCCCCAACACACTATACACCAATAAGCCTCATGCCTAACAAACTGGACAGTATTAAATTCCTCCCCAGCAAAGAGCAATCTACAATCTTCCAACTAAGGACAGGACATTTTACGTCTCCAGAGACGATCTTTTCCCTTTGCAACTTCTTGTGTGACTAAAGAGGCCAGTACTTGATGCACAGCTGCGGTCACAGGTTGGGCATATGCAATCACCAGGCGCCGTTGCATTTTCAACTGTATATAGAGTCTACCTGTTAGCTGTCCCCCCCCCCTTTTCCAAGTATTGACTTTTACTGTTTCCCAACTCTACAATTTAAGTAGTGCGATCCTCCACAGTAATACATTTCAATTCAGTTTCCAAAACGCCGGCCATTTCATTGAACGCTAAAACCAAAAAGTTATCAGTCAATGGGGAAAATAGAAATGATGACAAGGGGCGATAATAAACTACGATTTCGTCAACCGGAGGGGAGATAACCGCAAGGCAATCCATAATCTATGTTTCACTTGAAGACCGCCAGTAACAAACATTCATCATTCCAGGAGAGTCCATCTGTTCCATTATCAGGCTTCGCGACCAAAGTCAAAGCAAGAGGGTTGTCGTCCTTAAGGGTAATACAAACAATATTTTAGAGGTAACGGAAACAAATCTGTCATATTTTGTCTCCTTTATGCATGGGACAATCAATTATAAATATAGTTTTTATTTTTAAGCATAAGAATCTACTAGAAAAACATACCAATAGGAATAGAATACGGTGGTGAGAATAGAATCTAATACCAACATCTATTGCAACCTGTCGGGCATTCCCTTTCCTCTAAGAATTGACATTCACCCCCAACCGAGACCAATCGGTATAGAAGGCCTAAACCTTGACCTGCAACGTCACAACCTGTGGGCAGTGGAGACTAACAGCTCGTTTTCACGTCACAGATCTGTACGAAGTAGCAACAAAGATCCACATTGAACCATAGCGCACTAGGTATGCTATAAGCATGAGAGTTGCGCTATATTAAAGCTTAAAAAACAACAACACAGATCTGGGTTAAAACAACCAGTAATTGAGCAACTGGATCATCATGGTAGGATAGGATGAGACATCTCTATTTCCTATGATATACCAATGCTTTTAACGGGAACAATCAAAATCATGGAGTCGCAACGTCCTGTTTGTCTGTCCTGATGAACAGTAAGAATGAAAATACAGGCTTCCATCAGGCCACACAGGGAGACATGTAGAGGGTTTTGGTCCAAAGATAATAAAGTTTGACGCCATGTTACCAAACATTTCACTACGCCGCCCCCCCCCTCACCCGTGACTTATACGCCACTACCAATCTGCCCCCAACTTAAACAACGAATACTTATACAGTGCTTCACTATTCTAACGAGGGAGGACAACTCGCTTATTTGTACCACCTGAGTTACCCAACTTTGTTTTATTTATGCTTACAGTTACAATGTTAGAGACAACGGGGGGTAAACACCCTTCTCTTCAATTTCGGGCGGGGGGGGGGGGCAGGGAGAAAAACAGAAGCGCGTGCTACTTTAATTTGTAAGAGGGTCTTTAGGAAGAGGAGAGGAGAGGAAAGAGGGAGGAGGGGGTTCTTTGGCAAATTACCTAACAAAGTTATGAGCCACAAAACGCAACTCCGGTAAGCTGGTAGTGAAAACAGGACAAATTTGTTTCCCTTGAGTCTAAGCTGGCATATTATAGATGAGAAGGCAGACAGCAAGTTCGGTACAAAATATCAAAACAAAATAGCACATAAGAACACAAAAAAGGAGGGGGGGGGGAGACACAAGAAGGAACATATACCATTCAGTTAGCCAAAACTCTCTTTTTTTTTCTCTTCTAAACGCGGGAGGCATGGAGTGGGAAATAAAGATGTATAAAGATGTATAAAGATGTATAAAGATGTATAAAGCCAATCAAATGCAGTTTTAAAAAAAAATAGCTTTGGGAAGTTGGTGAAATCTTCAGGGAAATTAATGAAAACAAAAGGAAAGGTGTTTACAAATGTTAAATGTGTACGTTTGAGAACGAGGCTGGGTGTTAGAAGTGCGACTACACGGACGTTAGGGTTTTACATTTACACAGTGACGCTTTACTTGATACCTTTCAAGAAAGTCCAGAAGGGAATGGCGCCCAGAGCAGGGGCGCCGTTCATCCCTAGGTCAACAGAAAGGCTTTTATCTATCGACCAGGCCTGGACATTGGGGCTCTTCACCCCGTGTCCTGTCTGAGGGCTCCTAACGGTAGACAGCCAGACAGCCATATGGGTCTCTTACTCCCGACTGTGCCGTGTACATAGCAGTTCCGCCCCCGTTCCTGGACCCCACCCGCTATAGATGGCCTAGGACGGAACCCACTACGAGGAGTTTATCTCATATTCCTATACTGTTACCGCCACTGCTCCGTGCGAGGACCGCCACTCCAGCTAATCCGGTCACTGATGATGATTCCCTTTGTGGAACGGTGTGGCGGACGTTTTGGACTGGGTTGTAGGTAACACCCACCCCGAGTGAGATAAAAAAAAAAACAAAAGCTCACCCAGGGAGACCTACTAAGGCCTGATACGCTACTCGTTTTTAGCCTATCTAGATCCACTTCTAGACGTTTCCACGGAGGCGCCACGCTGAGGCAACGGGTAGCTAAATAACTCCGCTTTACTTGATACTAAAAGGTTCATACCACCTTCAAAGAATGAACCCAATACACTGTACTGTTTGGACATGCGGAGGTCAGGGGGTCAAGTATGTCTACAAATGTGTATAATTTTCCCGGGCTTCAATTAACTAATGTCTTATTCATATCGTACTTTTATTGAGAATTGTTGTGCACCCATGAGTAGGCCAGAGTCCCCCCTTTGCACGAGAGCGATACGCCTCTGGTTGAAACGGACAGACAGAAACGTCGATACGTCAAATTGACAAGCAAGTCGTGGGAGATCCAACATCACATGTTGATCTGTAGCCGAACAGAGCTTGGGTGATCCGAATGGACAAACAGTGAAATCTTGCTTTCAGGCATGCCATAGAATCAAAATAGCTGCAAGATAGCCGTTTTCACCTAAATCGACCACCGGCGGCCAATGGTTATGCTTACTCTGGCTGTGGCAAAATATGTAGGTCACAGCTGGGGCTGCGTGGCCACGAGAAATGCTGCATTCGTCTTTAGTTACCGAAACCGAAGACGAGCCTTATTATTATTTATTTTATTATTAGCACAGAGTCATAGAGTGGACCAGTTTAATGCACAAGTCTTCCAAATCTGTGGTCTCTGGTTCAAATACCGTTAGAAGCTAGAAATCAGCTCTGGTGTGTTTTAGGAACATTGAATAAAGTCAAGGCTGTTGGTCTTTGGAATTGCTAAATGATACCCTCTTAAATATTTGACCTCAGAAACGCATGGCCTTGACATTGTAAGCCTGGAAAGGAAATAAAACTTGTTTAACTTTAAAATAGTTTACATCTTAAAATGGTTGCCAAGGCTACGAGGACGCTAGAACTGTAGTGACCTTTCTTGTCCTCAACGTTAAGTTAATAGTCAACTCAAAGTCTAAGTCATCAACTTTTTCAAATCTCGATAGAAATAGAGGTCAATGATTAGCTATGTTCACTTAATACGTAGTTGGACTAACCTACTTCATGCATCGATTTTTTTTTAAATTTAATAATGCACTATAAATAATAATTTTAATAACTTGGATAATTATAAAAGACTATCGTCATGGTGTTTACGAGGGTGTTATATGGCCAGCATAATGCTGTACAACATTGTCACGTACATAGTCAAGTAAAACGAAAAAAGTTGTGTGTGTTTGTTGGGAAAGAGGGGGGGTGGCTTTAATTAAAATATCAGTAAATAGAAAGGCCACGAATCTCGGATTGACTAGCCAACATGTCCTAATAAAACTGAACTGTATTGTGTACAAACTTTTCCCTGATGCTGAACTACTTCAACTTAAATGATCTTCAACTCAATTCAAACTAAAACTTTATGTAGAAAACATTTAAAACCTTAGTGTCACCAAACAGGAACACAAGGTTATTACTTGCACCCACCTATATAACAAAACTGTTAGCTGATTCTTAGACGACCCACTGCACTTTTAATCCTTAATCCTGGGAATCGAAAACATCGCCATTATTATTATTAGATGACCCACTAGTCTTAATATAAAAAACAGATCAATGGCTAGAGTGGGAAGGGCAAACTGAAAAATATCGATATCTCAATGTGTGATCCAGAGGCTGTATCAAGAGTCATTGTCATGATCTAAGATGGTCAGTGCTATAATGAAAATGACCATCTTCTCCCACCACTCAGTCTCTCTGTGTCCTCTCTCCGGGGCTACGTTTGAGCCAGTATATTGTGTACTCTAATCCACTTGACCGCTCCCCCCCCAAGCCTTCACTTAATTAATATTGAACACTGTGTCCACGGACGATGACCACACAATGTTACCATCGCTCCCTGGACATACCAGCCGCCTGAGAGCATCTTTTGAACCTTGTTTTACATGTAACATAAAAATAACTTAACCTAAATTCTTTTTTTTTACTTAATCTTCTGTGGAGCGATGGGAATATGTTAGAGGTGGGGGACAGAGGCCATGCCAACAAAGCCATTTTATTTGCCCGCGATGATAGCTTTGCAGAAAGATCGATAACTCAGTCTTCCGGAAGTGATCTGCCAATAAGTAAAACCATACAGGAAATGTAAGGGGATAGAACTGCGAATGGCACGAAGAAAAAAATTAAGTTTAAATGTCTGGACAGGCTAGAACAGGTACACTTAAAAACAAACAAGAACATTACTTTGACCCTTGAAACAGTGCACAGATCTTAGATCAGATAAATATATGAACCAACAATATAGATAAAAATAGTGATGGACAGAAAGATGGCTGGATAGAAATATCGATGTATGGATGGATGGACAGATATATGGACTGACATGCTGACTTAAGACAGAAAATAGACACTCATTAGATGAGTCAGATAGATAGACAGACTTGCAGACGACAGATAGATAGATAAATGGATAGATGGTTAGATAGATAGATAGATAGATAGATAGATAGACAGACAGACAGACAGACAGATAGATAGACAGACAGACAGATAGATAGATAGATAAGCATACAGACAGACAGATAGATAGATAGATAGATAGATAGATAGATAGGTAAAGCACAAGTCAATGCTAGGTCTCCAAACACACTCCGAATACAGCAGATAGACTAAAGAGCAAAGGAAGGCAACTCTGATCTAAACATACCAGGTCATGCTAGGTGCCTCTTGATGTAAAAACCTTGTAGTTCCAATAACGCTAGATTGGATTTAAATGGTAGGAAAATCTTTGTACTCCTCACAGCTCAGCTTCCAACATACCGAAATCTGGCCACTGTAAATGGAACTCTGTGGATCTCCCAAACTTAACTTAAGTCTTTAACTACAAGCCAGAGTAAGAAATGCTCAAGACAAAATGGGAGATGGGAGACTTATTATTTGTTTGGTCTGGTTCAAATCCTGTTCAATTCGGTTTACATTGGGAGTAATGATGAAGAAAATTACATTACAATGATTAGTGAAATAGCACAGTCAATTTTGTTTTGGTTAGTTGTAAGCCACTTGTAATTATAAATACCAGCAGTTCTGTGACCTTGTATAATATAAGTAAACATCAAATGAGCAAAATACAAACAAGACTGGGAATAAATAATTCAAACATTTAAATTCAGAAATCCAAAAAGAATATTTTCACAACTCATAACAATAATTAAAAAACATAATAAACATAATTGTTCATTCAAACAGATTTAGTATAAGATGAACAAATCAATGTTTTCAGCCTCCTCTTCATCTCGACTTTGTGTGTCTTTGGTGCTGACACAAAATCTCAACTTTGTGTGTCTTTAATGCTAACACAATATCTTGACTTTGTGTGTCTTTAATGCTGACACAATATCTCAACTTTCTGTGACTTTGGTGCAGACACAAAATATCGACTTTGTGTGTCTTTAATGCTGACACAATATCT
>JADKLZ010000003.1:3859334-3880825 GCA_021533235.1 Biomphalaria straminea | reverse complement strand
AAGTAGGACGAATGTTTTGGGCTGTGTAGGCTGAATAGTTTCTGATGTAAACACGAGGAAAGTAAGACGGATGGTTTGGGGTTGTGCGGGCTGAAAAGTTTCTGACGAAATCAGGAGGTAGTCTTGCGTAATTCAAGTGAATAAAAGGACTGGTGTGAAAATTAAAGAGGGGAGACAATCCAGAGACGCGAGACATTAGAGACGTGTTTTTACATTTGGTTTCAATTATGTTTTTATTTCCTGCTTCTACTTTTTTGTACATTGGTAATTAGTTATATGAAGTTGAACATTATGAGTTCAGGATAGGTCGCCATTAAAGTTGGCATCATTTTCTAGTTGTACGTATTCTCCTTCTACTGATATGTATTTGAGTTTTCATGGTACACAATAAGACATGATTACTAAGACAGTTTTTGTGGAAACACAAACTCAAAATGGGCTCCCGAAGTGGTCCACCCAGGCAGGAATAAGAAGGCAGGTTTCATTATTTTCAGAAGAATATCGGTATTAAATATGCTGCTTTTCTTGAAGTTAGAGAAAAGGTTATTTCCCTTTAACCTCCTTTATCCACCCCCCCCACCAGCCACACACAAATACACAACACACAAACATATACAAAAAAGATTGTAAATTCTACAAGTAATTGTCTAAATTATTTTCCAAAATCACAGACCGTTTAGCAAGAAAACATGTTTCAAGGGTTTTACGGTTAACATTAAAAAAAATTTAAAGATTTACAACAACACGATGCCCCCCCCCCCAACCTCACTACCGCAGAAGCATCATCGCCTAGTTGTGCGTGTTTAGTGGCACTGAACAGGCGCGCGTGATTTATGACGTCAAATTTGCGCGTTTACAAGAAGCACGCAAAAAAAAAAAAAAACACGCACAATGAAGGCAGAGAATCGGCGCGGTTAGCTAATAACCACCCCAACGATTAGTTCCCCTGTTTTCAACAAGGGCGAGATTTATCTTCCCCTAGCATGACCCTTTTGTCCAGGACTTAATAAATCGTCTAGCCTTTTTTTTTTTTTCAAGCAACTAAATCGGGGAAGAAAATCGGTAGGTTCTGATTGCTGCGTTAATTGTAAGCTATTTCCGCCCACCTTGAGTTGCGAACTGGATCTATGTGTTTGGTACCCTTGAATGTTGAATTATGTATGTAGATCTATATATCTTTAAATTAATTGAATAGTGTTTTTAACTCTAGAACTTAAAATGCTAAGTGCTAGACTTATAGGGTATGGAAACGTCAAACTTCAGAGCGCTGATTCTCTCAATTAAAATTCAGCTCTATATTTTAATAATGCTGAATTTATAATTATGGATGGTTGTGAGCTATTGTGTTTGTGCTGTGATTCCGATCAAGTAAAAAAACAAGCAATGTCCACGGCATTGCCAACCTTTGCTCTTTGCCATTCGAGGATACGAAAAAAGGTCACACGATCAACCTGTTCGCAAAGGAGGGTAAAGATAGAGCCACCCTATCTCTGCCTACCCCATTTAGTAAGATGCACTCCTGACCTGCAGATGTCACGAGGCTCAGGGGTGAAGGTCGACTGAGCCATGTCAGACTTATGAACTAACATCGCAGCTCATTACAGATATAGATCAGTGAGTGTGAGGCGCGACAACAGCTGAGGATGCTAAGGAAAAGAAAGCGATGTGCGTTTCTAACATCCGAACATCATCATCAAGTTGAACGAACACAGTTCGAAGGATGATTCACTTGTTAATGAAATTAACTGCCGATACTCTTTTTTTTTTCTTTTGCTGCGCCTTTGTTCAGCAAGTGCAATATATTTTTACATTAGTAAACCTCTAATACCACACAGTTTTAATTCACATTCAAATAGTCTTAAATACTCTCGGACGGGCAAATGCAAAAGGTTCAGTCGCACGCCAAGACATGCATTGCCTGTTGCTAAGAACAATGAATGAGAGCTAGAGACATTTTGAAGTAACAAACCAATTTAGCAAGAATTTGTGAGGACGTCAAAGGCTGAAACAATAACTCAGGGGCGTTCACTGTGATAAAAATTGAAATCTTCGGATTATTGGGTTGTTCACCCATTTGGGAAGTCGAAACTCAAGATTTAAAAATATAAAAAGGGGCTCGCCCTAAGTTCGAGAGAATTATACATTAAAATATCACAATTACATTTATTTACAATGCATGATTATTTCGGTTATATTCTTGTACCTATTTATTGTTGTTACTACAATCATATTATTCAACATCCGTTACACCAATAAAAAATTCAAAATTCAGTACTACTGAGCAGTTTCCCCTAAACATTATGTACCACACGACACACCGCAACGACACAGAGAATTTAGCGGAACATTTCATGTTTGTTTAAATTTTTTTACAAAAATAATAAAAAGTAAACCTTATTCTATAATTAGCATTGTTATTTATTTTCACGAATAAAGCTAAAATAAAATCCAGACCTAAACCATAAACTTATGAAAATATAATACAAAGAGAGGGGCTTCTTTAAGTAGGTCAGGTCGGGGGCGTCTTTGATGCTGTAGAATGTAGCTAAAGAGCCTAGATCTACCGTACAACCAGGCAAGCCAGAGCATGTGTCATAGCTAAGCCAAGTATGTAGAGATTTCTCGAGACATGAACATCACTTTCTGGCACTCGTCCAAGTGCTCAGCTTTTTGAACTCGTGTCTGAACATGCGCCGTCCCAGGCTCCTCCTCCCCCCGCACGCGCTACAAACTTCTGCATGGCGTCGCTGTAACTCTCGAGGTATTCACCCAAAGCGGATGAGAGTTCTGGGAAGCCTGGAGGGACACAACTGCGAACAGCAGACGCCACTAACAAGAATGTTTTGGCTACCAATTAGCTCCCTTCGTAATTTGCATGCGTAGAACAAGGTGACGCGAGGAGAACAATAATTAATAACCAGAGAAACATTGACGTCTAATTTCTTGGTAAAAAGGTGAGACGGGTGTGTAGGACACTTGTACAATCTCACCTGAACACGAGTATTTCATTTGTGGCGCAAACTTACACTCAAAACTTACGCGCGGACAATAAAAAGCCACAAAATGATATCATGGAGGCGCGGTGGCTGGGCGATAAAGCTCTTGCCTTCCGAACCGGGGAACGGGGTTCGAATCCTGATGAAAAATGGGATTTTTTTTTAAATTTCGGGATCTTCGGGCGCCTTTGAGTCCACGCAGCTCTAATGGGTACCTGACATTAGTTGGGGAAAAGCAAAGGCGGTTGGTCTTTGTGCTGGCTATATATACCCTCGTTAACCGTGGGCCACAGAATCAGATGACCTTTACATCATCTCCCCTATAGACCACAAGGTCTGAAAGGGAAACTTTACTGATATCATTTCTGGCCCTGTAATTTGGCAGACTCTCTTTTCAAATATCGAAGTCATTAACACACCATCAGCTAGTTAATTTATTACTACATATGGGTTATTGTTCCATATAATTCTTTTTTTATTTATATATCAAACCCATCTAGAATGGTGGCACCCCAGCATACTGTTTAATTTAAACATTCCGCCATAGGACATTGACACATCGATCTGCTAAAGAGAATGCTATGTTTAAAAATAAAATCTAGGTTTTAACAAACTGCTTTGCGATACTTAACAGTTATTTTATTGTTATTATCTTCCTTAGCTGAATGCCTGATTTCGTTTGCAAGTTGTTGTTTTTTTTTAATTTCAAAATGTTTGATTAAATTTAGGGAAACTTCTATAAACATTGTTCTCCGACTGACTAGATTTAGACACAATTATTTAATAAATTTTTTACAAAACTTATATCAATTCACTCTGTAAAAAGTGTGTACACGTTATTTCTCCCACACCGTCTCTCGGATCAAGATCAAACTTCGCACAATTACTCGTTGACATAGATATGACATGAATCAATTAGTTAAAATAGTAACCAAATAGACAATAAATTACTGATAATTCATTATTTAGTAAAATAGCAACAAGGGAAACTAATACTTCAGTATTAACATATATGGCTCAAGGGGTGTATGGGGTATCTAGGAGGGGTAGCACCTCTAGTGGACAGGCAGTCATACCCTCTTTTCGAGGGTGGCTTGGCCCACTCTTGGTCCCCACTCGGTACCCAACTCTCTCCTGTGGCTCCCAGAAGCTGTAGCATGCGCAGCGGCCACACCCCGGAAACGGCTTTGAAACACAAAGCTCAACATTCGTATTCAACCTAAGAGACGTCCGCAAAAATCTAAACCCCTAAAAAGGCTAAACACTGCCAGCCTAGCGGATGACAAAACTGAAAAGTCGTTCGCAGATGCGATAGAGAACTGCCTCAAGTCCACCTCTCTAATTGAATCGAATGTAGATAAAAGCTGGGAATGTTTCAAAGAAGCTATCCATAGCACAGCCTTAAGCATACTCGGACCTATGGAGAGAAAGCATCAGGACTGGTTTGATGAAAACAGTACTGAGATCAAAAAACTGTTAGATGAAAAGCACAAGCTCCATAAACTGTATCTGAACAACCCAAATTCCCAGTCCACTAAAGATGCATTCACCAACATCCGCAAAAATGTGCAAAAACAGTTACGCCAAATGCAAGATACCTGGCTTAGCAAGAAAGTGGAAAAAATACAGGAATTTGCCGACAAGCACGACATGAAGAACTTCTTCCATGCCATAAACGAAATCTATGGACCCACAAAGTCAGGCTCATCTCCTCTATTAAATGCTGATGGGACAATCCTATTGACAGATAAGGAAGAAATCCTAAAACGCTGGGCCGAGCACTTCGAAAAGGTTCTCAATACACCTTCCATCATAAATGAAGCGGCCATAGACAGGCTACAGCAAGTACCTATAAATGAAAAAATGGATGACCCTCCCACGCTAAAGGAAACCGATCTTGCCATTCAACAGCTTGCAAGCGGAAAAGCCCCAGGAGCTGACTCCATTCCCGCAGAGGTCTACAAAAAAGGTGGACTACCCCTGATCGAAAGACTTCATGAGCTATTTTTAATTATGTGGGAAAATGAGTCAATACCACAAGACTTTAAAGATGCCACAATTGTTCATCTATACAAGCGAAAAGGAAACCGCCAAATCTGCGACAACCATAGAGGGATATCTCTTCTTTCTATTGCTGGGAAAATCCTTGCACGCATCCTACTAAATCGGCTCATGCAACACATAGAACATGGTCTACTACCAGAAAGTCAGTGCGGCTTCAGAAAAGAGCGTGGAACCATTGACATGATCTTTGCGGCAAGGCAGCTCCAGGAAAAATGCCAAGAACAAAATGCTGACCTCTTCTCGATATATGTCGACCTAACGAAGGCATTCGACACTGTCAGCAGGGAAGGTCTCTGGAAGATTATGTCAAAGTATGGCTGTCCACGAAAATTCATTACCATGGTGAGACTATTCCACGATGGCATGAAGGCCCGTGTCCAAGAAAGTGGTGAACCATCAGAGCCCTTCGAAGTATCAAACGGGGTAAAACAAGGCTGTGTCCTAGCACCTACACTGTTCAGTATCATGTTCTCCGCTATGCTGACAGATGCATTCACGGATAGAGAAAACAAAGGAATAAATATAACATACAGATTTGATGGTGGCCTATTCAACCCGAGGCGGCTCAAAGCAAAATCAAAAACAAATTCAGCAGTAATCAGAGACTTGCTATTTGCTGACGACTGCGCCCTAAATGCCTGCTCTGAAGACGATCTACAAAGCATCGTCAGTGACTTCTCAAGAGCATGCTCAGACTTTGGCCTTACCATTAACACAAATAAGACTGAAGTCTTATATTTACCTGCTCCTGGGAAAGCCTACTCGGATCCAAGCATCACTATAAATGGACACGATATAAAGGCAGTGGACAAATTCACATATCTTGGCAGCACACTCTCCAGAAATGGAAATATTGATAACGAAATCAACCTTCGCATCGCCAAGGCCAGTGCATCATATGGCAGACTATCAAACAATGTTTGGAACAGACGTGGTATTACCACAAACACTAAGCTAGGGGTCTACCGAGCCGTCATCCTACCTACATTGCTCTATGCCTCAGAAACATGGACAGTATACAGAAGACATGCCAAGAAACTAAATCACTTTCACATGACATGTCTAAGAAAAATACTAAATGTCAAATGGCAAGACAGAATGCCAGATACTGAAGTCCTTCAAAGAGCTGGTTTGAAAAGCATCCACACAATCCTGATGCAGTCCCAGCTGCGATGGGCAGGACACGTGTGCAGGATGGAGGACCACCGCATCCCAAAACGTCTCATGTATGGCCAATTAAGAGAAGGCAAGCGCTCGCAAGGTGGTCAAAAAAAGCGCTACAAAGACACCCTCAAAGCTTCTCTAAAGGAGTTCAACATTGACCCAGGCACCTGGGAGACAGAGGCACATGACAGAGCTTCATGGCGCCGCGCTGTGAGATCCGGCGCACAGGTTGCTGAAGAAAAAAGAAAAACGCTTGCGAAAGAAAAACGCCAGAGAAGGAAAGCAAGGCAAACGACACTAGCTCCAGCTGGAATTACCTGCCCAGAGTGCGGCCGAACATTCCGGGCTCGCATAGGTCTCACCAGCCACATGAGGAGGCACAAAGCCCCAGTGCAAAGCCCACAGCCCACTGGATGACAAAGTGGTCATCATCGAATCACGATGGACGAACATCATATGGCTCAATGTGTTGGGTTTAGTCCTATCATATAATTGTTAACGCTATTTCTCCCTCACGCATTCTCTGATCAAGTTGATGCTTTAAACAATTATATTTCGTATCTAACAATGCGTGAATCAATAAACACAAATACTGCATTAGTCAATTGGTAAATACTTTTTTAGTTTTAGCTCGAATAAGGGAAATAACGTGTACATCATTGGTAGATAAAGTTCTTAGGCGAGTTCTTCCCCTTTAGAATTGTTTTTTTTTTTTTCTTTTAAATTTTTTTTTTTTTTTTCTCTTGCTTTGAGATTCTTAAGATCTCGTAGAAAAGCATAAACAATGATTTAAAATGATTTTATAGTCGTAAGGGTTTTTGACCATAAATGGAGACTATATCCAGAGGGTATGGACGATTTATATTCCGACTTGACCTTTTGACCTTTATCGGAGCAGAAATATTGTGGACTTTGGGTGGAGGCGCGGAAGAAAATCAAATACAATTTTGTTTGCATCGCATGTGCGACATATTGCCGGAACGCTCGATCACCGTGAGAGAAGGTCCGTGTGTTGATGGCGTGCCTGGGCGGAGCAGGGAGGAACGGATCCCCCCCCCCATCCCAATCGGAACAACTGCCACGGAGCCGTGATAAGAACATTTACTCACGCTCGCCTCTTGGCGTCGGCACTGCGGGAGGTCGCGGGAGGGAAAAACAATTGGATGGCGGGAAACGTGCAGCGTGGACAAAT
Organism: Biomphalaria straminea; assembly: GCA_021533235.1. Taxonomy (NCBI): domain Eukaryota; kingdom Metazoa; phylum Mollusca; class Gastropoda; family Planorbidae; genus Biomphalaria; species Biomphalaria straminea. The sequence goes on along the minus strand of JADKLZ010000003.1, from coordinate 3,873,409 downwards.
TGTCGTCTGCCAAGACAATGAATGGCTCAATGGCAGGGGAAAAAAATCAACACTACATACCACCTTCAATTATCATGTTTCTAAAAATAGAGCCAATCAGAATAATACGAAAATAAACGCCTCAATACATTAGATATTACAAGAGAACGATACCAAAATAGAATCACACAATAACAGTATTTCCTTTTTTTTTTTTTTTTTTTTTTTTTCTTCAACCTTACAAACAAAACAAATGTTACACAATTGTCGACAATATACAACATTCTCAATGGCTTATTACAATAAATGTCTATACATCAAACAACGTAAAACTATAATGTTCTTTAACGTTAGTTAGGCCAATAACTGAGTAAGCATCCTTTATTTGGGACCCCTCAACATTAGGAAACTGAAACAGACATAAAATAGAGCAATGATATTCATAACAAACTTTAGTAACCACCTTAGTAAAATCACTTAATTTAAAAAGCCCAGAATATCCACGGCAAAGCCAACCTAGACACCTTGCCATCCGAGGATACGAAAATGGGCAAGAAAAAACAAACACAAAATGAACCTTCGCTATAAAGTCAACAGGAAATGTAAAACTATTTTACCTTAATGTACCAATGTCAGGTCACGTGACTAACAACCAGCTACATTATGTAAGTACAGAAAATATCTAGGTGTCAGCTACTTCATGCCAGGCACGTGCACAAGACGGCGTGACATCAGTCAAAAGACTTGTCGTCGCTTAGGAGAAGCTCATGACGACAGCTAGTGTCGATTTCCATCGGAAATCAGTTCTGTGTTAGAAATCTCGTCTGCCGCCAAGTTTTCTGACTTTAGGGAACGATCTCAATCAATTCCCGACCGCAATCCACATTCAAGCCACATTCTTCAATTCTTGTTGTTGTTTTTTTCATCTCTCTCTCTCATATATGTTTATCTCTCTCTCTGTCATATATGCTTATCTCTCTCATATATGCTTCTGTCTCTCTCTCTCATATATGCTTATCTCTCTCATATATGCTTCTGTCTCTCTCATATATGCTTATCTCTCTCATATATGCTTATCTCTCTCTCTCTCTCTCTTTCTCTCTCATATATGCTATATGCTTCTTCTTATGAGTACTCTCCCTCTCTCTACTTCAAATACTCTTTCACCACTTTCTCTTCTTTTACTTCCCCTCTATTCCTCTCTCTCTCTCTCTCTCTCTCTGTGTCTCTGTTTCTCGCAATAACACACATTCGACAAAACTCGACTATTGCTCTCTTACTCATAGACCCTCCACATTCTCCCCCACCCCCTTTGCCATTTTTTTTCTCCTATATTCTCCTAAAAATATCATTATAATGTAAAAGAAATGTTTCCTCACTCTCTCTCTCTGTTCAGGTAGTCATAGTTACACACACACACAGAAAGTATTTTTGAAGGTAAGTCGTTATCAGCTAGTGGATCACTAATTTGAATTTCTAATAGGTGAGCGCAGGGCGAGACACGAAGAACATAAAAAAACTTGACACTTCCCTTGTCGTGACGATGTGTGAGAGGGGGGGGGGCGTCTATCTCCCTTGTTCCACCAGATTTCTATTTAGTCACGGAGTCCTGGGGGGGGGGGGGCGTAAAAAACGTGATGCATACCTTGGTTATAAGTCTTACCTTTATACACCCAATGATGTAGCTTCACATACCGGGTACTTACTGAAACAACGGAGTCAGAAGTGAAAAAAATGAAAAACAAGCAAATATAAAAAGCTTATATAAGGGAAAGAACTGCACATTTACAGCCATATCTCTGTAAGATTTATTTCTCTTTTTCTATAAGAAACAAAAAAAAATAATTATCACTAATGGATTAATTAATTTGTTAACTTTTAAAAAATTGATTCTTATTTCGTGAAGGGTGGAGACTAATTGTGGGAGGTCCAAACTTGACCCGAGAATGGGAAGTGGGAGAATTGACGTGAATAAAGACATGTGTACTGGACAGAGTGAGTTGATAGAAGCTTGGTTATGATACCACTTGCACTCAGTTTACTGACGTTACAGTACAATAAAATATACAGCCCTCACCTTTTATATTACTTAAAAATGTATCTATAACTTGTACGTTTCGAACAATCCCCTTTCACACATAATGTATGACGTAAGTCCTAAATATCCTGCACACCAAGAGAGGGTGTTGGGCAGAATTCGAACCAGGGACCACGGGATGGCACGCCGGATAGCATACCACACAACCCAGTAGACAAGCTAATTAAAGCACATTTCTATAGATTGACTGATTGGCCTTGAAATATGTTTAGCTAAGCTCTTCCATTTACGCTTTGCAATACCGAATATAGCGATTTCTATTTGGACTTATAGTTCTCAATTCGTTAAGCATTGAAATGGGGTTATTGACGAAATGCATATTTTGTTCGCTTTCAGTTTTAGAACATTGAGGAACATTCGACTTCGTTTCGAAAATAAAGAAAAAAAAAAGAGAGCTAGGGGGGGTGAAAGAAGGTGAGTACGTCGATGTTCGGGTTGCTTGTCGGTTGAGCAGAGAACGGTGTCAGAAGTGAGGAAAAATAAATCAGCTTGGCCGCCCCCCAGCCCCCCCCCCCCCCCCAGCATCTGGACAGGCTTGTTAAAGTTGTAACAAGGACACGGGGACTGTACAAACTGTTCCAGGTGATAGGCGCTGACGAGAGGGCGCGGGGTGGGGAGAGCGTGAAGAATAGCTTGTAGAAGATTTTGTCTTCAGAAGTGAAGAGATAAGGAAGAAAAATGAGATGAGAAATGGGGTGGGGCAAGTAAGAGGGGGGGGGGCAGAATAGGCGTGGAAGGGGGAGTAGATGCAGTAAGAATCAATGAAGTTACAGCAAGTTACTGGAAGGGGGGGGGTAGCAGGCAGCGAAAAAAAAAGAGCTGGAGCGCAGGCTCCACCGAGGTAAGGAGGGGGGGGGGTTCACACACAAAAAAACTGAAAACATTTTTGTCAAGCCTTGTTCAAAGGGAAGAAAAAAACAATCTTGGGGTCAAATGAGGATGTTCTTACAGTGGAACAAAATGTAGATCTAGACAGTTCTTGAAATTTCTGGCCATGAAACTATTTCAGAAACAAGGCACACATTTGTTTGGATATTTCAGACATCTTGGCCTACACCGACTATATATGGACCAAGTGTTGTTATAATTTGGACCAACTGTTTCGAAAGTTGTATTCGGAACACGTCTTCAATTTTAAAGTTTTGACCAAGTTTTCCAAGAGTTTTATTTGCACCAAGAGGTCCGGTAGATTGGACCAGGTCTTTAAAGGGTTTTATTTGAATAATTCAGTCTTAAAGTTTAGTTTGGATTAAGTCTGCACAAGAGTTTTATTGAGGCGATATTTACATTTTCTTTTTAAAATGTAAAATGTGATATTTTGAGTTTTATTGGTAGGAAGTTATCGTATATTTAATTCGTATCAAAGTCTTCTTCCTATGTTAAAACACTAGAGATGAAGCTGTGACTTCCTTTTATCTAAGAACTAGAGTTTTATTATTAAATAAGTGTGTGTGTGCGTGTGTGTGTATGTACATCATCATTGGCCACCTTCAGTCGTAGAACAACTATGGTTCATCTCGCACACTTCCTCGTGTGGCTGTGGAGCCCTATTTTGGAGCGACACTCCCGTCCACAAATATCGCAGGTAAAGGTGGTCTTCGCTTCAGTGGTAGAGGAGCTGGCCATTTTTCGCACTGTCCGTTTTTCTTCCAGAGCTGAGGCCCATGTTCTTTTGCTGTCCATGGCTTTCTTGGTCACTGTCTCTCTCCATCTGGTGCGGTCTAGAGCTATGTCTTCCCAATGGTCAGTATTGATGTACATACAGAAGTGTCTATTTGGCGACGTCCTTGAAGTCACCATGCAAAGAATCTAAATACATGACAGAAAGGGAAGTTGCGATGGCCATGTGATACAGATGTTACAGAAAGAATGTTGTTACAAGGATAATGTTGTTACTGAGAAAAAAATTAACAAAGAATACATTATTTCTCCGTACAATACACATCAGAAGAACTCTAACAAATGTAACATGTTTTAAGAATAGTTCATCAGTACATGTATTGATGTTGCGAAGATGTAATGAATGGGGGAAAGAATTTCGACTTTCTAGACATTTTAACAAACTGTTTCATGCTACTGGGATAGAGGGCGCTTTCTTCTACATCTGTCTGACCTTTACCTTTCTCACTATTTGCGCGCGCAAACAAACAAGACAAGACAACCGTGCCAGGAATACGTTAACATGTCCACAAGAACTTGAATAGCTGAACCAGAAACACGCAGAAAACGATAATGCATCGAACGTCAATAAATAGAATCTATAGTGCATATTATACAAGTTTTTCTGTGCCGGTGTCGTCGATAGTGATTTAAAAATATTCTTGGAGCTATCCTCTTCTTGACTATAGTTACTTTAGACAAGTACAGAACATACTTGAGTAAGACTTGTGATCTCTAACAGATCAACCTCCCCGGGACGCCAAACGAAGCCAAAATTCCTAGTTACGCCCCTGCAACAATCCGATGTCGCCAAAGTCCGCCGTATACAAAGTACGCAATTACTCTTTGCAGTCTCAAGCATGTATTGTCCGTTGATTCTGTCTCCGAGCTAACCCGAGTTATATTTTTTTAAATTCCCGTCACGTCACTACAGAAATTTCCGATAGAGTAAATTGGAGTTTTTTGGGCTATGGTATGGAAGTTGAGAAAAAAAAAAGACACACCTACAAGTAATAAATTATCATCGGCCTCATTCCCACGATGACTGAAGCCTCTGAGGCTTCCGCTCTGTAGTCAAAAGTTTCAAAGGGTTATGTAGCTCCTCGCTGTTCAAGATCCTAATCAAGAAGTGCTAAAGCCTTGAAGAATCGCGCGCCTTTTCCTCATTAAAAAGTCGTCTCTAAATGTATACATCATATAAGACTACAATTGCTATTACGCATTACATAACTAGCATCTGCTCTGGATATAATGTCATGCCAAATTTAATTTAGTGAACCATATGTCATGTTTTGTTTGCGTGGATTTTATTCGTTCCCATGACACCAGACATTATTTTCTATGCACTCCAAAAAAAAATCTGGCTTAGTCCGACGAGCCACTTTTAGCGGCATGTTTGTCAAAGAGGATGAAAACGAGATTTGCATTTGTTTGTCACAGAAAACTGGCCAAGAAAAAAAATAGAAATTTAAAAAAAAAGCGGAAAGACCTTGAAGAAATTTAAACAGCTTAGGCGCCAAGAGCAAAAAAAGAAATAAGCTGCCCCAAAAACATCTAAAAGATTTGGCTTTTTTTTTTTTTGGCTTTTTTTTTTGGCCATTTCTTCTTTGTTCCAGCTTGTTTTGTTTTAGACATTTATTTATTATATTATCTGGCATGTCTCTTCCTGGCTTTTGTTTGTTTTCCCGGCCACATTTTTTGGATGTGATCCCAAGTGATCCTATTATTGTTAGTTTACTTATGTGGGGGAGGCGGTGCGCGCGTGGGGAGAGGGTGAGTTCATTAATTCAACAGGAGCCGAAAATTGCTTTGTCGAGCTTGTTATATTTATGGTTCCAGCATTTTGGTTCTCGCCTGCTACGTGTGGGCCCGAGGTTGAGTAATTACGAGGGAGTACGTACCACGGGGAGAGGTGGCATGACCTTTTGGTATGTATCTTTAACGACCTTACATTTTTTTTCGTAGCTATATTTATCTATCCTCTCTTTATATCTGTTCTATCTCTTTTCATTCTGGTGGTTTTTTTTTACTCATACTGGTGTTTTTTTTTTACTACCTCTTCTTGCTCTTTTTGGTTTTTCTGGGTATTTTTATTTCTCCTTTACTGTGTTTAATGCAGCAGCAGAGAGTGTGAACACGTGTTTGGGCTGTGTATACGGTCTTGGTGAGAGCGAGCCGGAGGGGAGGGAACTAAATGTCACACGTGCCAGGAACGTCATAAAGTTGAATCAGACGTTGTGACACAGAACATGGACGCAACGTGACACGAGACAGGGGCGTTTGTGGAATGGGGAAGGGGGGGGACATGGGTATGAACAGGCGAAACAGAGGGACGAGAAGAAGATGATATGGTGATGCAACGCCTAGTAACTGGCAGACCTTGACCGATAGTGATGCCGAATTCACTTATAATACTGCAGAATATGGTTATATTTAGGCCTCTGTTGAAACCATCTCTTTTTAGGGTGATGTTTTAGTTAGGTCTGTTTGAAATGTATAGAGCACCTTTACGGTTAAGTCTTTATGGAAAGTTTACAAACCGGACGTCCAGGGTTCAAATACTGGTAAAGACTGGGATTTTCGGAATCTCTGGGCGCCTCTGAGCGGCACTTTGGATATAACGAAGGTCACGTTCTGACTCCACCCAGCTCTATGGCTACATGACATTAGTTAAGGACATATAAAGGCGGTTGGTCGTTGTGCTGGCCACATGACACCTTCGTTAACCGTAGGCACAGAAACAGATGACGATTACATCATCTGCCCCATTGATCACAAAGCCTGAAAGGGGAACTTTACTTTTATTTTAGTGAAAGCAATACTTGCTATGGTACTGTAATACTTGTGACTTGTATGGGGAAGAAGTGCGTGTGTGTGTGTTTTATTTTGCATGGAAATGTATTTGATGACATATCAATGTAATTCCCTGAAAGTAGTCTTTTGTTTTCATGCCTTACGACCAAAACGAGGCTGTAAAGTAGAAACAACAAATAACACTAAAATATTTGTATGCAGATTAATAAAACCATATGTTTAGACGTGTACTGTGGAAATAAATTGATAGATTTAATGGATAGGTAACACTGAGAGTCATTGGTTTTAAAGCACGAATAATGATTAAAGAGTGTAAACAATGGGGGGGGGGGATCGTAGTCTGTTACTTTAACTAACTGAATTGACGAAATGGTGGCTAATAACTTCGACTTAAGACCTTGATTGTGTGTGTTTTCTAGCTGCCAACTTTATGTTTCAGAAGGAATATATGTGACTTGTTTTAAAACTAATGTTCTGCCTGAAACTTCGAGACAAGTTTAAGTTGTCAGCATGTTGGACGTTAAGAGAAACAAATGGAAAGATTTGAGAAATAGAGACAGAAGGAGAAAGAGAAAGTCTAAGAGAGAGAGAGGCTTAGAGAGATAAAGATTGGGACGAAGACAGAACGAGAGAGAGAGAGAGAGGGGGGGGGGGGAGAGAAAGAGTCGACAAAGAGATAAGAGCTTCAGTTATCAATGTCATAAAGTCTTTATTGCAGCAGACAAGACAAGGTAAAATGTCTGAAACCATTCACTTCTGTAACATCAAGCTCCAGCAACAAGGCCGGTCATCGTTCTATGCAGTGAGCATTTGTCTTTGTTGTACCAGTTTTACTTCCGTCAAAGTGTGCAGAAATAAAATGTTTTGCAACAGAAGAAAAATAGGAACATCCGTTTGATGTCTTCAGAACTATGTGGCTACGTAAGGTAAAGACAGTTTGAGATAGATGTACATGGGAAGTTTGGTTCACCTCTATCTCTAGCAAACAATATAAGTTGTGAGGACAGAACAGCAAGCAAGTCGTTTGAAACTAAGGCCAGGTTTCAGTTTTAAGAGATGGGTACATATTAGGATTTAGATCATCTTCAAATATATAAAATACTTTAAAAAACAACAACAAAGCTTATATTATGTGTAATTGTATCAATTATTATGAATCAACCATCTAATTAAGCTGCAATAATTATAGACTAACAATAATAAATCTGCGATTGAAAAATATTTTAACCTTTGTTTTTGCTAATGCCGTAATTATAGTATGTTAAATGCGTTATGATCAAATCACTAGCATGGGACCGTGGGAAGGACGGGGTATCTAGGAGAAAGTTTCCGTTTTGGTTTTTTAAAAAAAAGTTGCTCGACTTGAATTCAACCTCAAGCTCCTATAGCCGACACAATAGCCACTGAGCCATTCAAGTGCTTATAAAAATATAAGGATTTATATATATATATCTTTTATTATTATTGCTAGTTTAAAAAAATTTAGACGACGGCGAATCTACACAAGTCTTATCTCACCTTAGCTGATATTGTCTCTATATAAAAAATTAATTAATGAATTCATAAGAAATATTAGTCAAATATTGAATGATTCATGTTTCGTTATGGGCAATGAATAACTGGAGAGTTTTAACAAAACACTAGAATGGACGGTGGATGAAATAACAAGACTGCACCAGACACAGCCACAAGAAACCAGGACCATGTAATGAAATGTAATCAATACACTTTTTATTAATGTTTACATTTTGTATTAACTGACTTTGCAATAAAGCGAACTATTATTAACGTTGTTAGTAAAAAAAAATCAAAAGATTTTTGTAGCAATCTTTTGTTGTATTTCTATTCAATTATTTTTATATTCATTAAGGTCAATACCAAACTAAGAAAAGATTTGAGATCTTAAAACTATCACGTCTATTCACATTATATACAGGGGGGAGATATCATTAATTTTTCATTATAACAAATATCGACATCAAACAAATCACAACTTAAATAGTTTTCAAAGCGGGCAGTGGTCTGATATACTCACTGCCTCTGGGTTTTTAAATCCAGGGATAAGCCTTTAATCCAATCAGTTAGTTCGAAATTTTCATTTCATGTATTTAAATGAAGGAACAAAAGCCCGCCACATCAAAGCTAGACTCTGGTTTCGTTGTTTAGGTTAGTGCTCGATTGTTGTTTTTCAATTTCCCAGGCGCTCCATTGAAAACCACGCTGGCGAACTTTGATCCTGGGAGTGAATAGCGGGATGGGCGATGGAGCAGGGGCGGCAGCGAATGGGGCACAACTTAACGAAAGAATTAAAAGCAATCAAAAACAAAAATTAAAAGCTCTCTGGAGACTGCTGGTCTACCTTTGTTTACATATTTGTATCCTAAAATAACAGGCGAAAGAAAATTAACAAGCGGAAGAGGACGGTGAATGGAGCAATTAGATAAAGAAAATAATCTTTTTATGTACAACTTTTGACAAGGGAAACAATTACATATCCGGGAAGACAAAGAAAAGAAGTTAGATGTAATTTTCATGACAAATGGACGTCAATATTAAAATAAATACAAGCATTGATAACCCCCTTCTGCTAATCAGAAAGAGCTTGGGGGCGGGGGGGGGGGGCTCAGGATATTCATGCGTAACAACTATCTTATTTTATAAGACTGGGATTTTAAATTTCGGAATCCACTGGTCTCCTATAAGTCCACCCAGCTCTAGTATGTACTTGACATTACATAGGGAACAGTAAGGGCGGTTGGTCGTTGTGCTGGTCACATGACACCCTCGTTTCTGTGGTCCACCGAAACAGATGACCTTTACATCATCTGCCGTTTAGATTGCAAGGTATGAAAGGAATTATGTTTTGAAACAAGGTGACCACCTCCAAAGTTTGGGTACAAAGTATTTCACCTCACACTTTGGCACAGACATTATAAGCCAAATATTATACGAGTCTAAATATTATGTGAAGCTGAACTTTAACCCAGCAATATGACCTGACCTTTTCTAACAAAAGTTCCTGTAAAGACATGACCTATATAAACCGAATATCTTCAGAACGGTTGTTTTTCTTAAGATTAAAAAAAAAGTATAAATTAATTTCTTACTTATTTTAACTTGCTTTGTTCCGATAAGAAAACATGCCAAGAAACTAAATAACTCTAGTCACGTGATATGTCTAGACCTAGCCATTTTGTGAAGTCTGAGTTCTGTGAATAATTTTCCTCCTCCATTGCAGTGATCTGACCAGTGATGGTCAGGTCATCTTAACATTGCCAATAACGAAAAGCATTATGAAAATTTTGTTCAATTTAAGTAGTAAAATTTGTAAAAGACTTATTATATACAAGGAGGCGTGGTGGCTGAGCGGTAAAGCGCTTGGCTTCTGAACCTGGGGTCCCGGGTTCAAATCCTGGTGAAGACTGGGATTTTTATTTCGGGATCCTTGGTCGCCTCTGAGTCCACCCAGCTCTAATGGGTACCTGAGATTAGTTGGGGAAAAGTAAAGGCGGTTGGTCGTTGTGCTGGCCACATGACACCCTCGTTAACCTTGGGCCACAGAATCAGATGACCTTTACATCCTCTGATCAATAGACCACAAGGTCTGAAAGGGGACTATTATATACAATTTTTTTAAAATAAAGTATTATATCCAGTGTGTGTGTGTGTGGGGGGGTCCTGGTCGAGTGACAGAGCGGAACAGTGCTAGGCTTTCCGACCTAAGCGTCTCGGGTTGGAATCTCGGTGAAGACTGACCTTTTGAATTTCAGGATTTTGTACTCCACCTAAATGTAATGGGTATCTTACAATAAACAAAGAAAGGAACGAAGGTTGATCATTTTGCTGGCCACGTAACCGTCGGCCACAGAGAGAAATGACATTTATACTTTCTGCTTTCTACATCGTAAAAATCTAAAATGGGTACTTATTTTGTTATGTCTAGTATTTGGAAGTATAAAACATTAATAGACATAAACATACCAAAATAATTTCTAAAATAAATTTTGTGTTTATATTTCTCTAAGTTTATTGTTTCATTCGTATCATTTTGTAATTTGCATGTATAAATTATTAATTCCAATCCTGTCTAGACAAAATACAATGAATACTGTAGGCTCCTGTAACATCTTTATGAGTACCTGATACAACATCTTTCAGATATTTTGCCGTTGCTCGGGCACCATCTGTACAAATATCAATATCTTTCTATCAACCACCTTCTTAATGTGAAATGTAAATATAGTTAATTGTCTGCTGTGGTTAGACTATGACCAGTACAATATGCACAAATGAATGCAATTTCTTTGATAAAATATTTGATAAACCAATGCCAGAAGCACAACTAGCCATCAACAACTACCCAGGAAGGCTGCCTGGTCGTGCGGTATTCGCGCTGGACTGTAGTTCGGATTTGGCGATAGTCCCGGGTTAATACCATGCCAACTACCATCCGTTTTCGTCCTGCGGGAGGTTTGGGCTAGGAAGATCTTCAACTCTGAAGGAACATTCCAAACGTGCACAAATTGTTTACATAATGCGATGTTAAAGCAAAAGTTCGATACAACCAATTTCTTCTTTTCGATAGTACAACAGTCTTTGTATATGAATTATTTCAACGCGTACTAGTTTATTGCTCATAATAATTTGTGTAAAACACTTATTTAGCCCACAAGCAAACTAGTGTTTCGCGGAGTACGGTTTGGGGAAAAAAAAACGTCTTCATTATTTAAGATATGCTTGTAAATGTGCAGTTCTTCCCCTCAGATAACCTCAAGCTCTTTCTCTCCCCCCTCCCTGTATTTAAAATATTTTTCTTTGTTTTCATCCCTAGGTTCGAAAATACTTTGGTAAAAAACAGTTTTGCGATGGTTGAAAATCGTGTATCTAAACTTGAACATATCTAGATCTCAACAAAATAAAAGCATTTATGGTGGTGTATATTTTTCAACACCGAATGAAACTAAACAAAATACAGCAGTCAAGCATCAATCTAAACTTCTAACTTGATCAGCATGTCCAGACATTTGTAAAATTTTCAAACCATTAAAAAAATATAAAAAAAACAAAACATTAAAAATCAGTATTGAAAACTGTGTAGTCATCTATCTAGAATAAATGAACGGTACTCAAGGTACTCTCAACTTTCTAGTTCCGGGAGCAGCCGCCTTCCACAGTGCTGCCCCTGCTGTGTTGGCAAAGTGGGTAGGACAGACTTATCTGTCGTCAGGATGTATATTGAACTAGTTATTTCCCTTGGTTCCTGTGAGTGTGTTTTAAGGAGGAGTGCTAGACACATGTACTCAACTGACACAAACACACACACAAGGCTATATACGAGTACTCAAGTGTGGATCACACTTGACTATAAATCTGAGACTAAACGTTTTTAAGAGAGACTAAGAGGAGGAAGTACTACTCCATGGTTTCGGACTGTGGTCTTCAATTTAAATTGTCTACGGTGGTCCCTAAAAAACAGATTTGAACTAGACGCCTGGTGCATGGGGGGAAGAATATCATGGGGAGATACATGATGCAGTATTGTTTTATTCATGACTAAATCATTATTAATGAGAATGTTTTGTTATCCAACCATCAAAGTCTAATTAATTAATTAATTAATTCTGTGTTTGGTACAGAGTAGAGACCGAGAAGAAAGTGCGAAGACCTACTCCCAGAATGTACACTTTTCTCTTAAGTACTTAACTTTACGGTTATTAAGGTCAGGACTAAGAATGTATAAACAATTAACTAAATGTTAACTTTTCAAGAAACAAAAGTTAAGTTCCAATAGTACTTTTTAAAAAAAAACAATGGGGTTAGAAAGAGAATTATTGTTCTTTCTTGTATTTGAAATAGTAGAGGCTGTATAATACAAAGGAAGACAATATACGGCATCTCTGTTGTCGCAGTTACTTTAGTAACTGCATACGGTAGTCAGGACAATCAAATGTAAATAATGTCGAGTTCAACACAATGATGACGTCATTGTGTTTACTTTCGTCCAAATAGTTTGTGAAAGGGATTGTGTCCCTTGGGTACGGGTCATCAATGTTTTGACTAATACTCACACGCTACTAGTGACGTAGCGGACGGTCTGTCTGGCTCTTTTTCCATCTTGTAGTCTAGAGACAAGACGTCTTCTGATTTCGGCCGTATACTTCAATACTGGAAAGCCTTATTGTTGTGTTTTGGTTCATATCCTGATTATTTTGGATTGGATTATCTTGACCCCTGTTTAGGGTGAGTTTAATGTTTCCATTGAATAGTTATTCTATTTGATCCGATCGTATTTGTTATTCTATCTGTAGACTAGAAGGGTAAGAAGACTCGTTCTTTTATTTTTCTACAGGGTCTTATTTTAGGTTCTAGTTTCAGGCTTCAGAGTGGTTCTAAGCCATGAACTATTGAACTGAATTCATCTTGGGGTCCTCTGTCTGATGTGTGTTTCTACAAGTCTGAGGTTATCGATTCCAGACTACGGGTTGCTGCCTTCAGACCTGTTGCTGTACTAGGAAGTTTGTCAAGCTGTAGTGCTCATTATGAACGTTACTATTGACTGTTGATGAAGACTGCTCTAATGGTGTTACTAGTTGTTGGTTGAGCAACTATACGAACATAATTATGGAGTTGTTTTTTTTCTGAAGTTAAGTAATTCAATTTGCATTGAATATAATTACTTAGAGTGTCTTTGAGCATATTATGTTATATCCAGTATTTATATACCTGATTATTAACTCATCTCATTATCATCATTCATACCAACTCATTGTATATATTCCATTGTATTAAATTCCTAAGTTTATTTTAAAATCATCATACACATTGTCTATTACTTTATGCACAACTGAATGTGTATGGTGTGACTGTCGGGCTGAGCCTGGGGCCTAGAATCATACCCGTAATTGCAACAACCTAGCGATTACTTATAATACTAATATATACACACTGGAATATTACATTAGTGTACAATTTGAACACCATATGTTGTTAATACTATAATAATTAACAACTTCATAACAATCAGTAATTGAACAAGCAATAAAGACCTGACATCTGTGTTATATGTTTGAAGCTTCATGTAAAACACTTTTGAGAATCTATTACTGAAATTAAGCTATAGTGTGTTCTTATTTTCTTTATGATTTCTACTTGAAGAATTATTTTTTTATTTCGTAATGTAGATGTCTATTTGTTTTTCACCTACAAAATATGTCTGTCAAGACTTTGGACATTGGGTCATTAGACTCAGGATATTGGGTCATCAGACTCTGGACATTGGCTAATCCGACTATGGGCTTTGGGTCATCAGACTCTGGACATTGGGTCATCAAACTCTGGACATTTGCTCATCAGACTTCCCTCCAATATATTCATGTTTAGAATTAGTAGTCTTCAAAAAGTGCGCCTCTTTTTTCTTTAGTAGTAAAATATGTATATAACATTGTGAATCCCTGCTCCTCTTCTCAACTTATTCTCTTATCAAGCAAAAGACTATAAGTATAAATGATGCCTTACAAAAAAAAAA
>JADKLZ010000003.1:3835314-3848856 GCA_021533235.1 Biomphalaria straminea | reverse complement strand
ATGTTAAGCAGTGTTTGCAGAAGGCCTGATTAGAGAAGTTCGTTACATTGGTGTCAGAAGTGGGATTTCTAATGGCTTCTGTGAAACTGCTTAGTGAACTTGATCTAAAAGAACTTAGACAAGAGCTTCGTGAAAGAGGTTTACAGCTTAATGGGAACAAAGAAACGCTAACAACACGTCTCAGAGAAGCCCTGCTGGAAGAAGATGAAGAACCGGACTCGTATCTATTTGAAATCAAACCAGATGTCAGAGTGCTCATGTGTGCCGTGAGTGAACAGATGAGCTCGCTCCAGGTGCAGTTATGTGCGACGCTGAAAAATGTCAACAAAACGTTTGATACCATGATTAAGCAGATAGATACCAGTACTGTGCAGAACAAGACTGAGGAAACGTTTGGTACCACGCCAAACAAGAAACTAGAACAAACAAATAATTACGACAGAGATGCTGGTGATGGTTGTGCTGTCTGTGACTGTGATAGCAAACCAAACGAATGTGAGCCACAAGAGAAGAAAGTAGACGAAAGCTGTGACTATTTCAACCAGAAGCAGAATGAGACAGCTGAAGAGACATATAGTTTGACTGACGATTTTGCTGCAGATAAACTTGATACGAGTACCTCAACTAGCCAGACAGATGAAGACAACGTTGGGTCTGAGTCCAAGCCTGTTGCTGTGGACCTTAAAGACTTCTGTCAATCTGCCTGTGTCTACGAGAGAAACTCGAAACAGGATTACTGCATCCAGATGTTTGACAAGAACTGTGCTGACAGGACCGACTTGCAGGAAGAGTGCGAGCGCCCTAAGACTTACCAACAAAATCTTGACAAAACTGACGTTTGTCTTGATACCAGTATCAGCAAGAGAAGCGCTGATGGTGGTGCAGCGGATGGACTTGTGAACAAAGAACGTTGCCCATGTGCCCCACAGACATTTCTGTTAAACACGATTGAGGATTATGACGTGTTTGACAACCAGGCCTTCTGGAGGCCTACGGTTCATCGAGAAAGCCTGTTGGTGCAACGTGTAAGAACAACGGTCTTAGTGAGCACTGCCATGACATCAAGTGCTCAACTACTAGCCACGAAACTGCGATCGACGGCGACTGATAGAAAGGCTAAGCAACGTAGACTTTCTCTCAACCAAAGAAAGACCAACTGGTGCAGGAGAAAGAGACATTCACAGGTCGCTACGCAGATGGCTTCGTCGGGATGGCAGTATAAGCCCACTGCCCCTCCCACAGATAGACCCCCACCTGCAACGATGAACCTTCACAGCCCATGTTGTGAGTTTGATTTTGTCCGGGACGGACAAATCTAAGAAGGGGGCATTGTTACAACTCTACAGTGGTGGACTGAATGTGTTTACATGTGAGACCCACTGACACGCACATACGAAGGCGGGTCACAGGTCAACGGTGTGACCTGTGCTGTACGCAAGTGACCCGAAAGCTTGGACGAGAACTGTGTGTGTGTTGGACAGTCAGAATGGTAGTGCAGTTAGAGAGTTAGAGTCCAGCGGAGAGAAAGACAGTGATAGTTAGAACTGTGTGTTAGAATAAGAAGTTTTAAAAATGTAGCTGTACGCGTTATAGATGATTATCATGATTGTCGTGTTAGTTAGGAGTTCCATTGTGTTATCAAGCATTTGAAATAAGTGTAAACAATTGTGTGTATTGGCTGTGGTGTTGTGTGTTTGTCATTAAACCGCCACTGTTATTCATGAAGCTCTTGTTAAGTTCTTGTATTAGATGTGCTGTATTTATGTTAAGCAGTGTTTGCAGAAGGCCTGATTAGAGAAGTTCGTTACAATATATATATATATATATATATATATGATCCTATCTCTGCTACTCCCGTTTGAATTGTTATTATATTTGTGTGGGTTTTTTTTTTTTTTTTATTAAATACAATTAGATCTATAATCAAATTAAACTTTCCAAAAATATGAATATGTTCTTGATTTTTGTGCTTATGTTTTGTTTCTTTAAATATCTTTAGTAGTTTAACATTTTAACAATGTACTGTTTGCTGTAGTCTAGAATGTAGGACTGTGATACAAACAGCACAGTTAAGGTTTTGGGTAGCACAGTCTTCAGAAGTCAAAGAATGGAGCAGCTCAAGGAATGTTCTGGACTACGAGGTGTTTTTTTTTCCATTAGGTCTGGAGCTTTAAGAAATCACTGAACGAGAAATCTTCAGAATTAAACCCCAATATTTCTGTTTTGTGTATTGGCGATGTCAAAAGAAAATGTTATTTCGAAAAGTCTCATTTTTTTATGGTTCAGTGCTAATTGACTACTAGATGTATGTGTGTTTCAATAGGTTGAATGCTAATTGACTACTAGATGTATGTGTGTTTCATAGGTTGAATGCTAATTGACTTACCAGAAGTATGTGTACGTCTAAATGCAGGAGTGTTGAAGTTATATTCGTACCTTGTAATCACAGTGGGGTGATTGAATGCAGTGGTTCTCAAAACGCACGCTAGCATGACTGGCACAGATTAAAGCAGATGGTGGGGTGAGGGGGGAGAAGACGCAAGCATAACCAAAATCAAATTAAAAATGCTGGACTATTGGGTCGAGACTCTGTTCTACATTCGAGTTATAATATTCTGACATTAAAAGTAAATAATCCAACACATCTTCACCTGTTCTATCATTTAGAATAAACGCATTAAATGTAGCCACTACTATAGTGATTGTGTACATAATGCACAGTCATGCTATTTCCTTGTTTTTCTGACTGCTTAAGACATTTAAGACGAAGTAGAGTTTTTGAACGAACGCAATCAAGACAAATAGCCAAGAGTTAAACGAATTCAAAATTCAAACCTTTCAGAAAAAAAGAGTCATCCAAATTCCATTGTATCCATATTACATTACCCTGACTCTCCAAAAAGAGTGTTAGATAAAATATTTTTTTAATATAAAACAAAAAAACACAGAACAGAAAAAAACAACATTTATTTCAAACGTGAAACAACAGACGACAAACAGCAGACGACAGTGTCTGTGGACACGTTTGACAGCTCTAGGAGTGCCTAAACCATTCACTTGGCGGGAAAGTGCCCAGTGGAGATGGGAGTGAATTGATGCTATGTTTGGCGCCCTGTATTTATGTTCTCCCTTTCTGGAGTAATGTGCCAGTTTCCTCCCTAGACGCTCTGCTAATTACGCCACTTTACACTCAAGAGGAAGTGCGTCTTCAATTCACAGACACTTTGATATTTGTAATTCGGACAATTCGAAGCGACGTCACCAACAATCAAGCTATCGGCGAAAGTTTGTTTAATTCTTCGCAACTAATTAGTTCCGACAAGTGGTCTGGGTGATTTGCTTGTCTTGTACCATGTTGGGGTTTGAAGGGTAGCTTTAACTCTTTCTCTCCGTAATTATTTACCACATTCCGGTGGAATCAACGTTGGTATCGTCAGTTAGGAGAGAAAGAGTTAAAGGAATTTTTCACGCAACAACACAAGGTGATAGAGTCATTAGTTGAAGTAGAATGTAAACTGTACACTTAGTGTTTCAAGCACTTCATTGTTTGGTCTTCAAGATGGCGGCAGAAGGAAGAATTGAGCAGACGTCAGGAAGTAAACAAGTGTCTAGTATTTGTGTGTACGTTTTTGTTTGTATAAATATAGTTAAAAATAAACTCTCTCATTATAAATTTTTTGGTCAATTCATTCATTTTTTTTTTATAGATCTCATTAAAGATATAGATTAAGAAGGGGGAAAAAGTAAAAAATTTATTTATTAATTTTGTATTACTTTTTACATCTTTTTGTTTTCGTTACATTTTGTAAATTCTATATGAGATAGAGACTAGAGCAGTGGTTCTCAACCTTTTAAGCTCAGTGGCGCTTTATACAATCCCCCACTCTGCAGCAACCCCCCCCCGCACATACACAGAGCAATAAAAACAATCCATTTTTTTCGATGGTCTTTGGCGACCCCTGGCAAATCGTCAATCGACCCCCAAGGGGGTCACGACCCATAGGTTTTAGAACCCCTAAACTAGAGATACATAAAGAATCAAAATGTATCTTGTATAGTAATGTATAGATTGTCCACATTTTTTTATCGCAAATTTGTCATTATAACAACAAACAAAAAAAAAACAGCCTTGAACTTCCAGAACAACACGAGATACTCTGATCCAATTGTCTCTAGCAGAAGATAGGTCATAGGTCACCTGGAAACGTTCATTCCGATTAAGGTTGCAATCGGAATATTTCCACAAAATCTAAAAACAAAAAGGAATGATTCCTTTCTGATCCTGTGAGATCTTTTGTTTACTGATTTGGTGGATGGGCCTAGAGTGCACAATACTTATAGATATTTTGACTGACTTTGGATGTCGCAGTGTTTCTCAAACTTTTTCTTTAATGGAACACTTACCATTTGCTGAGAATTTAGCGGAACACTTCGCTTGTTTTATAGGTCGGATTATTTCCCATTCGTTTAGAAATAATGATAATAATAACAGTTATAATAATAATAATAATAATAAAACTACATTCTCAATTCATACAATTATTTCTAGTAGAAAACTAGTGTATGAAAGTTATATCTTCCTCAAACATTCAATAAGAGATAATAAAATCTGTCTTCAAATGGCTGAAATAATTTCGTGAAACAAGACCAACACTAAGTGGTTGCCTCGTTCAACTCACTCCCACTTCCAACAGACCGTAACTTGGAAACAAAGTAATACCATTATTGGCCTTATTTAATGAATGGCGAGGGTGGAAGTAGAGCAGACTATCGATGGGGCTGCAAATGTACACGGCATGAGACAGAAAATATCCAATGATTTGCATATTTAAATAATCAGATAACATTATTCAAAATTTTAAGTCAAAATTTAACAGTTTAATTTTATTTAGCAAAAATTTAGCCCCCGGGGGGGGGGAAAGAACGAATCAACTTGAGATCTAAAGTAGCATTGCTGGCTAACAAACAGAGGCGTACACCAGGTAGACATGTCTGAGAGCACTATAGAAAGTCTGCTTCAGAAGTCTGTCCTAATTATAGATGTATTACCTTTAGCACAATATCTCTGGTGTAACGTATGGAACCTAACAATGATCTACTCGCAGTCTAAGCCTTGACATTCCATTGGAACAAGCACATTTAATTTTGAGGGTAATTACATTGACATTGCAAAGAAAAGATAATTTGGAAATACAGTGTTAAACGATGAAGTTACTGTCCCTAGGTTGTTTGGGAGTGATGGGTTGTATGGGTTAGTCGAAACACGTAAAATTTTTACAGTGTTTTTTTATTCAAACAAAGCTTATATTGAGTAAAAAAGCATCAATTAGTGAATAACATTGAATCAGTCATGAAATCAACTTTTAATAGAGGTTGACATAATATAAGGAAATACTTTTTATTAATAGTTTTCGTCAAGCGTACATTTCATGCTTCCACCATTCTCAGCGTGCTATGACCCAATCACTTTTGTGGACTAGTTGGGCTTGGACACAGGGGCGTCCTTAGCAGTGCGCTATGGCCCAATCACTTTTGTGGACTAGTTGGGCATGGTACCTGGAAGAAGGTCTCCGTGCTACTTCTATTAAAGTATTCGAGCTTCCGTGATGAAAGGCCGACCTCTTAGCCGCTGAGCTATCCAAGTACTTATAAAAATAGAAGTTTTTATACAATTGTTTAATGATTTTGATGTATGATCTAATTTTCAACACAAGGCATATCTCCCCTGAGAACACGTTCTACATAAAACCAAACTGATTACGACTAATTAATTAACTAATTGGTTCTTTTTTTTTAAATTTATTCACGTGTTGTCATCGACAATTGATAATTGTGCAAAGTTTCAGGATGATCAGAGAATGGGGAGTGTGAGAAAAGATTCCACCCACACAGACAGACAGACAGACAGACAGACAGAGTGAGTAAATATTAGCTTTAAAAAAAAATTGAATGCAAACTCTTCTGTAGATTCCTCCTCCCCCCACTTTGTCCGCCCCTTAGAGCGTTATGCTTTATTGTCCTACCTGTTTGTTCTGACTCTACAGTCCGCTTTGACTTTTTGGGTTGGAGGACCGTGACGTCGTAAAACGTGGGCAAAGAAAAGAGAAAATGTCAAAAGTAAAGACTGCACGTCACAAGATGAAAGACGTTTGGCTAAGTCGGGGGGCACACGTGTAGGCACCGGGCTTGAATGGGAAACTAATGATACAAAGGGAGACAAGCACGCTAAGTTTAAAGACTAACAGTCAAGAGGTATTCACAGTAGACTCCCTTTAAAGTGTAAATAATAGCACACACAAAAATATAAGAGCCCACGTCATCGTATACTGAAACTTTAAGTTTACTTAAATCACCGAGACTTTTTAAATCTACGTCTAATTCTCGTTAGTTTAGTTGTTAATATATGCAGGGGCGTAGCTAGAAATTTTCCATCGTTTGGGGGCCCGGGGGGATTGACCTCTTTGGGGGCCCTACATTTTGCGTAATACTCTCAATTTTAATGTAAAAAACACTAATTTGGGGGCCCCCCTCAAGTGGGGGCCCGGGGGGATTTTCAAATTCTCCCCCTCCTCCCCCCTCCCTAACTACGCCACTGAATATATGTAAGTTATGCGAGCGTTAGTTCGAAAAGAGACCGACTTATGAGATTATGATTAACATTAATCCAATTGATGTATTTGTGGTTGGAAAGAACTAATTTATCGAGTTAGAATGAAGTCATGTATGTTATTGTGGTCAAAATGAACCAAGGTAAAAATTAAGCTATGTTGCCGTGCTCAAAATGAAGAAAGTCAAATGAACAAACGTTTGCAGTGTAGTCAAATGACGTTACGTAGAGTGATCCAAATTAACAATGTTATGTAGTGTGGTCAAAATGAAAAAAAAAAAAACTAGTTGTTATCCAAATGAACAAAGTTATGTAGTGTGGTCAAATGAACAAACTTTTGTAGTGTGGTCAAATGGACAAAGTTATGTAGTGTGGTCAAATGAACAAACTTTTGTAGTGTAGTCAAATGGACAAAGTTATTGTCACCACCTCAAAGTTGGTGCCATTGGGTGGACACCCCAGTTAATATATTATGAACTCAATTCACTACCATGTTGTGAGAATGTGAACACTTTTAAGGATATGTGAAAAGGAGTTGAGAGAGAAACTTTGAAGCAGTCACTAGTATGTAGTTGTTACAAGAAGTTGATTTGATAAAGTTGTTTAAGATTTTGTAATGGACTGAAGTTATTTACTATGAGTTATTTGTGAATCATTCGTTTATGGATATTTGAATCATTCTGAAGTTGTGTATCATTTCTACAAGTGGTGTATATATTTGTACTTATTAAAGTATTATTTGTGTCTGCTATAAGACGAGTTATTTCCTCATTTTACAAGTGAAGTTAGTACGTATAGATTATATAGAGTATTGATCCTGACGAGTCTACTATTAACAAGTTAATCAATGAGCCCACATGTCACCTCCACGCCTACAGTGAACGCAGTGCTACAGTAACATTTCAACAACATATAAAACCCAGGGTGACATTAAATGGTGTCAGAAGTGGTAGTTTAAACCATTGGACTTTGTACGTATTAAAGTAATTTGTATCTGCTACAAAGGCAGACTCATTTCTTCATTTTTTCAAGTGATTTATGGTGTCAGAAGTTTTGAAGTAATATTTGTATTTGACATTTATTCCGTCAGAAGTAAAGAAGTAATATAGTATCGGACATTTATGATATCAGAAGTATCGTCAAAAGGACATTTTTGCCGGAGGCGGTGATAAAAGTAATATTTGTATCAGAAGTGCCAACGTATCGTATTTATCAGTACCTAAGAAGAAGAAGTCAAGTAATTTGTATTGCCGACAAGTAATTTAAAAGTAACATTTCAAGGATAAATTTGATTTGGAGTTGACAACTATACAATCAAGAAAAAGTAACTCTATGATATTTTTTTGTACAATTGTAAACTAGATCGAGAAAGCTGGTAAACAAAGCAAAGTCCTGTTTTATTGGACTCTTTATTTCATTTGTAATCGTAAAGATGACCTAGATCTACAAACATTGAGACCAGCCCATATTTTTTCAAAGCGAGATTCACGTGAGAACACAGGTGATCCTATCCAAAAACTAGAGAGTAACATTGTATTATATTTTGCTAGCCTAGATCTATAATTCTATTTTTGGTAACAAAAGACAAAAGAGTTCTGAACGTAACAGACTACTAGAATCTAGATCTATTTTATCCTGTACTTCAAATTGAATCCAGAATTGCCAGTATTTTTTCGACTACATTTGACTACACACCTGATCGTCTACGTGTCACATCGACCTGCTATGACACACTACACACTGGCTACTTTAAGCAAGCTATTATTTTCATCGGTGATGATCTGAATAATTATATCTGTTCCTGTTGGATTATTTTCAACTTCAACATATTGTTTCCAGTTGACTACTGTCCTAAGTGTCATCTATCTGGAAGCCTGATATGTGGTCGTACGTTTACACCAGTTGAAATAGCCTGAGGAGCTCATCATTGTTCCAGTCACTATTATTATTGTTATCATCATTGTTCCAGTCAATTTATCATCCTAACAAGAGAGATGCTGAGACAACCCAGAGATGCTGAGACTACACTAGTGTGAAACTAGCAACCCTGATACAACCTATTTGTGTGTGTGAAAAATGCAAGTCGTCGTTTGAAGACAGCTGATGGACTTTGGATTATTACTATTTTTTGCTCAAGGACTTGTGTATTTTACCATGATACTGTGGATTTAAACTGTCAAATTGGATACTATTTTTCAAGGACTAAAGAAGTACTTTATCATTTTACTGTGGATTATCTATCAAGTGGATTATTATTATTTATCGTGCAAGTACTGTGAACTCTAACGAGTGGAGTATTATTATTTTTGAACATTATGAACTATACTTGTGATCTAATTGAATAAGGAGCATCACCGGAACTTTGATTTATGAACTGTACTTACAAGTCAAGTGGACATTTAAAAGGGAAGTAACTTATTTTGATTACCCTTTGATATTATGATTGATTAGTTCTCTTTGAACTTCACCACAATTTTTGTTTACATACATGTCTATCTGTAATATTATTGACCTTTAGGAACTAAATTTCATTATCTATTGAGTCTGAGCATTTATAATTTTTTTTCAAGTAAGCATCCAGGATTGGTAGGGACTCTTTAGATAAAGTAAATACTTAATCGTATAGCTGTCTAGTCAAGTTAGTATTTTGTCATCCATCCATAGTGTTGTCAAACTCTTATAAATAGTGTCTTTATTTACATTTGTTAAATTTTTTTGCGTCACTGTCATTACTTATTGTAATTCTTTCGTCTACTATTTCCACTATCTTGTAACGTCCTTTAAAAGCAGACTGTCTAGTTATTTATAGTGTATTTATATCTGTCTAATTAATTATTTTTTACACTTATTCATACTTTTTAATTTAATTTTTTACTATTATTACCACAACACATCTTGATACACTTATGACATATTTTTGAGTTCAAATTGCATATTTTTGATACATTGTGTGATAAATTTTGAGTTGGAATTGTGACATTAATTGTATTATATACATATTTTGAGTACGAATAACTATTTTTGACACTTGGATATACATATATTTTGACTACAAGTAACTATTTTTCACATTTAAGTGGGGAAAGCACAATTAACTTGATTGGCATATATTGATTGATTGGCATACATATAATATTACATTGATCACTATTAAACTAGTAAAGACTAAAGATTTATTTGTAGCAATAATTTTTTTGCATTGCAATTTGAGCTACTAGAGACATATAAACACATAATTTAACAAAGTACATATCTATACTATTATTATTATCTCATTAGATCTATTATAAGGGCTTTAATCTATATTAACATTTATATTAACTATCTAAGGCACACATATTATATATATTATTCAATTGAATTGTACACATTATTGATTTAAATAATTAAAATGGCTGAATATGACAAACTCATAGAAGTAGCTGACAAATTAAAGTTAAAAGATGAAGATAGGGCAGCATTCATAAAAATTGAAATAGAGAGAATCAGAGCTGAAAAAGACAAGCAACGGGAAGAAAGGCTACAAGAAAGAAGACTTAGAGAAAAAGAGCAAGAAAGCATAGAAAAAGAAAAAGAACGCCAACATGAAGAAAAAAAAGAACAACGCCAACATGAAGAAAAAGAAAAACAACGCCAACATGAAGAAAAAAAAGAACAACGCCAACATGAAATCAAATTAAAAGAGCATGAAGAGAAAATGGCCAACCTAGCTAAAGAAAATAAAGAAAAAGCGGAGAATCAAACTTCAACTCCTCATCAGTATCGCAGTAAATTTAGAATGTTTGATCCAAAAGAAGACACACTAGAGAACTTTATTATCCAATTTGAATTTATCTGCCAGACATCAAATATGACTAGTACACAGATGGCACAACAACTGCTTGCAAACTTAAGAGGGGAACCTTTGAATATCATTGATACACTAACCACTGAGCAAAGAAAAGACTACAACACAGTAAAAACCAGACTTATCGATCATTATGGGAAGACAGAAGAAAGCTACCGTAAACTATTCAGGGAAATTAAAATCACCAAAAGTTCAGACATAAAAAGAACTATACATGAAATGAGACAGAATATGATTAAGTGGCTACAACTGGCCAACTGCAACCTAGAAGACCCTAAACAGATCCTAGATTTTTTCCTTATTGAAAATGTGCTAACAAATGTAACTGATAATGTATTTTCTTTTCTGAAAGAAAGAAAGATAAAGAATGAAACTGAATTAGTGGCAAACCTGATAACATATAAAGATTCCCATCCAAATATCACATTAGATAAAAGAGAACTGTACAACATTGCAGCAACAGCGACAGAAGATAACTCCAGAACAAATAACAAATTTAAATATGCAAGGAACCTTCAGTGTTTTTTCTGTGGCATTTTGGGTCACACCAAAGCGGAGTGTAGAAAGAGACAACAACAAAATCAATATAGAAATAACAGAAATTTTCAGAACAGAAATTTTGGGAGCAGAAACAGCTACAGTCCAAATTATAACAGACCTTATCAACAGCAATATGAGCAACCAACAAACAGAAGAACATGGCAAAGCTACAGCCCACCTAACAATAGATCTTATCAAGAGAACAGATGGCAAAATAACAGAATGTCACGAAGAGATCAATTTGATGATAGACAACATAATTACCAATTTCAAGATAGGCAATATACTCACCACAACAATTACACTAGATCAAACACAGCAGCAGTAGCAATTGAAAGACCTATTCAAAGTGAAACAGCAGCATACGTACAAACAGAAGCAATTAATACAAATCACTATACAGATCACATAGTTAAAGTTGAGAATCTTTCGGTAGACACTAGATGGCAAGACATTATGAACTATTTTAATGAGATTACTTTTGTAAAGTGGGTAGATATTGAACCAAGTGAAGACAAATTAAATAAAACAGCTTTAGTATATTTAAAAACTGAAAGAGATTGTGATAGAGTTATCAACACATTTGATAATACTTGGTTTCAGGGAAGATATATTAGAGTCAAACACTTTAAACCTAGCATAGATTCAAGGGCACAGAGTTAGTCACAATTGTAAACTTCAAAGATTTGAGATTTATAAAGTAAACACACTTATTTTTTACAACCAACTATGATGTCATTTAGTAAACATTGATCTTTATTGTGTAAACATTGAACATTATTTTCAAACATTGTACTAGAACACATATTTTTTCCAAGTGGATTGTAAACAAACATTACTATTTTGTAACCAACATTTTTTGACATGCTTTTGTAAACAAGAATGAATTTTTTTGAACTCAGCAATGTAAACAGACTATTGAATTTTTTCCCACTCATTCAGTACTTGTGTAAACAAATTTTTCTCATAGTATTGAGAACTTTGAATTTTTTCTACAACTATTGTAAATAAGATTGAATTTTTTTACTACTTCTTGTCATTCATCAATGACATAACCTAGTATCAATAGTATGTAAAATGAGATTGAATCAAGATGTAACTGATTGATTTAGTGTCAATTATTTTATTTAAATATGGACATAGACTTGTATTTTTTTTTGAAAACAACATTGTGCAACTATTTTGAATGAACTATATCTTTGTAACAATTATTCATGTAAACAAGAAGATTATTGTTATACACATTTTTTGATACCTACTTGATATTTGAGAAAGAAACTTGATGATATTTGTATTAGACTTGTACATTTTTTTCAAAACAATTAATGTGAATACAACTAAGATGTTATGATGTTATGCTTCTACTTGTATATATATTCTCATGAGCAAAGTAATGTAAACTCAAAGATTGTATTACAACTGACACAATTTTCTCAGTTGAAATTTTTGTCTAAAGATTTTTTGAACTTTGCACAATTATTATTTGTTGAAAACACAATGTATTATTGAACTTGAACTATTACTACTTACATTTATGAAAAATAATTATTGAACATAAGGTGCATGGACAATAAACACAATGAAGGATACTTATTATTTCGATTTGATGCTATTACATTTCATTAAATATTGTGATAATTGAATGTGTACATATTTACTTGTGTTATTTCAATGCACAACAATTTTCTTATGGAGATGCCAAACTTGATATTAAAGGAAGAATTTGTAGACAATGATTGTTAAGCCATTTGATTTTGAATTTTGACACATACATACATTTTGAATTAATTATTCTTGCTTATCACTTGCATATTGAGACATGTATTTTTTTTGAAACAATCATTGTATATTGAGACTTACTGGTAACATTTTCTAATTACTTGTACATATTGATACACATTGGTGTCAAGCATTTTCTCACAATTTTGTATTATGAGTACACTATATTGTCAAAGATTTCTTCACACAGAGATATTAAGAATATATTGTAATTTTTTTCACATTGTGACTGAGATTGGTCATTGAGAGTTGTCACACTTTACACATAAGATTATATTGGAGACTGCAAACATTGATGTAAAATATTTAACTCAGAATGAGTATATTTTGAATTGCCTACATGAATGTGTTAGATTTTTGAGAGTTTTGCCAGTGTATGAATAATTTTTTGAGACAAAGTATAATTTGAGTGACATTTTGTTACATGGAGAATGATTTTCACATACATTATTTGAGTTAGTACTCTGTAATTGTACATATATGAGATAGCATTAAGCGATTTGTTCTAATTGATCACTACGTATTATGATGTCTAATTGAAAAAATTTTTTTCAAAAAAATTTTTTAAAAGGGGGGTGATAGGTAATGTCACCACCTCAAAGTTGGTGCCATTGGGTGGACACCCCAGTTAATATATTATGAACTCAATTCACTACCATGTTGTGAGAATGTGAACACTTTTAAGGATATGTGAAAAGGAGTTGAGAGAGAAACTTTGAAGCAGTCACTAGTATGTAGTTGTTACAAGAAGTTGATTTGATAAAGTTGT
>JADKLZ010000003.1:3812719-3826608 GCA_021533235.1 Biomphalaria straminea | reverse complement strand
GATATCAGAAGATATAGTCTGGAGATATCAGAAGATATAGTCTGGAGTACACTCGCTACTCGCGATCACCTTTCCATTGATCGAGAACAAAAATTGATCTCTCCCCAGTCATTTGTGAATCACCGTTGACGCCCCAGCACCCGCACTACTCATGGCGCTCCAATTCTCCTCTAAAGACTAAATAAACGATGCCATGGTCAAATTATCAATGACAGAGAGAGAGAGAGAGAAAGGGTGAAGAGATGGAAGGGAGGGGGGGAAAGAGGTGGTGCTGTCATTATTTACGGATAAATGAAAATGGATATCAGAAAGGAATATCCAGTCTCTTAGTCACCCCGCCCTCCCACCCCCCATCTCTCCTGGCACACAGACACGCACACACACTTTCTTCTCCCCATTCCAGATCGCTTTCTCTCTTCTGACTTTCACATATCACGTGACAATGTCGAGGATCACGACAATCGATTGGGGCAACTGACAGGGGCAACTGACAGAGAAAGCTTGAAAGCCTTCATTCTGGCCTTCTAAAGAAAACTGAGCTGCGTCCCGACCCGTAAATATTATCTTCAGAATTGATTATTTTCATTCCATTAAGTGGTTTTCTCTTAAACGGTACAGCAATGATAACCCCCCAAGTAGCCACATATAGCACACTGTCCCACACATCCCACATGTAGCTCTCACATAGCCTTCACTTACACACACATCCCAAGCGTTCACATAGACCATATACATCCCACATATATCGTACGTAGCCACACATATCCACACACCACCACATACATGTAATACACACAGACCACGATTCCACATAAACTACAAAGAGAGCCCACGTAAATTATAACAGGGCCGGTCTTAAGTAGTTGAAGGCACTAGGGAAGTGAATAGGGAAGTCCAGATGAAATAAAAGAACAAAAACTCCAATGTATTAAAACCGTTCCTAAATACATATCTAAATCAACAAATAGTTGTAAGTAATATAGCGCTATTATGACAGTCCTACATAAAGGACGATTCGTGATCACCATTTTACCAAAAAGAAAGAAACATTGGTCTTCTAACAAATATAGTCCAACAAGTAGATCTAAACATTCGTGAATAAACCTTGAATCAAAGCTTAGGCTTAGAACTAGGCAAGTAGACATAGAGCCATAGAGTTCTGCTACGTTGAGAACGAGGCTAGTAGACATAGAGCCATAGAGTTCTGCTACGTTGAGAACGAGGCTAGTAGACATAGAGTCCTAGAGTTCCGCTACGTTGAGAACGAGGCTAGTAGACATAGAGTCCTAGAGTTCTGCTACGTTGAGAACGAGGCTAGTAGACACAGAGCCATAGAGTCCTGCTCTGCTATGTTGAGAACGAGGCTAGTAGGCATAGAGTAGAGCCATAGAGTCCTGCTCTGCTATGTTGAGAACGAGGCTAGTAGCCATAAAAGTCCTGCTATGTTTGAGATTTGATCCATGTTTCGCAATTTTTTTCATAGAAAAAGATTTAATCCAGTGCAAGGCCACCAACAATCTGAGGCCCTAGACAGTTGACTAGTTAGCCTATGCCTAAGGCCGGCCCTGTTCATAAGTTTACACATTGATCATAATCTTCCATTTTTAAGTGCCAATTGTATAACACAGATAGTAAAGTTATACATTTGACGTTCTTTAAATTGTTTTATTTAAACCATCCCCCCCCCAAAAAAAAAGTATAGGACCGGATCTACATAATGCTAGAATAAATCTATCAGACAATAGTCATATATTGCCGGTGATAGGACATTACACTGAGCATCAAGTGGACAATAATCGTATAACGGTGCAAGGACATGGCACATGGTATCATAAGGACAATACTCGTACTCGTATGGGTTTGATTATCAATGACACTGGGAAATACTTCGCAAGAACACAGTCTCTAGGTTCAAATCCCTGCTTCAAATTTTAATCCAATTTATATTGCCGAGTTAAATTGAAAGCTTTAACAAGACATCAAACTTTCAATCAGAAAGAAGTCTAAGTGGAATAAAGAAAACAATTTTCTTAAAGTCTTTTCTGAAAAAGCTTTTTTTAAAAAATGTGTATAGAACTTTTAAAAAAAAAAACTTTAAAAAAAAGGTGGAAATCGTTGAAGCAATGAAAGACAAGGCCCTTCTCAAAATGTAAACAGGTCGAAGAAGATGGGCAGATGGACACACCAGGGCAGGATGAAATCAAATAAGCTGGGTGTGTGTAGGCGAGCGAGGGTGTTGACAAATCGATGGGTGAAACTCAAAGTGAACATTTGAAAAAGCTGGAGACTAATTGTTTTTGGTCACGTGATTGGTGTTTTGGGGTCATCCAAAACGTGAAGATGTGATAGGTTAGGTCGATATACCTCTAGTATCAAGGTAGGTTTGGTCACACACGTGTGGTCAGTGTGGGTAAGTTCGACCTGTGTAATGGAAAGTTGGGGTATGCAATGAAAATAGGTCATTCTATTGAAGTAGGGCGATGATAACATGTTTAGATGGTATCATGTAATCTGAAGTATTGAATTTGTATTAATAAACCTAATTAATGCAACAATGCCTAACCCATCACATAAAATTATAAGTTGGACCTTGTTA
Source organism: Biomphalaria straminea (assembly GCA_021533235.1). NCBI lineage: Eukaryota > Metazoa > Mollusca > Gastropoda > Planorbidae > Biomphalaria > Biomphalaria straminea. The sequence continues at coordinate 3,824,012 of JADKLZ010000003.1, read as the reverse complement.
ATAAAAATCATGTACGCTAATTACACTTAGAATATGTGAGTTTTTATGTGCTGCTAACTACAGTCAAAGAACATTAACTAAAACTACATGGCCATATTACAAGGTCGTTAGGGCTCGGAAGGGCCTTTCTTCGGGGAACAGTACCAGGAAAAAGAATAGGAGGCAGACAGCGATGGGAAGACAACATAAAAGAATGAAAAAGAAGAATGGAGAAAGACTTTCAACAAGTCCTTTGTGGTGCCCCAACGTTTCAACAAACTAAGTGATGTGTGATGGTGAAGGAAGGTGTGTGAATTAGATCAATGGGTTTTTAGTCTTTTATACTTTGTATACATTCTACAATTTGCATTTAGAATACCTTCACTCTCATTCAGCGGTTCTCAACCTTTTAAAGCTCGACCACCCATTTTTACCACCGCCCACTCTGCCTCGACCTCCCCCTACACACTCATACAGCAATAGAAGAGTCGACAATAACAATCCATATTTTCATTAGTCTTAGGCGACCCCTGGCAAATTGTCAATCTACCCCAAAGGGGCTCGCGATGCACATGCTGAGAACCCCTGCTCTAATACGTGTACACTGGAGAAATTATTGTCTTTTTTATATCGGATTGAAAAAAAATAGTATTTGTGCATTAGAGATACGATAAATCCGAGCACAATAAAGCGTCCCGTCTGTCTGGGACTTAATAGAATTAGATCTAGGGGAAGAACTGCATAGACACCATTTAAATATCTCTCAACGTAAAGTCAGACATCAGGTAGATCTAGTTTAGATATGTCTGTCAACTTTCAACCAGAGATACAGACATGCAGACATGCATCAGCAGAGTGAGTAATGAAACTCGCTCTATACGCACGCAGGCCCCCAGAGCACGACGCACTCACGCAAAGACGACCTCGCGTTTCTGCACAATATCAAGAAACGCCAAAATTGAGCTACAATGTTTCCAACTCAAAGCTACAAAAAGGAAGCACTTAAAAAATAAAAATTCTATAGTATGAAATCACCCTCCACAATCACGTGACACAGTGTATCCCAAAGTTGGGTACGCCTACTTCCGGGGTACAGGAAGATATTCAGAGGGGCTTGCACCTCATTAACTATGCTGATTTTTTAAAATACTCATTTATTATGTTCTATTAATAAATATACATATCTTGGAAGGGATGAGGGGTGCTCAGGGTTATTATTGGCCTCCTTCAGTCGTAGAACGACTATGGTTCATCTCGCACACTTCCTCGTGTGGCTGTGGAGATCTATGTTGGAGAGGCACTCCCGTCCACAAATATCGCAGGCGAAGGTGGCTTTCGCTTCAGTGGTAGAGGAGCTGGTCATTTTTCGCTTTGTCCGTTTTTCTTCCAGAGATGAGGCCCACGTTCTTTCGCTGTCAATAGCTTTCTTGGTCACTGTCTCTCTCCATCTGGTGCGGTCTAGAGCTGTCTTCCCAATGGTCAGTATTGATGTTCACTGATTTGAAGTCTCATTTTATTACATCTATGTAACGGAGGTGGGGGCCGGCCAGTTTTTCTTGAGCCAGTCGCGAGCTATAAAAGGGTTAAATATAAGTCAAAAGTTTGGGAAACAATCGTGTTACATTTTAAAATCATATTATTCTAACATTACCTTATTTCCGTATGTTATTTCTATAACATTCTGTACGCCGGATACATCAAAATGCTTGATTGTAATAGTTTTATTTCGCCATGTATGAAAATGCCCAATAGAAAACAAAATGATTGCGTGGAGTTGAGGGGCTGAAAATTCGGAAACACTTTTTTAGTGACCTACACACACATACACAGCCCTACACGCAGTCGCATACACTCCCATTCGTAACCCTACACACACAGTCGCATACACACACACATACACAGCCCTACACATACAGTCGCATACACACACACACATACACAGCCCTGCACACACAGTCGCATACACACACACACATACACAGCCCTAACCCACGAGCGCACGCACAGAAAGGGAGTCGCAGGATATATTTGATTGTGGTCAAATTATTGATTGCAGTGCACGGCCAAGCCTAGGAGTGAAGAACAGTAGCGATAGGGGGGGGGGGGGAGCTCCGGCTCAACAGCCTCTCAAGGAGGGATTTAAACAACAAGAAAGAAAAAAAAAAGATATAGAGAGAGAGGTGGGGGAACCGCTTGGCAGTTTCCTACATTTCACTGTTGTATCCCGCGGCGGACATTGTCCAGGGTCCTCCGCTAGATGACAATACAAATTAGGATTTATGACGGTGAATTTCGGAGCAGAAAACAGGAGAAGGTAACTCTAGGTCACTTCTCATATGCCAGCAGAAGTTTTACATCAAGTCTGCCCTCTATCCGGAATGAAACTAGATTCATCTTCCTCAGGTCTTAGTGAACTGAAAGAAAACATAAATCTTGCCAGATAAGCTCAACACTAAAATGTATCGGACGTGAAAGAATAAGTTAAAATTGATGTCGACGATGAAAACTATCGCTAAAGCTGGGCAACTTGTATTAGAAAAATGATCAGGGAAACATGCTTTGTAACTTCTAAACAAGAGAATCGATCTATAAATAACTTTCAGTTAATCGCTAAGCTCCCGACTCTATGATTAAAATCTCGAGATAGTCTCTGACAATGAAGTTGTCGGCGAGAGATGTTGCCCCTCTAAACTTTGACCTATTTGTTAATTAACAGGGGGATGGGGAGGGGGGATGACAGCTCCCCCCTCCCCCACCCGGAACACCGATAAAATCGTTTCTGCTGTTTTTCTAACTACCTTTTCTCATTATATTATTTAAACAAATTAACAAGCCGCCTGTTGCCTTGTGTAGTTGGTACTAATCCTGGGGGGGGGGGGGGGCGAAAAGAAGAAAGCGCGAGAAAATATTTAAAAAAAAAAAAAAAAGGGGGGGGGGGTAATCGACAAAAATTCAGGTGATGGCAGCTGATAGTTCGTATGTAAATATCGCTTTGTGAGTGCTCGCACGTAGGGGAGATGGTCTGATTAATAAAAAAAAAATACATTTAGCTGCACAACAAGCGTTATCAAGTTCGAATCCCCATGCAGGCAAGATATAGATCTCTAATTCATTTTTCATTCAAGTCGAGCACAGCTGCTTAAAGACTTCATTTCATCCTCTCCCCCATTAAGCTCCCCCCTCTCCCCACAGATGTCCACAAGTGATTGGATCAGAGCCTGTTATGATCGATGAGACTTCAAGTCAACAAGTCAAATCATAATAACAATGTAAGAAAGTCGAATCAAAAAGTACTTTAAGGAACAGCAATGCTGTATATCAAGATGTCAATTGTAAAGTAAATTTATTTTACAATGATTTAAAGGATTACCGTTCAAGCGCTATCCACAAAGGTTTCAAACAAAAACAATGGTAATATGTAAGATAGATTTACAAGCGAATGGATCTAATTCACCTTTAAAGGCAGCGTTCGAGAAGCCTTGATCATATCAAAGTCATTATTTTTATTTGAGATAAGAGACAGGGTTACTGCATGATGACCTTCTGACAATAATAAAAAAAAGCAAGCTAAAAATCTATAGCCACGTTACAAGGTCTTCGGGGCTCGTTCCTACAGGGAACAGTACCAGGAAATAAAAAGAAGAGGCTGACAGAGAATGTGATGGGAAGACAACATGAAAGAATGGAATGGCCTACCTTTGAAAGAGGTCCTAACTAAGACAAAAGACAGAGAGGAATGGAGAAAGACGGTTGACAGGTCTTGCTTGGTGCCCCAACGGTCCAACAGACTAAGGGTTGGGTAAAGGTAAAAAAAAATTGGTGTAGGGGCATGTACTCTGATCAAAGAAAAAAGTTTCTGTGTTTCCGTATCTCTCACTAGTACTTACTTCCCTTTCAAACCTGGCAATCCATGGGGCAGACCATGTAAAGGTCATCTGTTTCTGTGGCCAGCACAACGACAGCCTTTACTTTTGCTGACTGGTCGTAAGGTTTACGCGCTGGACTGTCACTCGGACTTATCGATGGTCCCGGGTTTATAGCCTGCCTGCTGCCATCCCACGTTGTCCTGCGGGAGGTTTGAACTAGGAAGTAAATTATCTTCAACTCTGAAGGAACATCCGAAACATGTAAAACATTTTACAAACAAACGTTTTACTTTTTCCCAACTAATCCAATTAGAGCTGGGTAGACTCAGAGGATCCCAAAATAAAAAATCCCAATCTTCAACAGGATTCGAACTCGGGACCACTCAGCCACCGCACCTCGCTAGTAGTACTTAGAGCTCATCTTTCACTATTAGTTTTCATAAGTAATTCTATTTTTTGTTTCCGATACTCTCACGTTTGACCCGATTCGAAGTCTTAGTATGTTAACGAGGTCAAACTCTTAAGGAATAATAAACTAGTTGACACAGAAACACCATGGCGGCTTGCGAATAGCCAATGTTCGTGTTTCCAAGCAACACTCAACCAAAATGTGTGCGGTTTATTGACACTCTTGATGATTTCCCTTTGGCTTTAAATGAAATCATTTTAAAAGAAATGCGAAAAACTCGGTTGTCGAACAGAGGCAGACAGTAAGAGTGGACATAGGATAGAAAGGTCAGTTTTAGCGACCCGTGGAAGTCATACACACGTATAGGATAGAAAGGTCAGTTTTAGTGACTTGTGGAAGTCATAGACACGTATAAGATAGAAAGGTCAGTTTTAGTGACTTGTGGAAGTCATATACACGTATAGGATAGAAAGGTCAGTTTTAGTGACTTGTGGAAGTCATATACACGTATAGGATAGAAAGGTCAGTTTTAGTGACTTGTGGAAGTCATAGACACGTATAGGATAGAGAGGTCAGTTTTAGTGACTTGTGGAAGTCATATACACGTATAGGATAGAAAGGTCAGTTTTAGTGACTTGTGGAAGTCATATACACGTATAGGATAGAAAGGTCAGTTTTAGTGACTTGTGGAAGTCATATACACGTATAAGATAGAGAGGTCAGTTTTAGCGACTTGTGGAGGTCATAGTCACGTATAAGATAGAAAGGTCAGTTTTAGTGACTTGTGGAAGTCGTAGACACGTAATAGAAAGGTCAGTTTCAGTGACTTGTGGAAGTCATAGACACGTATAGGATAGAAAGGTCAGTTTTAGTGACTTGTGGAAATCATAGACAAGTACACAAGCCTTTCTTTGTTTCAAGTACAGTGTAGATGTACAGTGTAGATCTAGTCGCTACAGTTGACCAAACACACAGAGATGTCTCAAAGTAGGAATAGAATTGTTGTTAAACTGGACTTCTGTGGGCTAAGACCGTGTAGCTGTACTTACCACAAACATTCCTCACAGATGTAACTGCTAGAAATAATTTACTTTGTTCCACTGGGAAAGAAAATTAAACCTTTGACCTTGGTACCTTTATTCTGGAGGATCAAGACGAAGTAAAAAGCCACCCAGCTACACAGGAGTCTGCATCGGTAACGTGAAACATCCTGGTCAATTTAACAGAAACCAAAGTAACACATTCCATTGGTCTGTAATAATTACCGTACTTTTTTTAAGAATTAGACAAGGGACACTACTCACGTAGATTGTGACAGACGTGAAAAGATACGCCATATTGGTTTAAAGAAAATAATATCCTAGTCAAAAAGATAGCATTGAGACATTTCAATATACATTGAAGTCTAAATATAGTGAAAGGGTTATAATTTCAAATTAATTAAATAAAGTTCATTTATGGGGGACTCTAAAGTGTTATAAAAGTACTGGAGAGACTCAATGTCTGGGAATGTAGTGAGTCGGGTGATAAATCTAGAGGATTTTACACTAGTAAAATACAACATTCAAAAAAAGACCGTACTTAATAATATTGACCGGAGATCCTTTTAGCATCTACTTCGCTTAACATCTCAACTCCCTATATGCTAACCTTTCTTCTGCTAAACAATTAATTTACGACCTCAATTAATTTACGACTTCAATTAATTTACGACTACAGCAATTATTTCCAAGAAAACCACAAAAGACATTGCATGAATCTTGGAGGTGAAGTGAACCAGACATGACATATAGATGGGGAGGGTGTGAGGGAGGTGGATAGAATAACCGACTAAGAAGAAATCGATGGATCGATACTACAACTCAATATGGGTAATCATTGACTCTTAAGTGGATCGCTATTGATAACACTCGCACGAAAAAATGGCGACAACTTTAGACCAAGACGCTGGAATATTAGATACCTAGAAAATGTGAGCAGGGAAAGGAAAAACTATAACTTCATAGCAAACTGAAAGAAAAAGAAACGAATCAAACTCGTCTGCACAGCTTGTGTATTAGATGAATTTACATTAACCATATGCGTGTGGGTCTAGATGTGTGCGTTCTATTGTGTCTGTGTTTGTGTGAGCCTGTGTGTGTATAATGACAGTATGTGTTAGGGCCTGGGTGTGTGTGTGATAAACCTAATTAAACACCAAACTGTATGTTGGGGTTCAGAGAATACTTGACTTCTTTGTTAGTCTAAATATAGAAATGCGCACTTGAGCTTAACGACATGTTGAACCAGTCACGTGGCACAATAGTGTGACGTATACTGCAGAATGCACACCATTAACAACATGTGCTTTGGTTTTTAGCAAGGTAACAATGTCGATGGATCCAGTATTAGGACAAGACGCTTAGATATTGACTCGGTCTAGTGATACTTGGACAATAAGCTTTCATCGGATAATAAATTATAATAAATTGTTGTTGATGCTCAACAAGCTGTTTCTCCGGTATAGCAAAACATTTGTATTTTTTGTTATAATTGGGATCGCATGCAGTATGGAGAGTTACAGTTATAAAAAAAACAAAAACAAATTAGCTACACCAAGAAAAAGAACAGTAACAATATTTAGGTGTATGGCAGGGGAGGGAATAATCTAGATCAACTCCTAATCTGTAATAGTTTGTGTTGACTAATACTTTTTTAATTGCTTGATCGTAAAACAGATTGTACACAGTTATGCGCTTGTGTACACAGATGCTACGAAATACTTGATTAACCTGAATATACAAACATCTAGAAGCCTTACAATGGGACTCAGCTGTGGAGCTACTAACTTCAAGGCGAACACTAGATAACTATTCAACGTCGATCTCTGACTTCCTGGAAAGTCGAAAACAGTTTTCAGGGGAGGTCAACGCTTTCCAAGATTTTTGAAGTTGTCTAAAATTTTTAGGTGAAAAACTAAAGAAGTAATGTCCACGTTTTCAAACTCAATCAGTCTGGTGGGTATGTTAGGGAGGACTGATCCTTCCAGCCCTGGTTTTCATTTTGGAGTTCATCTCAGGTGGGTATGTTGGTCGTACTCCAAGACGTTAGCGAATCTTGGAGTCTACCAGCAGGGTTTTTTTAGAATGAATTGTGCATGAATTAAGAGTTGAAATGCCTCATGACGTAAACTGACATGTTACAGAAATCTTATCAAGGGAAATAAGAAAGTTCGCAAAAGAACATCGAAATTGTGTTGGTTACTCAAGACGACCTTATTACAGATGTAACTAAAAACAAAAAGATTAAATCTGTTATTAAATATACCGAAAAAGACAAGCCGTTTCTGAAAAGACCGATAACCAGACATTAAAAACAGAACGGGCAGAGAAAAGGACAATGAAAAGACATTTCAAGGAATGGACAAGTATTAAGCTAGAGGAGGCAATAAGGACAGAAAAGAAGAAAGAATTGCACTGGTCGATAAATCACTTGTCCCAGCAGTTTTGAGCTGGGTGGAAATAACCCAAAACGTATCCGTTAAAAAACCTGAAACTGGTGAATATGGAAATTTGTTGCTAAAATTTCGAAACAACATATCATAGATATCTACATTATAGAAAATATTTTTAACTTTAGTAAATGTGTGCTCGATTATTACATTTCTATTGAAGGTCATCAACCACTGATTGTAAAAATATGTGGACACGAATTGGTCGAAGTGGAGGAAGATAAAATTTTTGATCTTTTCGGGGCCTTTTTTTTTCGGTCTACTTTTCCAGCGTAGACACATCACTTGCGTGTGGGCCAATCACTTCGCCTTGTGTTCATCCGCTTGCTTTTGGCTGTGTTTACATCTCATGCGAGTTGGGAGGTCACGAGGTCTGAGAATCTTACCAAATGTTGCCAGGGGATAACGTATACAGGGAGAGAGGGGCGGAGGAGGGTGATTGGAGGGAGGAAGACAAGGTAAGCGCCCTGGCCAACACCTCTTGACGATGAGGGCCAAGATGTTGACGTATAAGAAAGATGTTGACGTAAATGGTTGTCAAAGTGTTGATATCTCGAGTGTGTGTACGCCATCAGCAGTCATGTTGGAACAACGTCTTGATCGGATCCGTATGGGGCTAAGACAAAACAGTGACCGGAGAAAACAAGAACGAAACAAGAACGAAACAATAACCACTTGCTAAAGCGTCGACAGGTAAAATTTAAAAATCACACTTTGATCAAATTCACTTTTTGAACAATTCATATTACATCTTTATATGCTGTAGAATATGTGTGTTTATGTAAAATAAAAAAAAGGCCTGGGGGGATGGGGGAGTGATGCAATAGCTTTCAGCTTTTCGCCTTCTTTGACATTGTTTCGGAAACGCGGTGACCGAAAATTAAAGCTCTTGGATTCTGAACCGAGGGGCTAGAGTTCGAATCCCTGTAAAGACTAAGACAAATGGTACTTAATATAAGTCGGGGAAATAAAGCTGCTTGGTCGTTCTGGTAGTTCACCTTCGGCTATAGAAGCAGATGACCTTGACCTCAACCCCTTTTCCCAACAGATCTCAAGGTCTCGATGGGAAACCTTTTTTTTTTTACATTTTGTAGTATTTCACATGCATCTTTTGCTATGTAGCTGTCTCATATTATGACGTATCAGAGATCTGTATGTTATTTCATGAAAAAAAATTAATTAAAAAAAAAATGTAACCCATTTCTAAAGATATCGATTTACATGGGGGGGGGGGATGGATTTTTAGTAGATATCTGAAAAGTTTAGAAATATATATGATCTGTCAAGAAATATGAATTGTTTAGATATCCGAATCGCTTAATGGTGTAATATATGTATCTTATGTTATGAAATACAGGAACGTATAATGATATATCAATATCGAGGCAGGGAATATAAACAAATCGATTTTTTTCGCAATTTCTTTTTATAATAATTCTTTTGTTATATATTTCTTCGATTGGTTGCACTGGAAGTTAATAAGTCATTGCGCTATTACTAAGTAAATCATTGTGTTATTATTAAGTTAATGATTGCGCTATTAGGCCTACTAAATAACTGATTGTAGAAAAAAAACAGTGCTAGTGACACTTCAGCATTCCTTAGTATCTGTATCTCACACCGGCGACTCCACCCAACACTTTCATTGAGACTTTAAGTGGCTGTGTTATCATCAAGGCGGGAAGTCTAATACCTTGATTTCCTGTACAACAGTGGTCGCCAAAATAATGCAGACTACCCCACTTCACTTTCAAGTTCCTACCTAAAGATAACCTACCCAAAATAAAACTAAGTTTCCATTTCAGACCTTGCGATCTGTAGTGCGGATGATGTAAAAGTCGTTTGTTTCTGAGGCCCATAAAAAACGAGGGCGTCATGTGGCCAGCACAACGACCGACCACCTTTACTTTTCCCCAACCAATGTCAGGTTCCCATAAGACTCAGAAGCGCCTTTAAGATTCCGAAATTTAAAAAATTCAGTTGTCCCCAGGATGAAAGTCTTTCTCTCCCGATCGACGACGCCATTGTCTATTTGACCCCATTAAATTAGCATAATTTTGGGGTTTGTAAACTTTAATTTGTGTTATATAAAAAGGGCATGGATTTATCTAAACCAATTATAACATTTTCTGATTTAATAAAAACCATTATTGAAGTTTAACCCTAACAGGCTACTGTAATACAAATGAGAAAAAAAAATCTTCTGAACATGGAAAATAATTACGGAGAGATAGAGTTAAACCCGCTATACCAGTCGGCCACCACATCTCCTAAAGGGAAATAAGTGAAAGTGTTAAAAAAAACAGAATGTCAAATATAGTCTATCTTCATTTTTCTTACAGTGAAAGCCTTCTACGAATTAACTGATGGGGGACATTGTCTGACGAAATGAGAACCGCTGGAGTAAAACAATGAAGCATCGCGCTATCTCCGCAATCTCTTAGCAGACTTTGGTTTTCTTGTTCTACCTTCAGCACGTCATTTTTTTATCAAACACTTCTTTGAGTTTATCACCACGACACTTGAGATAAGTTAATGTATCTGACTAGTTTCTGAGGCTTGAAGTCACGTGATTCTCGGCAGCAGACGTGAAACTCACTTGACTATATTTTTAAAAGAGGTATTAAAGTTAATCCAAGAGTTTCTTTACATCCTAAGAATTTTTTTTTTCAATGTTCACATCGACTTTATCTTGATAATGTATTCTAGATGACCCCATATAGGATAAAAGTTCCCCTTCCCACCTTGTGATCTATAGGGTAGATGATTTGAAGGTCATCTGTTTCTGTGGCCCATGGTTAACTAGGGTGTCATGCGGCCAGCACAACGACCATCCGCCTTTACTTTTCTGAAACTAATGGCACGTATCCATTTGAGCTGGGTGAACTCAAAGGCGTTCAAAGATCCGGAAATTAGAGCTTCCAGTATCCACCAGGATTTGAACCAGAAACCCCATGTTCAAAATCCAAGTATTTTACCGATCAGCTACCGTTGGGTGGCGTTGGTAAGTGTGTGTGGGGGTTGGAGGTATTTGTACTCACCTAATACTACTAAAAGGTCCATTCTTAACAGTACTATCAACTGGCCACCAAAATAACGTCACTTCTAACTGTACCATCATCTGGCCACCTAATAATTTCCTACCTCCTGTACCATCATCTGGCCACCTTATAACTTCCTACATCCAGTATCATCATCTGGCCACCTAATAACTTCCTACCTCCTATACCATCATCTGGACACCTAATAGCTTCCTACATCCAGTACCATCATCTGGCCACCTAATAACTTCCTACCTCCTGTACCATCATCTGGCCACCTAATAACTTCCTACATCCAGTACCACCATCTGGCCACCTAATAACTTCCTACATCCAGTACCATCATCTGGCCACCTAATAGCCTCCTACATCCAGTACCATCATCTGGCCACTTAATAACTTCCTACATCCAGTACCATCATCTGGCCACCTCATAACTTCCTACCTGCTGTACCATCATCTGGCCACCTAATAACTTCCTACATCCAGTACCATCATCTGGCCGCCT
>JADKLZ010000003.1:3780618-3795751 GCA_021533235.1 Biomphalaria straminea | reverse complement strand
AGGCCCCAGACAGGTCCATCAGAGCTAGCGACAGGCCCCAGACAGGTTCATCAGAGCTAGCAACAGGCCCCAGACAGGTCCATCAGAGCTAGCGACAGGCCCCAGGGTGTTATTAAAGACACTAAGTGCATTTTCACACGATCTATGGTTAATATAACACAAGTCAATATACGCTTACAAAACACCCTTTAGTGCTACCAAACATGATGCACAGTGCTACAAACACACAGCCTAGTGCTACATAACACCACATACAATAGTAGCTACTCGGTGCATAACATTTTTTTTTTGTATCCGATTCTTTATGATAATTGTTTCCCTGAATCAGACATAGTTGAACACTGGGGGAGAACAAGTCAAACAGTAGAATAGTCACACATTGGAAGTATTTAGTGCCTTAGGATTTGGCTCACTGACTAATTGAAAGGCAAAGATTTGAAACGTAGCGAGGCTGGGGTCACTGACGCGTGAAATATTTTCTTTGCTATTTCTGCTGCACTCGTTAATTTAAAAAAAATATCATGATTTCTGACTATCAGCGCTGATAGTTAAAACATGGGAGGGACATTACCTACATCTTTGAGTCTATGGAACCAGTGGGGCACCACACATGATCTGTCGACCATCATTCTCCATTCCTCTTTTGCCTTGGATAGGATTTCTTTAAAAGACAAGTTAGTCCATTCATCTATGCTGTCTTTGCATCGCTTCCTCTGATCTGCCTCTTTTTTTTTTTGTTCCTTCGTACTGTGCCCTGTAGGAAGGTTTTTGATATGAACTTTGTAAACATAAATTAAAAAAAAAACTGCATTTAAAGCCCAGTGCTTACAGTTGAACGTTGGAATCAGATTGACATATTCAGAAAACGTCAGGTACAGCCAAACATTAAATATTAACTAGGGCAGGACTGGAATCAATACATACATAAAACGATTCGTTCAAACAACATCATTCGGCGTGCTGGTAGTAGTTCAACTCACGTGTAAATCTTTGGTTCTTTATACGCAAAACATTAGCGAGATCGTTCTTAATTAAGGCTAAGTAAAGCCTCCATTGCCATTGTGTTGATTTTAAACAAATTTATACTGTACCAATATGTTTACAGCGGTAATAAATTTTACGGTTTTAGCTGTACTTGTTTCGGGTGTAGCTTCAGAAGTGAGGTTGATTACATCCTAGCCCAAACCTGCCGCAGGAAGGCGTGGATCGGCGGCGGGCAGGTTTCAATCCCGTGACCAACGAGACGACAGCCTAGAGTGCAAAAAACACACGACCACGTCTTCATAACAGTTGCACGATAAGCTAAATTAAAATACAAATTTGATTTTCCAAAAGTGATATATGGTTGGAAAAAGTTGGAATTAGAGAAGGAAAGAAATAGAACGGTGTGCATTACGTTTTAAGTTTAGGTACGCCCATCAAGCAACGCCTATGATGAAATAATTCCAAAGACTTCTCACTTATTTATACAATGGAATAACACCAACGCAACGCCTATGATGAAATAATTCCAAAGACTTCTCACTTATTTATACAATGGAATAACACCAACGATTGATTTCAAGATGTATAGGTCAATCAATATAACAAACAAAATATTTTCTGCTTGGTTCAAATCCCGTACCTGATCCATACGAGACAAAGCGGTTCGTAAAGAAGACGATATATTCTGTACCTGGCATTTCGATTCCATCCTTTGAATCGGACATAAGGTCAAACACGCAGTCTGCCAAGTCAAGGAGCAGACAACCTGACACCGAGACAAACAAATTTAGGTTAAGTTTCCCTAGTACCAGCACACGAGAAGATAAAAGGAAAAAAAAATGGTCCAAGAAAACTAAAATTGAATTCCCGCCCCTACCCTACAACTCCACATAACGGGTTTATAATGAGGAGGAAGGGTGAGTAGCAGAGAGGGGAGGGCTCGTGGGAGGGAAGGAGGGGGGAAAATGGGCTAAGTTCTGGTGGATATGACTAGAGAGGATCTGCAGAAGATGAAGAGGCCTGATGAAGTAGGCCGGGGTGGAGATGACATCTGAAGTAAGGACCTGATCTACTCTGGAGAATGATGGAGTCCGGCTAGAGTTACCCTCAAACTGTAAGGCAAGCAGATTATAACAGAGGGGGCAGCCGGTGGGACTCGCGTTCTTTTAATTACGTTAGGGAGACGACGAGTGGAATGGTGGGGAACGATTCCTGGGTCTGTTTGATAAGCCCCCAAGGTACATAGTGGCAGCTACATATACTGAGAATATTGTTGTCATTGTAAAACCTAAGCATACCGTCTTGTCAAACTCCGGATAAAGCAAGTAAATGAACTGATAAAGACACATCAAAAGGTAATGGTCTGATATAGACACATCAAAAAGTAATGGTCTGATATAGACAAAACGTAAGACTGGACACTGACCTGCAACGTCACAACCCGCTAAACAATAGAGTTGGGTAGACCCTACAAAATCCAGAAATTCAAAATCCCTGGAAAAGGAGACGGCCCAGGAATACATGGCGACGCGATTTGGAAGCTGATTCCAAGCAGATGGGTAAGATGTGGGGACAGTTGCCCTAGAAGAGACCACAGGCAGAGGTGATGAGATGAGTTCATTGAGATTCGAACCCAACACCTCAGGTTCGAAAGCCAAGCGTTTAATCACTCAGCCACAGCGCCCAACTATTTTGGACAGCTTTAGTTCAAATGTCTGTGGCATCGTACTGGCTTCATGAGATCCTGCACCACTAAAATAAAATTTCAAATCTGGTAATTTAGATCTAGACCTTTGCCATCTTTACCTCTTCTATTTAAGAGAACTGTTTGAACCACATAGACTAAGTGAGATTATACATGCCCTTGTGAAGAGATAAGGTGCCTCCAATGACAAAGTCTTTTCCCTCTCGAGCTCTTGAAAATATGGGAAGTAATTTATCCGAGTCCCCCTGTATGCCCATAAATCTTTCTTTTCCCCGTTATAAGATTGTCAACTCTGATATTGGAAACTCCTAAGTAGGTCACGTCTGCTCTACAAACTTTCCTGTACGTCAAGACAGAAGTCAATTATTTCTTCAACTCGTATAATACCAGTGATAGCATATGAATGTCACATTAATAGGACATATACAAAGTTTGGATTCGAAACAGAGATAAATGATAAGAATAGTTAGGTCCCCACTGTGGCTTTCACGCATCTAGACAACAGACGGCGATTGTTGTTAATAACAACGGAAGTGACATCACCTATTGAGAAAGCAATAGATTTTTTTCTAGATGAGCTAAATACTTTCATGGGTGATAAATTTATTTTAAAAAAAGTTAAATTGCACTTCCGACTTTAAATGGTTCACACATCTGAAGGTATGGAAAATGTATTAAAAAAAGGGAAGAAATTTTAGTTCGTACAATCGAGCATGATTTCATTATATTCAGTGTGTACATTATAATCATTCAATTAATTTATTGGGTGTCAATATAGTATTATACTGTTGTTGTTTTTTTGTTTATTCAAAGAAAGGTTAAGCTATTATATTACATCAAAATGCTAATATGACATCATCTCCACTCTATTCCATCAGGTTATATTAACAATAGCAAGTGGCACCAGACTGAGATCTAGAATTCACATCAGGAAAAAAAACAAGCAAAATCAGTATCAAAGTAAAACAAAAATTCATCTCTTTTCTGACGTATGGTAAGGACCAGTTCTTCTTGCTAACTGCCTGCCAGATTGCCAGACCAAGTCTTTCAGGTCAACACTATTCCAGACGTGGCGACTGAGTGGTAAAACGCTTGTCCTCTGAACCGATGGTCTCTGGTTCAAACTTGGATTGTGAATTTCGGGATATTTTTTTAGGACGCTCCTCAGTCCACCCAACTCTAATGGGTGCATTACATTAGTTGGGGAAAAGTAGAAGTCATTTGGTCGTTGTGCTGGACACATGACACCTTGGTTAACCGATGACCAAAAAAAAACCCACTGACTTTAACATAATCTGCCGTTTAGATCGCAAGGTCTGGAATAGGCTCCTTACTTCTTTATTCAGCTGGGAGTGGGGGGGGGGGGGAGATGAAGGAGTGGAAGACTGGCAACATACACTCATCCCCTCAGACCTCATTCGACCAAAGGCTATAACAATTGTGTACTTGATCAGAAAAGTCAACAAGAAGTTCGACAGTTGAACCGAGTTCTCATTTCCACAATAACAACAGCGCCTATTCATGAACAGTGCCCGCTCAGATAGCTGGTGTTCGTGCAGCATCAGACCAGAACAATAAACGGGGGTGTAGATTACATCACCTTTGCTGCATACTTTCACCATGGTCACGTGATAGAATTCCCAACCAGCCCGCCCCGGGGCCCATTCTCAATTCCGCTCCCCAGTTAACTACTGCACTGATCGCGTTAACAACTGACATCAGCAAGAAAATGGCTTTGCTCTCTCATGTGCGTAATGTAAGTAGCAGGAAACGCGGCATGATAGTCAACAGCTCATTTCCCGCCAATACCCTCCCCACAGACCAGACACATGCCCCAGGAGATCCCCCCTCCCACCCACCCCCACCCAGGGACAAACCTCATCAGAGAATTGGCAGACCTTGAAACCCGCTCCGTAGTTCATTAGCGATGCAGCTATTCCTTACGTACCTACCATTTAAATAACAAGAATGTTACTGGTAAATTTCGTAAGAGATATATGTATTGCAGCAACCATCAGAAGGAGGACACTCGTGTTCTAATTACAATAGTTCTCTTAGTCATGTATCGTACACATGAAGTACTAATACGTAATTTCGTAGTCGATTACAACAAAAAGGATCGATTCGATTCTCCTTTCTAGTTTTAGATTTAGTTGATACTTGTATTCGACTTGTTGTTGCTGTGTTGCTACACAGAGGATACAGAAATTGCATTTACGTGTTTTGTTTAGGAAAGAACCTGTTAGAATGGGAAAATGTAAACATTTAGAAAGATGTCAGAATCGTTGCTATGATCAAAGTGTTTTTTATATAAACGTTTTGAATATGATCCAAAAATATGTTTCATTCAACAAATGAGATATTGATACGCCTGTCTTTATCTATTCACACGTTGTTTTTATTACATAAGTTATGTTGTTATGTTGTTGTTATGTTCTTGTTATTTTCTTGTTATGTTCTGTGATGTTCTGAACTTTGGTTTTGTTTCGTTGTTGCTTTTTTTAGTAGATTAACTTGTATCACGTGACCTCAGTAGAGTCTCGTTGCGGATGAATACAATGCACTTTATACAAACGAACTTTCGATGCCCATCATTGAATGAGCAGAGGCTCAGCAGAAGGAGGCTAGATCTACTTTAAAAAATTTGATATAAGCGCTGGAAAAGAATTTTATTTTGTACTAACGCATAACGTCGTGCTGCAAGGTAACACTAGGTCAAGTCAATACTAGGTCAAGTCAATACTAGGTCAAGTCAACACTAGGTCAATTCAACATTAGGTTAAGCCAACAGGAAGAGCTCCAGAAGTAAAAGCATGTTTTGCAGGCCAGAATCTTCCCAACAGGGTAGGCTTCCTATATAGATAACACCGAGACCGGGTTTCCTTTGGAGAAGAGTTAGACCATTAACTTAAACATTTGCTTAAGATGTAGGACTTAAAGGATTAGCATATTTAGTGTCGGCCTATCGTACGATTGACTTAACTTTTATTAACCCACTGGCGCCTGTTGCGTTTGAGTCACTTCACATGCAAGTGGTACAACAAATGTTGGTATAATGATCTAATTAACAGTAATAGTTGTTACTTTACACATGTAAATAGAACAGAGGTCATAGTAAGCATACATTAAATTGGGTACCGCAATTCCTAAGGCCGGCCCTGATATCAATATGAGCCTACAAAAGCAAGCCTGTGAAAGGTGATTCAAGATGGATGAGGATGTTATGTAATGGAGAAGGATGAAATTTGAACACACACGCACACACAGTCACCCACATCGCCACGTAGTTGTATTTCCTCCTTGCCTCCCTAAGAGGAGGGAAATGGTTGCCACCCAAAACATCGTGTTTGGCGACACTGTGTTTCGTCACTGTTCTGAACGGTGCGCACCCAATGCGCGGTGATATTGCTGTTAGGCTGTTCTCATACATTGCTAACTTCCGTTTCCCGATCCGAGGTTAGTGCAGGGGTCGGCAACCCGCGGCTCGCGAGCCACATGCGGCTCTTTGGGTTTGAAGCTGTGGCTCTTTAGTTCCACACGTAAACATTATTTATTTTGTCGAAAAATTGTATAAAATAGTTCTGAATCGCTTAACGAGGATTAGGCACAGATACTCTCAGCTACTTGTACTCGCTTCTCACCATACCCCTCCATACGCGTCGTCAATGTTGTCAGTCCGTCAGAAGCTCTCAAATGACGCCATCAACGTATGCTTCTAGAAAGGTTTCAATCCACTTTCGACGCAAGACGAATGGAGTCTTCACTACGTGCTTTGGCTGTGATAGAAAGTTTGTTGTTTTAAGTAAATTAGCTAGAAGCGATTATTTTCTCAAACTTAGAAGCAATCTACAAGTAATGCTAATAGGGCAAGCTTTGTGGTACAACTACAAATTGCATAAAAAGGCAAACCATTTACAGACCGAGAGTATGTCAAAGACTGCTTTCTACGTTCATCTGAAGAACTGTTTTGTGATTTCAAAAACAAATAAAAAATGTTGAAAAAAATCCGATTCGTCACTATCCGCTAAAACAGTACAAGATTGAATATTTAAAATGTCTTCAAGTGTAGCATTTTTACAGGTGGAAGATATACAACTGTTTTTTCATATCACTTGCTTGTCTAGCAACATAAAGACACGGCATATGTTGCCCATTTTGTCACGTATATGTCTTCTTAAGATCCAAAAGAAGAACTTCCAGGATTGTTACCGCTCTTGGGAAAAACTAGAGGGAAAGACATAGTGCATGGCGTACAAAAATACTTTGAAAACAATCGATTGAAATAAAATCGCTTCAACAGCAACTGATGGAGCAAAAATATGACTGGAAAAAATAAAGGTGCAACAACACTTTTTTTTCGAAGCAATAAAAAAATGAAATTCTTATGTTCACCCAAGAAGCACTTTGTGCCTAAAACGATTCGAACCAAATAGTTAAGGTATTCAATTTGGTAATCAAGTTTGTTAACAGCATTTTGTAAAAGCCCTCTACCATCGTCAGTTTAAATAATTCTTAAACGAAATGGAGATTCAGTATTCTGGGTGCCTTCTTCTCAATAAAGTGCGATAGCTTCCAAAGATATAATAAGGTTTTGAGACGTTTTGCTTTGTGCTTAAATTAGATATATTCTTAATGATAGCGAAATTTAAATCAATCCCTCTATTAGAAAACAACAAATATTTGCAAACATTTTGTTTTTATGGTTTATAAAATTACATGAGCTAAATCTAAGAGTGCAAGAAAAGGGAAACCCGTCAAATTTTAGGTAGTTGAATTGGTTTGTTTTGAAGAAAAATTAGTTCTTTTTGCAGATGATATTCAGAGAGTTAAGTTAAGTTTTTTAATGTCTAACTTTAAAGCAGTGTCGCAATAAAATCAGAGCTACTGTTGACACGAATTACATGAGGTGCAGTTAAAAAAAAATCAAAGATTAATTTCTTGACAGATTTGAGCAGTTCAAAACCAACAAACCTTTCTAGCATTCCTAGTAAATCCTCTCAACAAACATTTACGAAATCCACATTGAAATTGATACAGAATCTCTAGAAATGCAATTGATCAATTTAAAGCTTTATGAGATTGACAATTAACAGTGTTAAAAAATCAATTTTGAAAAGTTGGAGCTCCAGCAATGTATGAACGTAAGTCAACAAAAGTTTTACGACTTTCAAAGAAATGCCGCGAGTTGATTCACGCATGGAATAAATCATCCAGATTTGGGAATTTGGAGTGCTGACTATCTTCGGATCGAAATATTCCTGCGAGAAAGCATTTTTTTTTTTTAATTAATATAATTAAAAAGCGAAGTAAGAAGCCAACTAACAATTGAAGTTTAGAGTCGTGTTTGAAACTAAAAACAACAAGTTATGAGCCAAATGTATCGAACTTTCTAAAACCATGCGAAGCCAACGCTCCCATTGATTTTGTGTCGAATTGTTTG
Source organism: Biomphalaria straminea (assembly GCA_021533235.1). NCBI lineage: Eukaryota > Metazoa > Mollusca > Gastropoda > Planorbidae > Biomphalaria > Biomphalaria straminea. The sequence continues at coordinate 3,787,622 of JADKLZ010000003.1, read as the reverse complement.
TTATTAAAGTTCAAGTTAGTATTTAAGAAAATATTGAACTGCTTCAGTTGTTACCGAAATATAAAGTAATTATCTAATAACGCCACATATACTTTTTTAATTTGTTGTGAAAAACACTGCTTATATATAAATAGATTTATTTCAGTAACAAAAAATGTGCGAGTACTATTTATTTTTGCAAGAAAAACTTTGCGGCTCTTTAAAACTTTAACATTTTGTAAATTGTAATTTTTGGCTCTTTCGACTCAAAAGAATGCCGACCCCTGGGTTAGTGCTCCCTCTTACAAATGGCGTAGTTAAGGTGGGGGAGGGGGAATTTGAAAACTCCCACGGTCCCCACTTGAGGGAGCCCCCGAATAAGTGTTTTTCAATTAAATATTGAATATTATGTAAAATGCAGGTCCCCCAAAGAGATAAAGCACTCCAAGGCCCCCAAATGATGGCAAATTCCTAGCTACGCCCCTGACTCCCACACATCCGGCAGGCGTCAGTTTTATCCCCGATGTCGCCCATGCGTGTAATCCCCTTCGTTTGCTTTCCTTAATGCCCAGTCATCAACTGGTATCGACCAGTCAACGCAATCACAGATCATCACACAACACATACCTTCTTTTTTTTTTATACCTAAGCCGAGACTTCAGAATCAAAGAGATGACTAGTCCCCAGGCCCTGTGAGCCAAGGAACAGCGCACTAACCTCCCGACCCCTCCCGAATATCACACAATCACGACGACGGTAGTATGGAGACTTTTCAAGCACTTAACAAGTCACGATTCAAGAGTTAAATTATTTACTGTCTTAAGAGAGAGAGTCGGAAATTAGTACGTCCATTTACTTATTGATGTTTTACACTCGTCAACAGCGAGGTTGTCGTTAACTGAAACAGAAAATTCAAATGCTAATTATAAGTATAAGGCAACATTAACACCTACGCTGAAACTCAACATGAAAGACGTTTTCGTATTACAGCACTGATATTCCAGTGTATTATAGCTATTGTTTCAGTAATATTTATCTTTTCTTATTACAAGATTTTCGGGACTCGCAAAGATCTTCCTCCAGGGAACAGTATCAGGAAAAAGACGAAGAGGCAGACAGAGAAAGCGAAAGGAGGATAACATAAAGAAATGGACGGTCCTGTCATTGAAAGAGGTTTTAACTAAGGCAAAGGACAGAGAGGAATAGCGAAAGACGGTCGACGAGTCTTACATGTTGCCCCAACGGCCTATATAGATTAAGACAGTGATGCCCAAACTACGTCACGCGGGCCACATCCGGCCCGCGGCGAGGTTCCGACAGGCCCGCCAAACCATCGGCACGAAATGTAGAAAAAAAAAAAGGTTGAAAAATTGAAGCTAGCAGTGATGGAATAAAATCGTCCTGAAAAAACAACAGTTGAAGCTGTTAGCCTTTCTGCCATGAGAATCGCAAATACGAGTGGATGATGTTAGTGAAAATCTCCATTCGAAACTAAATGACAAAGAGTAACAGATTTCGAAATGCTTACTATAGCTGTTGCATTGTGACACCAACTGGACCTAATGGACTCACAGACTTCCCTGCTTGAGAAATGTACAACATTGCAGTCAACACTTTTGTCCTCTTAAACTTTGCACATTTCTGAAAACAATTGCTGGGTACGATCACACTGTTTACAATCACTTAATTTAGTAGAAAAACTTGTTTTGTTATAAGACACCTGAAACCTTCATTGTAAGTAGACTTACCGGAGCCACTGGATTGTAATAAAACTATTTAAAACGGTTTAGTTTCTATTTCATTTTTTTTAAAAATATTTTCGTTAATGTGACCCACGACACCAGTGTTGGAAATTAAAATGGCCCACAGGCCATATAAGGTTGGGCATCACTGGTAGATAGGTAAATGTAACATAGATAATGTCATTTAATGTTAGTTGTAGTTACTATTTCGCTTTGTTTCAGATCTAGTTTTATTTTTGTTTTATTTATTTTGTCATTATTTTCCTTTCGATTTGAGTTTCACTTGAACTGAAATTGGGTCTGGTTTGGGGGAAGACTTGTGAAATCTGTTTACACCTATGCATTATTACTGCTCACATGCGTGCGAGCGAGTGGCTAGAGATAAGCCTGAACATACATGCCATGAGCGAGTGTTTGTGTGTGTGTGTGTGTGTTGTGTATGTGGATGTGTGTAGATGAGTAGCAATGATGATTGGATCAATCGATGGAATGAGCTGAATTATCACTCAACTGCAAGCGGTTTCAGAGCTAGCAGAGTGGGGAGCCTTGGTTACGCGTACAGTAAAGGCAACAACACAACGTCAAAGGCCAATGGGTAAGTAAATACATCGTCCAAATGACTTATTTTAATGAGCAGTACTACCCTACCCTCACCCCCAACGGCAAAAAACTAAATTTCTATTAGCCGTCCCCCGCTAGTATAATTGATCCCTTTGCGATTTACTCACGCCGAGCCACGGCGCATGTGGGGTCAAAGGTTAAACCTTAAGACTGTTAAGTGCAGTCAGCATCTCAATAAGCATGAAAAGGGCATATTTACCATAAAAAATGCAACGCCAGATCTGGCTGATTCACGCAAGCAAAACCGAGCGAATGGCTTATACGTGTGGATAAGTATTCAACCATTCGGTCTGAGTGACTCCAGTAAGCGGTCTTTACACTGGTCTTGCTAAGCATCCAACTTTGAGTGAAGCGGCGACTTGGTCCAGCTCTTATCAACCTGATCACGTGACCTGTATGCCGCGAGCTCATCAATTCATATCACTGGTCAATACAGGGCGAGCTGGTTTTATTATACATTCATTTACAAGGGCAATCCTGAAATACCCTAATAATACTGGTGTTATCGGATGGTCGGTAGTAACATCGGATAGCTATTTAAGTCTTTATTCGGCACCGAGTCGCAAGTAAAGTCTATCCTAAGGGTGTAAGCAGATCGCTAGTTAAGTCTACGCTTCGATAGATTAAGGAGGCGAGGTGGCTGAGCGCTTTAAGCGCTTGGCTTCCGAACCGAGAAGTCCCTGGTTCGAATCCTGGTGAAAATTAGGATTTTTAATTTCGGGATATTTAGGGCGCCCCTGGGGCCACCCATCTCTAAAGGGTACATGGCATAGTTTGGGGAAGAGCGGTTGGTCGTTGTGCTAATCACATGATACCCTCGTTAACCATTAGCCACAGAATGAGATGAACTTAACATCATTTGCCACATAGACCGCAACGTCTGAAAAGGGTTACCTTCGCTAGATGTCCATTCTAGGCCAATATTTTTATACTGCATTCTCGCTTACCACGAATAAATAACTTCTTCTAATTCGGCAATTGTCTTTCATATTGTGAACATTTGTTATATGAGATTCTAGACAACGACTACCACGGTTTGCATTACAAACATCATTCAGTGTCTCCCTCGTCTCACGTGATTTCGGATGTGTCGGCATGCTTCCCTTCAGTGTCTCCGCCCTTGAATTACCAAACTATTGCATAACATAATATGTATTGATAGAGCTACATAATCTTAAAAAGTTGCAATTCATACTAACAAATTGCAAGCCATTTGTGGTAGTGGCTTAACGTCATACAAATTTGTTGAATTTTTTTTTATATATATTATTTAAATTATCTATATATATAATCCACAAAGAATTAGGTCAGACAACAACAAAGAGTAAATAGGTAAGATCCCCTGGCGTACGCACCACGGTGTGAATGGACCCAATCCGCACTATTTCATTCACAAAATAGCATAGCATGCGGCGCAACGCTATTTTGTGAATGAATGTGGAATAATTTGTTCTTCATCTGCCAGTCTATATATATATGTCTATGGGTTTATATAATTCTCTTCTCCTCAAAGTTCAAAGGTTCAAGAGATAAATAAGTAAGGGGAAGATCCCATGGCGCACGCACGCGGTGTGAATGAAAGTGGTGTTTACATAATTCTCTTCTTCTCAGATTATTGTCATATTATTAAAAGTATTTCCAGATTATTGTGTCGTTAGACTATTGAAACTAGAACAACAATACACAGATAGAGTATACTTTCAGGTTTCACTTTAGAAAGTACTTTAATTACGTAAATTCGTTCATTAGACATGATTACGAAAGGTAACTTATCTCTCTATTCCTAGATCTAGATCTAGATCTAAATAGTAAAACTTGAATTCAACTCTAAGAAGATTATAGAACTACTCTTCGCAAATATAGTTTTATGATTTTGAACATGAACATAGCCTACTAATTATAGTCCATTTAATCAAATTAACATTCAAATTTGTTTTTCTAAACCATTGTTACATGAGTGCAGCTATATTCTTAATATCGCGTAAATTAAGGTCAATTAGCCATTTTTTTTTTACTCTATTCATAGTATTTTTCATTCATGAATTCAAGCATTCGCTTTACTTATATCAAGCAATTGGGAAGATCCCATGGCGCCACAAGTTGTGAATGGGAAATAATATATCCAAATCCGCACTATTTTCATTCACAAAATAGCATAGCATTTTTTTTTTACTTTAAAAAGATTTTAATAATGTCCGGAAATTTCCAGGACTTTTTCGACCGGCGGCATAGCATTTAATAACATTTCAGGAGATTTCCAGGGGGCTCCTGGTCAATCAATAGAGGCCGCGGGAAATCTGTTATGTTTTATAAAATGGTTCAATTTAATAATTTATACACCTAAAAATAAGCACGGGTCCAAAGAAAGTGCGATACCCACTGTGGTCACATATGTTGCAGTGCCTAAGGCCTGCCTTGGAAAATAGCGGCGTATGATATGCCGCCGGTCGACTAGTATAAATATATTTTATTATTGTATAAATACATGGGATAAATATTGCTTTAAATAATGTTCGACTTCATTATCGAAAGTTAGGAAGTCTAATAATTGGTTAGGTCGTGAGTGGACTTAAGTTTTCTGTATCGATACTTTGTTTGGCAATGTCGAGTGCACATCAGCTCTATCGCATTACTTTAGTTTTCCTATCAATTGTTGAAAGTAATTTCTGATTTACGGACCTTTTATGTTTTCCATCAAATTAATCCTTTTAATAATATATATACTTAAAAGAAACAGTGTTTAGGTTGGGGAGAAGTCCCTAAAGTAATTGAATCTAGTTCGCTGCTGTCGTCTCAAACTATTCATTCGCCTTGACGTCACAACTGGGAAACAAATGGTAAGTAAGAGCGGAGTTGTCTTCCGTAATTAATTATAGAAACTGACGTTATCTATGAAAGGCGAAATTCGTTGACTTTTAAGGAATTAAGAGATGTAGAATGTTCACATTAGGTAATAAAAATGATTAAAAGATTCCAGACAATACAGGCGTTCTTAAGACAGCGCCAAAGCCATGCTTCAAAGTAGGTCCCATTCGCAGGAAGATGTTCTGACTGAATGGCTAATAGCCGTGTGCCCAGGGCCGTCTGTCGGTGAAGCTAATGATCTGTGACGGGATCTCAAGACAATGAAGCAGCCAGTGAAGCGGAAATCATTAAAGTTACACATTTAAAGAAACAGCGCCATGTTCAAGGACATTCCTATACAAGAGAACATAAAAGTCAGTCGCCGGTTGCTAAGTACGCATCAATCACTGAGGGGGAAAAAAAGGTTGTTGATGAAATATTTATGCAAATTAACTCGGAAGAAAATACAAACGAAACGCGAATTCAACAATTTTGAAAAACGTGAGTTCAACGTGCTATCCAATCAATCGAGGGGGGGGGGGGGGGCAAGACGGGAGGGTTGGCCAGGTCTGGAACACGGTGTGATTAAAAGATCAATTCTAGTTGATGGGGGATCTCCCGATGGAGTGGCTGGTGAAGAGCCAAACTCACATTCTTGGCATCTGGGTAAAAATCCTTCCCGTTGGTCAAACGGACATAAATTGGGCGCTAACTCGAGCCTAGCTGTACACTTAACGAGGGGCACTATGTGTACTATTTGATAAATCCCTAAGTCAACTGCAACTATTGGCCTGCCAATATGTCCAACTTGAGACTCGCCCCAGATGGAAAACATGTCTACATATCTATTGTGCTCTTCCTGACAGATGTTATCGAAGTGCGCCCCAGGGGTTGCCCTCAGGCTGCATTCATCCCACGCATCTAGCCCGCAAAATTCTACTCTACTGCCCTTCCCCCCCCCCTTTTTTTTTCCGAACTTGACCGCCATTGAGAAACATCATGGCATAAGTTCTTTCTGTTTAGAGAATAGTGATGTGGTGTGTTCCCAGAAACAGGTGGTGGTAGAACTCTAAGGACAAGATCACACTCGAAAGAAACACGGTGCAGCAATGAGCATACCAAAATCAAGCGAAATATTTTTAAAAATCCTTTATTTAAAGAAAAAAACAACAAGCTTATCTAATGGAAAGAACTCCACACCTTACAGCTATATCTCTCAATAATGTAAAATGTTATTGCCTTATTTGATGTCAAATAACATAATACATTACCATTAAATTATTTAATAATTAGATCATGTTTTAATTGATTCATGTTTTGTTAGGTACAGTAAATAATTAATTAAAATTTCTACATGAACCGAGAATGGGTGTGGGAGAAATCACGTGTTCAACTATCTAAAACGAAACCCTACATATTTAGTTCCATCTGTGAATACCGAAGTGTTAATTTCCATTGTTGGTACGAAACAAAATAATTCATTACCAGTAATTGACAAATTGATTAAATTCTTTTTATTAATTCATGCTTTGTCTATGCCAATAAAAAAAAAGTGTGTAAAGTGTCAAATTGGAGTGGAGAAAATAAATTATACAAATTTTTTACCAGACAGACAGACAGACTTTCTAAAAAAAAAACATACACACATATGCGTCTTTTTCGTCTGAAAACGTATACAACACATATCAAACACATAAAGTTTATTTTTCGCTGTTAAGTAAGGTTCTACTTCAAAATAGCGAAGGCTTTTAGTGTTCGCTTCGGAAAGGGAAGACGTAGGAGCAGAAGTCATTGATTCTGTTTGCTACATCAACATAC
>JADKLZ010000003.1:3756250-3767022 GCA_021533235.1 Biomphalaria straminea | reverse complement strand
AACATGGCCAGGTCAAACATATGAAGGCATAACATCAACATGGCCAGATTAAACATATGTAGACATCATATCTACTTGTCGATATGCAACCTATCTAGACATCATATCAACGAGGCTAGTTCAAACATACAAATATAATACATCAACAGGTCAAACATATGTTGAATACCTATCAACATGGCCAGGTTAAACATATGTAGACATCATATCAACGAGGCCTAATCAAACATGCGGGAGGTTCTGACTATGAAGTAGATCATCTTCATTTTAAATGAACCTCCTAAACATGTGAAACATTTTACAAGTAATGTGTAGACCTTAAAGATATAAAAAGTCAATAGTCGTAAGATACAATGAGTTCTATTCACGCTGCACACATTAGTTTTCAATATCCTAAATACATTATCTGCATCATACTTCACTTTCAAATTTTATATGAAGTCACCTCGTCTGTCTGTCTGTCTGGGTTAGAATATTTTCCCACTTGTTTTCCCCCCACTTCCCATTCTCGAATCAAGTTTAAATTTTCCACAGATCATTATTGTCGATGATTACACATGAGCCAATAAAAAAAATTTAACTAATCAGTTAATCAATCAGTGGTAATTAATTAGTTTTGTTTCATAAAGAAAAAGGGAGATACAAAAATTTCAAATTGAGAGAGATATGGCAGCGATTGAATGATTCTCTCCCTTCACTCAATAAAATTTGTTTTTGTTTTTTTTTTAAGTATTTTTTTTGTTTGCTTGAATTTATTATCCTTCTAGGAGCATTATCATGTCCTTCAATATAAAAGGATTATCTACCCCATTGCATACCTTTTGTTACAATGGTACCTTATGCTAGACACTTATTATTGTTAGACACTTAGTTTGAACAGAGACGCACCATAGTTGACACATTTTGAATTTGTCATTTTATCACGTCACGGCTTAGCGGGATGTTATTATTAGTCTGTTGGTGTTACATCAGTAACTCTGTATAACTGACAGAGACTGGACTGTGGCCTCTTTAGTATTAAACTTTATACAAGTCGACATAACGGGTTGGACTTTGGTCATTCTACTTGTTCCATGTGTAGGCATTGTTCTGTTGTAGTCTCAGTGCATCTAACACTCCCGTACAAGAAACCCAGAAACCTCCAGAGTAATTTGTCGAAGTCAAACAACCATCAACAACTAAAGTTCAGGGCCTATCACACTTATTAGTCGTTCCAGCAAATAGTTTCTTCGTAATCCATAATCATAAAGAAGTTTCAGTCAATCACAGCCAATCTTTCTCTGTTTACATTATGATTTGAATATCCGGGAAGCGGTATAGAGAAATGGGGTTGTGATCTAATGGAACTTGAAGAGAGAGAAAAAAACTGGTGGAAAGTTTTGAAATAAATGGCTATCCAAAAGCAAATGTCAAGGACACTTACATCGTTACTGCCAACAAAATAAAACTCTGTACTACAAGTGGAAGAGTTTAGAAATTCGATTCTGCAAAGCTCAAAAGTGCGCAATATTATTATATGTTTCTCAAAATATTCAGATAATCAATACTTCCTGTAGTTTACTGAAAGGATACATAAAAAGGCGAGCTATTCGTGAGTTCACTCTAAAGTAATACCTTCAATCGTCTTTAAGTATAATGAAATGGTATGGAGACAGCTCTATCATTACAAGAAACAAAAGATGAATGCATTGGTTATTAAAACCGTTAGTATATCATCTGTAAAGGGGAAATAAATGAGTTTTATACTAGAAGTGAAACATTGTACATTATACTGGAACCAATGACGGTCAGCTCTTCGTCCACTCACAACCTGTACCCCCTAGAGTCGAATAAAGCAGTAGAGGCACTCCTCCATTGGATTGAATGTTTGTTTTGGGGGTATTTTGATGATCTTATCTTCCTTTTTTTTAGAAATTACTTTTTGTATAGCACATTTTATTTAACTCTTTTTCTCCGTTATTATTTAACACGTTCTGATGGAATCAACGTTGGTATCGTCAGTTAGGAGAGAAAGAGTTAATGCTATCAGAACGCTCCGTCTCTCAGGTTCTATCTCTCCTGTAGACCCTTGTGGAGGGGGGGCATCTGGGAGAAGGTTTGTGTGCTGCCTTTAGGTCCCAAACACAAGTTAGTTTGAACAAGGGTAGGAACTGGAGCCTACTGGTAGCTAAGCAGAATTTAAGTTCCTTTCAAAGAGAAGATAACTACATCCTACTCGTATCCATGTGTTAATCTATCTGTACATGTTAGTTCTATCCTTTAACTCTACTAAGTCAAGGCTGATTCATGCAACCCGTTCCATGGTCTCTAATGGCACAATGGAAATAACATTTGTCCTAGAATATGGAATACAAGCTGTGCTTTCATCTTTGCGTCTTTCTTAGCATTTAATTAAGTTGTAGTTTTCTATTTATGTTTTTTTCTTTTTTTAGCGGCCCCCGTAAGGGGAAAAAGCCGCTATTAGGTTTGTGCAAAATGTCCGTCTGTCCGTCTGTCACACTCAGGGCGCCGAAACTAGAAGAGATACGAAAAATATTTTTTCACCATTAAATGCGGCTTGAAAAGTTTAGGTGCAACGGCTACTTTTAGTTTTCTAAAAGCAAACCGTTTAATTTATAAAAATTATTATGCAAGCGATTTTTTAATAATAAAACACCAATTGTGAAGCAATTAGGTAAATGTAAGGGAGGAAATGTTACTAGAAAAAATGCTCTTGGCATGTAGATATCACGCACATTTTTTAAAATGACTTTCTGTCTGTCTGTCCGTCTGTCAGACTCAGAGCGCCAAAACTAGAAGAGATACGAAAAATATTATTTCACCATTAAATGCGGCTTGAAAAGTTTAGGTGCAACGGCTACTTTTAGTTTTCTAAAAGTAAACGGTTTAATTTATAAAATTAATTATGCAAGCGATTTTTTAATAACAAAACACCAATTCTAAAACAATTACGTAAATGTAAGGGAGGAAATATTACTATAAGAAATGCTTCTGTCATGTAGATATCATGCACATTTTTTAAAATGAACTTTTAGCAGCGGCTTTCGTGTACTAGCGTAAAGCCCGGAAATGACATGATTCTAAACTAATTTCTTAAATTTTTTAAAAAATCAGATTTAAAAAAAAAATTGTTTAGTGCCCCCATTAGAATAAAACAAGCATATTTTTGTGCGTTTTGTCTGTTGGTTGGTCTGTCCGTCACGGTTAGAAAAAAACACTAAAGGCTTTTGAAAATATGATTTAACCTTTACTGTTCTTTCAGAAATATTGCGATAGTTTAAGGATAGGAGTTAGGGTTTTTGAGCCAGGGACTTATTAGGAACATCCGAAACATCTTGCGAATAGGCGGATCTGAAAGGGATCCGACTCCGACGGGGGCCGCCTCTGAGTTTGTGTATCACACAAACTCTCTTTGTAATCTTGTTTTTTTGGGGTTAGTGTTGCATATATTAATGCTACTTTACTTTTTAATCTTTTGTCCTAGAGAGATTCAATGATAGGCTCGTGAAAAAACGTGATGTGAAATTTCTATGGAGTTCTTCTCTTTTAAAAATATCGAAAACGAGTTGAGATTGGCGACACTCCTGTTGTCACGTGACTTGTTGGCAGGCGTCAAATTACGGGGACTAAGACTAACTGGTTTCAATGAGAGATACAGCTGGGGGGGGGAAGAAAGAGGGGGGAGAGAGAGAGAGAAAGAAGGAGATACAAAGTTTTATGTTCACTTCGAGTTGATCAGAAAGTGACAGGGAAGTGTTAGCTGGAGATAAATAACTGGTTTTAGGTTTCATTTTGATACATTGATATGGCTCAACTTTGGCAATCTGGAATCTTTTCTAGGTTTTCATTGTTTTATTTGGGTTAAAACAGTGCATGTATTACGTTTTCATCGCTTTAAATACTTTTTTTCAGCCTGTTTCTTTCCTTCTCTGATTTCGATTTCTCTATTCTCTCTCTTTTCTTTATAATTCTTTTTTTGTTTGCAATTTCTCTTTATGTCTCCCTAGGTCACAGTCATTTTCTTTTTTATCTTTTTTTCCCTCTTCTCTCTCTCCCTTATTTTCATCTTTTCATTTCTAGCTTTGTAGGGTTTTTTTTTGCATGCTGTCTTTCACCTCTTTTAAATCTTTCTTTCTTTTCCCTTTTCTTTTGCTTAATTTTATTTCCTTTTTCTAGCATAAAAACCGACAGGTTCAGCGCCCCCCCCCCCGACAGGGGTGGCTGGTTTGTTCTTTCTTTCCTTTAATTTATACGTTGATTTTTTTCATATGTCTCTCTCTATTGATTACTCTTTTGTATTATTTTTTTTTTCTCATTCCACTCTCTCATCCCCCTCTTCACTCTCTCGGTTACCATGAAGGTGTTCATTACACCTAGGCCCACGACCACTAGTGGTCCGAACGGGCTCTTGTAAGGAAATTCTCTTATGTGCTGACTGCAAGAATGTGTACATAAAGCTATAATATATTAGCAGTCGTGGTGGATGAGCGGTAAAGCACTTGGTCTCCGAACGGGGGTTTCTAGTTCGAATCCTGGTGAAGAGACTGTGATATTTTAATTTTGAGATCTTTGGGCAGCTCTGAATCTAAAGGGTACCTGACATTAGTTGGGACATGTAAAGGCGGTTGGTCATTGTGCTGGCCTCTTGACACGCTCGTTAACAGTGTGCGAAAGAAACAGATGATCGTAGATCGCAAGGTCACAAAGGGGTTACTCTATTTTACTTTTATGTTGATCTTTTTTTTAAATTTTTTGTATGTTTATCAAAAGATCGAACTAACCAATCGATGTGAAGTTTATTACTATAGTATGGAACGGGAGTGTTACCACTGACAGGTGGGGCAAAGGCCAGTAACTGGCGCCTAAACCAGTTAGTTTTGAGCAGGAGAGGCTCGTAGGCTCTGAGTTCAAACATCAGCTGCATGCATCTACACCCAAACACGGGAAACGCTTCTAGAGTCAAGCTTGGGTCCGGCAAACCGTAGGCAGTTTGAGGCAAGCAAAGCTACACCCTGGCAGAGCTTTCGACGCCACTGAGCCTGACCTGTATCATCACTTGCCTTTCGATTGGAACATCAGCTGCATTGCGAGAGAAGAATTTCTGACTGAGCGACTTCGTTCCGATCACAGCTAAAGTTCTTACTTTGAGATTATCAATATCTTATCTTATCTTATATAATACAGACGTTACTTCAAAAAGGAAGATGATTACGTCCTACGCGTCATGCATTCAGTCATGCATATTTACCAGTGACTTAAATTCTACAAAGTCACTGGTTTTCCTGGCTAGCTCAGGCAAACCATTCCATGCTCTAATGGCACAAGGGAAGAAGGAGCATTTGTACAGATTTGTCCTAGTCGCTTTACACCAAAAGTTTAGCAATATCTGAAAAAGAGATCATTCGTAAATTGTCAGTATCGTGTTTCTTTACATTCTAACGCGATATATTTTTTTTTAAATCAATAATAATAATGATTAAAAATATAATAGCACGATGTTCAGCTTTATCAGAATCTGCTAACCTATGTCGCCATAACCAAGTTGCAAAATTAATGCATCAGCATCTGGCCTTGACACATACTCTGAATAGGTGAATAATTTTGCCTAACTAGAAATACCCGCATAAAATTATGCTACAGTCAGTCAGTTACGTTATTAAACTAGTATACATTTGTTTTAACTGACAAAATGGTAGATTTTAATCAGATTAACAGTTTATTGACAAAAAGAAAAATCCGTTCCATCACTGACATCGCTGTACCACTATTACATAATATAAGGAAAACTGAAATGGAAAAAAAAAAAGAAAATATGGGAATCTAAGCATGAAAGTTAAGCGAATATGGAAGTTTTAACTAACAAAGCCCCTAAAATTCCTAAGAAGATTCTCGTTGCCTGTCAGAGGGTGGTACTACTGCAAACCTGCCACATGACCAGAAAATTTCACGGTGGAAACTGTTAAAGGGAGACTACAATGAATTTTGTTTCTTTATCATGAAGCTAGAACATGGCAGTGCTAGAGAATGAATATTAGTTCTATTTTTTACATAATAATAATAATAATAATTAATTAATTAATTAATATATAAACCACATAGAAGTTACTCAACTAGATAAAATTATGTTAATTTTTATTTAATTGCTGCTATTCAAAACAAAAGAATTAGTATTCACTAGTCAAAATACGTGAATTAATTGTATGTGTTGACATAAAAAATTGATCTTACTTGTGGATAAATGTACAAACTCATTGTAGCTAATGGTGCTAAATGTGTATCATTATTCAAATTCGCAATCCTAAATGCTCAAACACAACCTTGCCAACTGATCTCGGATATCGCAGTTGTTTTTCTATCAAATATTATCACCAAATGTCATGACAAACATTTTGTCTCCTGTGAAGTTGTTCAACAATTTAGTCAGGATCATTGCGCAGTGTCTTGCAACATGGGGTTTAAAACTTGTGTTGATATATTAAATGCGTATATATTCTCTGTCCCGCTCAATTCTTTTTGAACGCCCTTGCCCTCAATCTTTTGTTGCCCCTTTGGATCCCGCAACTCTGGGAGACTTATCCATTGGCTCATCCTGGCGAGAAAGCACTGGCCACGTGGTGTCTGTATGAACAAGATTGGGACAGACATCTAGCTCTCTGAAAAGTTTCAAATATTTCCCCAGAGAAGTTGTCCTCATCCAACGTTACGATATCAACTATTTTAGACATTTAAACCTGGTGTTTACTTTTTGTTACTTTAAACGAGATTCTGATACTACGCTCTTGCGCACGCTCCATTGGCTTCCTGTGAAAGCAAGAATCGATTACAAGGTCGCCACACTTTGTCATCAGTGTATATACTACAATGAGATGCCCTTTTACCTTAGCGAACTGATTACTCCATATGTCCCCCAGAGAGCCCTACGCTCAATGGACTCACGCTTTTAGTGGTGCCACGTTTCTCCCTAAAAAGCTACGGTCTGCGGGCTTTTTCAGTTCACGGACCAAAGGTTTGGAACTGACTCCCAATTGATCTCAGACTGACAACATGCTTCACCACTTTTAAGAAGAACATTGAGACCTATTTGTTTAGAACTTTTTTAGATTAGTTTTCCATGCCGCATGTTTCTGTTTGTAATGTTTTATAGCGCCTTGAGCCTACATTTTTGTTTGTTAACAGCGCTCTTATAATTATTATTATTATTAAAATTAGTATGTTTTATAGCAAATATAATGGCATTGTCTTCAAGTCCGAAGATTAAGGATGAGTACAATGTTTCACGTGACTACGCAGACCCAGTTGAGACCTGCACATATTTTTCACACCTAATGCAGCCAAAGCCGTTGTCCGCCTGGGGGGGGGGTACGTCTTCTGTGCCTGTCCACCACACGACCTTCTTCTGGGCATCAATTGTGTGTCCAACAACCTTAAAGACAGCTCCCCAACAGTCTCTTTCAAAGGCCGTATGCTTCCAGCTCGTTTCTCTTTGCCAGTGAGAGTAAAATATATGTATATATATATACATTTAACACAAATCTTTTTAATAGCCTATGGTGTTTTTTTTTCTTGTTTATGGCCAATGTTCCTTTAGCTCAGCAAGACGGAGATTGCCTGGGGTGTGCCTTGATTCAATACAACACCTGGTGTCCGAAGCAGTAAAGAAAAAGTGTAGTTCCCCTTTCAGACCTTGTGGTCTATAGGGCAGATGATGTAAAGGTCATCTGATTTTGTGGCCCACGGTTAACGAGGGTGTCATGTGGCCAGCACAACGACCAACCGCCTTTACTTTTCCCCAACTAATGTCAGGTACCTATTAGAGCTGGGTGGACTCAAGGGCGCCCGAAAATTCCGAAATAAAAATCCCAGTCTTCACCAGGATTTGAACCCGGGACCTCCAGTACAGAAGCCAAGCGCTTTACCGCTCAGCCACCGCGTCCTCGTCCGAAGCAGTGCTCGATCACATCTTTAGATGTAGAAAGTGCTTTCCAGACTCAGCCAACACACACGTTTGAATGACGATCCTCATATAATAATCCCTTACGCACCCCCACCCCCACTGATAGGGACCCAACCTTACAAAACTGTTCAACATAGTCATTGAAAATTGTCCCAGCAACACACACAGTAAACTCAGTACACTTCTAACCAGCAGCATGTATCTTTAGGGTTCGCAAAGAGCTTCCTTAAGGGAAAAGTACCAAAAGAAAGAATAGGCAGACATAGAAAATGATGGGAATATAACATAAAGAATGGATGGATCTGTCTTTTATAGAGATTCTATCCAGGGCAAAGGACATATAGGAATGGAGAAAGACGATCAACAAATCTTGTGTGGTGCCCCAACGATAAAAATACAACAACTAAGTGATGGCGGCGAGGGTGAAGATAAATCAATGTAAATCTTACTACTGTATTAAGGAAAGGTAACTTTGAAAATGTTGCTGCAGAATTTTAATTAAATACTAACATGTTAAATATTTTTAATAATATTAGTAATAGTAATAACAATTCCAAGTAAATAAGCAATGTTAAAATACTTTAATAAATAAATTGTATTTATATCCTTTTTTGTTAAATTGTTATGTATTCAGTTAATATTATTTCATCTATTGCCTTATTTAAAATTCATGAATTAATTGTATTAGTAACATTGAAAATTTACTTCCTTATTACGGCTCGGCTGCGTGGATAGGTTATAAATAAACTATGAACAATGTATTTGAACATGAACTGTTTACTACTTCTCAATAACCTTGACCGCTCAACAGTATTAGAGGGTCTGTCAACAGGTAAACACATCAACAAAATCAGTGAAAGCTTTAAACAATTTTGGGTCTTCGCTCTTTGTAATGAACATGAAAAACTGATCTTATTTTGACAATTCGCTAATGCTCCTATATCTGCAACTATGACTTTATAATTTATGAACTCCAGCAGGTATATTACAATAAACAGTGTATTTAATCATGAACTATATACAACCCCTCAATAACCTTCACTGCTGAACAGTATTATATGGTCTGGACGTGGATACGTTAACCTGTTTGTCTTGTGTGTTACTGTAAGCGAAAGTATAATGTGAGTAATACCTTTTAAAAAAAAAACAAAACTGTCAATAAAAAAAAAAAGACATGAAGAAGAATAACTCTAAATAATTAAAATTAAGGTAAATATCACTATTTGTATTTAATTGTTGTTGCTCTCTGTTCCAATATTAAACATCCTCATGATATTTCAACAACAAACTCTGCGTAATGATTCATTTTTAACATGAAATTTTATGCATGTTATTGATCTACGAATCTTAAAACATTTTTTCTCCACCATCATTGTTCATGAGGGCGCGGTGGCTGAGCGGTAAAGCGCTTGGCTTCCGTACTGGAGGTCCCGGGATCAAATCCTGGTGAAGGCTGGGATTTTTATTTTCGGGATTTTCGGGCTCCCTTGAGTCCACCCAGCTCGAATGGGTACCTGACATTAGTTGGGGAAAAGTAAAGGCGGTTGGTCGTTGTGCTGGCCACATGACACCCTCGTTAACCGTAGGCCACAGAATCAGATGACCTTTACATCATCTGCCCTATAGACCACTAGGTCTGAAAGGGAAACTTTACTTTTTTTACTTTTATCATTGTTCATACTATACATGCCTGTGGGGTCTACAGACTAATTTACTATTTAAGAACATAAAAAGGGGGGGGAGAAAAAATGGCGAAAAGAAACATTTTCAGTACGACTCTAGTTGAGACAGTCACAGAGATATTGTCTCAGAGCAGAAACTCCCAAGATACTGACTCTAGCAGACATAATTTCCACCTTGATGATTAGAAAAGTACTTTTCCGAATATCAAAGGAGGAAATCAAATATTGTCATTTGAAGGGAGAAAATAAAAAGTAAAATACCTTAACAAAAGTGCCTCCATGACCCTTGTCTCTTGTGAAGCAGATGTAAATCATTCAGTCAGGACTTTGTTGCCCTGACCATCAGATGACTTCGTCTGTCACGCCACTGGTTACGATCAACAGTAAACTCCTTCCGTTGTTTTGTTTTTTTATTTATTTATTACGAAGACTGTAAAATTTCAGCATGAAAAGTTTTGCAAAATGATTTCAAATTATTACTTCAATAAAAAAAAAAATACATCGTCAACCCCGGCTTGCTTCCCGAGACATATTGCACGGCCCAGAGCGCTTGAAGTGGGCGCACAACTCCCATCCATTGTTTTACATTGATCACCACAAGGTATGGTTAAAAAAAAAAGGGGAGGTTACCGTCGACTCGTAAGACTCTTGTCGTCCTGGGGCCGGATGTGTCATGTGAGTGGTGCTTCGTGGGCCGGTTAGTGGCGATTCATAGTTCCGGTATTCAACAACCGGAAGTTGTCAATGGAAACTTGAGACGTGTGGGGAGTTTTGTTGGTCATTGTCAACTTGTGCTGCAGTAGAAGTCCTTTGTATGTTTAGACTTGGTCAGTTTTTGTCGAGTAAGTATAACAAGAGAGAGAGAGAGAGAGAGAGTAAATTAAAACTATGTCACAACAACTTCACCCTTCCCATTAGTCTAGCTTTCTAGAAGAGGCGGATAAGCAAGGTGTGATTTTAGGACTAAACATGGAAAATTATCTTGTATTAGCATTGGCTTTAGTTTATGTTTTAACATCAACATTAACCATAGCAACTCATAGCAGTACTCCCACATCTCTCTCTTTCCTCTAGTATGACCTCTGGTACTCAGGGGCTCTGTCTCTCTCTTTCCTCTAGTATGACCTCTGGTACTC
>JADKLZ010000003.1:3729585-3744542 GCA_021533235.1 Biomphalaria straminea | reverse complement strand
GTCTATGTTTCAAGTCTATGTCTCAAGTCTATGTTTCAAGTCTATGTTTCAAGTCTTTTTAATTTTTAGTTTTTAACGTAGTAGAATAATGCATATATTAAATTTTTCTTTGCTTTAATTCGTGTAACTTAATGATGCCCAAACCACGACCCACGGGAGAGATCCGGCCTTTTAGCGGTGCCATTGAAAAATTCTAAAGCGCATAATAAGACCTAAGAGGATCGATTCCCTTAGATTAGCGTTTGGCGATACTGGTTTGCGTGACACAAGTATCGCAATGTTGCATGGTCCCTTCAGGCCGGCAAAAAGTTGAGGACCATAATAAAGTGTATCTGTAGTCATGTTATCTTTTTCCAACTTTGCTACTTCTGTTATACACAATAATAGGAACCACACCGTAACAAATAAAGTGCTGAAATGTGCACACAAAACGTCCTTGTAACTTAAAATATTCAAGATGGCGCACCGTTGTCGTCTGCCAACTGGTGACAATGACGTTATCTTGTCTTTCGCTTAAAGATCTCGAGAATGATCGGGGGCGCATACTTTATTCAGACAGGCGGTAAGAGAAGCCATTAACCTTGTCAAAATGACGGCGCTAGTTCATATAGATCTACTTTCTATTCTCAGAGGTTGCGTAGGAATTCAGAATGCATCAGAGGGGAGCCTCGTTTGAGTGTGCTAAGGTCAGTTATGTGTTTGCGCGTAAGAATATAGATCTAAGATTTGTCTTCGAATCCGAACATAAAAGAGGAGTGCAGTGTTTCATGCGACTGCAACCCGCAGTTGTGATCTAAATGTTGAAATACAGACAATACCGTTGTTTGCGGTTGGTCGGATTAACTCTTTCTCTCCTAGTCAACGATACCATCGTTGTTTGACCTCATTAAATTCATTTTTTTTTTCGCTTTGTACACTTGGATATGTGTTCTATAAAAAGGATTACAAACAAAAATGTAATCGAAGTTTCATCATAACATGGTAGAGTGTACAAATGTGAAAAATGAACAAATCTGTCAGAACGTGGAAAAATAATTACGCAGATTTAGAGTTAATTCTGCCATCAAGGCTTGTGTTCGGCAGTACTTTTAATGGCGAGAATGAGGAAAGAAATAAGCTTAGATAAGGGAAAGCACAGCACAATTACTGTTTCATCTAAACCGCGTTTTTATCTCTTCCTTTTGTATAAAAAAAAATACCACAACATTACTTAATTACCACTAAATGATTAAATAATTGGTTCACCCAGACAGACAGACAGACAGAAAGAGGTAATATTGGCTTTGTAAAAATAGCTTAGTTCTAGTGATATAAAAACATTTATTTTTTTTTTTGATTATTTCGAAGTTTTTAAATATGCATGCTTATTACTAATGAAATCGACAAGAGCATAGAAGCCCACATGTAATACACAGCCATCTAATTATAATTGCATGTACACAGTGCAACTATGTCAGAAAATAAAGAATTGTCACAGCAGAAAGAGTTTTTGAACATTAAAGTACACTAGTCGACCGGCGGCATATCATACGCCGCTATTTTCCATGGCAGGCCTTAGGTATTGCAACATATGCGACCACAGTGGGTATCGCACTTTCTTTGGACCCGTGCTAAATTTTAGGTGTATAAATTATTAAATTGAACCATTTTATCATATATAACATATTTCCCGCGGCCTCTTGATTTATATGCCGCCGGTCGAAAAAGTCCTGGAAATTTCCGGACATTATTAAAGTAAAAAAAAATGCTATGCTATTTTGTGAATGAAAATAGCGCGGATTTGGATATATTATTTCCCGCGCTAAAGTCAAACCTGAGAGTAGTATCTATCTGTGTATTGTCGTGGACTATTCGCAGAGTGATCTTCCCCTTACTTATTTCTCTCTTGAACCTTTGAACTTTGAGGAGAAGAGAATTATATAAACCACATTCATTCACAAAATAGCGGATTGGGATGCACCAATCTCTTCCGGCTTCCACTTTTAGAGTTTTATGAAACAAAAATGTGTGCATTACAATTGTGTGTACATTATTTTATGTCTATAAATTGTGTTTAATCTCTAAGACTGAGGATCATGCAATTTTTATTTTTTCATAATTTAGAAATCATAATTCAATAGTAGATATATATATATATACATATGTTTTCACGAAGTTACTTCCTTTTCCCAGTCTTTATGTCTATACTATTTTGTGAATGAAATAGTGCGGTGCGGATTGGGTCCATGCACACCGTGGTGCGTGCGCCACGGGATCTTCCCTATTTACTTGTTGTTGTTGCATTGTGTTTTTGTTGCCGGTCTGACCTAATTCTTTTGAGAAATATAATATAGATTCTATTTATTAAATTACAAAAATTTTCAATCCGGTTTAAGAGATAAGGGGAGCAAACTACAGTACACAAATCACGTCAGCGGTTTAGCTTTTCTGTTTATTGACACTTTTATTTCGACACCCATCTTCCTAAAGTTATCGTCCCTGAAATGCTATAATAGTTCTGATCGTGAAGAAGAGAAGCAGCGCGAAGCCGTACGCTAGAAGCGATTGCTATTATTATAATTGTATAAGAGAAAAAAAAAGCTTTAAAGAGAAGATTATCTCCCTTCCATTAGTTTGTCAAAATGTCAGACATGGTCTGAGTACGGGCATGGTCTGACTACTAGCGGGGCGTGATTTCAGTCGTATCCCCTACAAGTTGTCATTCTGCGGGTGACATCTATGGCTGACATCTCCAGTTGGCTAAACATGGATGAGCCATCATACTGGCTTGTCCTTTTAGACGGCCTCAGGTTTCTTGACAAGCCTGGGTGTGTGGGTTTATCTACGTGGGTGTTTATCTGAGTGTGTTTGTGGGTGTTTTGGTGTGTGTTTAGAAAGTCATGGTTCGAAGCTATCAATAGACTAGAGTACACACACGCCCAAAGAAAAAGACGGTTTCTTTAAAAGGAATTTTTATAAATGGAGTCCTTTGGTGTATTCGATGAGAGAACTTCAACATAACCTATATATTTTTAAAAGCATACTAGACGTCTATCATTTCGATGCACTTTTACGCTCTGCAGAAACCAATTTCTAAGATCTTTCACGTGCAGCTAAGGGGAAAAGTCGATATTAGTTTTGTGTGATCCATCAGTCCGTCCGTACGTCATGTTTAGCGAGCTCAAAACTAGCAAGCAAAATTTAAAAAAAATATCCTTTAAAAAAAAAACAAAGTTTTCTAAAGGGGAATAACTCCGCCTATAAAACTACATATAGCAATAATGTACACATTTTTCCTAATTCGATGTGAAACAAAATAATTAATTACCAGTAATAAATCGACTAATTGGTTAAATTGTTTTATTGATTCATTTTTTAAATAATTGTTTAAATTATCAACTTGATCGTAGAAAACATGAGGGAGAAATAGTGTTGATAAGTATTCAAGGGACTAAACCCAACAAATATAGCTATATCTGTGAATACTGAAATATTAGTTTCCAATGCTGGGCATCAAAACAAAATAATTAATAATTGCCACTAATTAATATTGATTGACTGATTAATTATTTTTTCATTGATTCATGCCTTGTCTATGCCAATAAATAATTGTGCAAAGTTTCAACTTGACCCGAGAATGGGTGTATGAAAATTAACAAGTACATACTTTTTACCAGACAGACAGACAGACAGAATTGATTTAAGCTTTGTAGGAATAGCTTTTGAAAATACCATCAAATAATATGCAGCTTGTAAAGCATGACGTTTAACTTTGTGTCTTCATAAAGCGAACTGTTATGTTTTTCAAATTCAGGAATTAGGCTGTTGTTTCGTTTAAAAAAATACACACTTTTTATATATTTGTTAGTACACACACACACGCACGCGCCAACTATATATCTGCGACTATGATGACCTTGAGGATATTCTGTTTTGTTTATATTTCCCCAGCAGACGATTATCCTTCCAATTATTTGTAGCCAGTGGTTATAAAACTTAATGAACGTGATTAAAGATAATGGATCATCATCTTGAGTTCCCCCACTACGTCGTTCTCTGAACAGACAATGAACTTTTAACAAGTAGACCAAGCAACAAGGGCAAGATGGACGACGTTGTTGCTTTGACTAAAGATCTCTCGTCTATCGCTGTTAAATAGAACCCTGAATGTTGGCCATAAGATACTTTGTTTTTATTTATCACAATCCATTGCACCTCTTCAACTTTAAAGTTTAAAAAAGAAACGCCGGTATTCATAAATGTTGTTATATATCATACAATTTTGTTTTTTTTTTTCAATATGGACTTATGGTTGATACTAGCAACTGGCATGCAGGTCACTGCAACCAATGCGACTGCAGTGGCTCCCGCACTTTCACAGGCCCCGCACTAATTCTATGTTTAAGTTATAAAATTCAACCATTGTATTACTTATAACAGATTTTCCGCAGCCTTCTGGCTTACCAGGAGCTCCTGGAAATCTCATGAAATTGCAAAATACGAAAAAGTCCTGGAAATCTCATGAAATTGCCAAATACAAAAAATTTCCTGGAAATCTTGGGGTGTCATTCAATATGGAAAACACCAATTCAAAAAAAAAGGCATTATACAATACCCCTAACAGTAGCATCTGGTGAAAAAAAAATAGAGCAAAGAATTACTTGAGGTAAAATAATTAGAACAATTGTGTTAATCTTGGTATTAAGCGTGACCTATTTAGAAACCAGAATTTTGGTGATATATTGTGTGATTTCGCTACATGGGAATCCGATTCTACATTGAAGCTAATCATGATTTATTACTTAGGAAGAATAATTAAAATGCAAAGACGAATTTATTTTCTAATACAAAATCTTTATTCTTACCCAACCTAGGCCCCGCGCATTGGGCCTCGCAATGGTTAGGGCCGGCCTTGCTGGCATGTTATAAAAGAAACATAATCACATTCTATTACGATTCAGTGTTTCCGGCGTAATCAGGGGTACAAATGTGACAGAGACTTCGGATTGGCTGAATAGACTCTGACGTCCCCAATAGTAAGTCTATCGCAGTGGACCTCATTCACCAATCGTAAATAAACACATTTAGCCAAGTTATAATATTGATAAAACAAATGAAAAATACGTATCACGTGGCAGCCTTTATGGGATACATAATTTGTATAGAAGGCCATATACGTGGCTAAATGTTGTTTGTTTACGATTGGTAAATGGGATTCATTGAGGCTACTGATGGGCAAGTGAAAGCTGCATTTGTGAAGACGAGGGACAGAAAGACATGTAGTTTTGTTGTTAGTTGTGGTGTGTTTAACCTTTTTTAAAACATCATTTCACTTTATAAACATCTACACTGAATATATAAGAGGATATATATAACACATTTTTGTTCACAGTGAAGTTTTTATTTCTAGTCGGCATTAATAAATGAATACGCCTTCTACGTTCTGGTTGCACTAGATTTGACTAGATGCATCAAACGACAGTAAATTAACTATTGGTCTAGTGACAACATTTTGTGGAAACGAAATTAACTGCCTGCATAGTTTTAAACAATAGGCTTGATCACTTTTAATTAACTGCTTAGCCTTAGATCATCTCTTTGATCAGTTGGAGAAATAGGGACATTCATTTCGTCTTTCATCGATTTTTCAGTTGTTGATTTTTAATTATCTGACCTATTTTGATGAACGCCGTGCCTATTAACCGATTACAAATGGGAGGGGGGGGGGGGAATAGCCTCACCCTAATCACACGTCACTTCCGGGAATTCTTGATACGGTGCAGACGTGGCAGGTTGGTGCACCAGAATTTACATCACTTCCGGATATTATTGATAAGTTGCAGACTTACTTGGAGTCCAGCTTCCTGTACTTTTATTCCCAAGCTATAGTTAGGGCGCGTGGGATTACTGACCTGTCGCACGTTCGTGGCAGGCTGGGAGAATGACCTTAATTTGACCCCAGGAGACAGACTCGAGTCTTAATTTTTGTTTCATCTCCAATCTCAGATTTTTTTTTTTTATCTCCCTCAAAGGAGAATGACTCTGAATGTAATTGTTTCTTTTGCACTGGATTCACTGTTCTTGAATCAACAGGGGCGGGAATTAAACAATTAAAGAAGAAAAAAAAATGGCGTGTTAAAATGATGTGGGGTGGAGCCCGTGGAGGAGGCCCTAAAAATTATGATTCCGTTTAAAAAGTGAAAATATAAAATATGGAATCATATTTATTTTTTTATTAGAATAAAACCAAGTAATCGTGTTCTGTTTCAATGTAGACTTTGGACCAGATGTAAATGACTAATAGACATTTCATGTTACAGCTCTAAGGTATAAATGTTGTTGAGGGCAGCGGGTCGAGAATATAATATATAAAATAGACTAGCTCAGAAGAAGTCTCGAACCACGGACCTTCGACCAGCTTCAACGCTTAGCAACGATCGGGTAACATTCCAACGTCTGAGTTGACCATCCAGGTCCCCTAAAAAAGAACATTTTAAGTCAGTCGAGTTGTCTGGACTTGTTATGTTTCATGTCATATTTAGTCAGCATTTCTGTTCACGTGTATTTTGGCGGCACATTTCTGGTTCAACCCTTGTGACGTCACAAGGGTTGACGTCAGAAGGGTTGATGTCACAAGGGTTGACGTCACAAGGGTTGACGTCACAAGGGTTGACGTCACAAGGGTTGACGTCACAAGGGTTGAACAAGAAATGTGCTGACGACAATGCGTTTATCTTGCACCATTATCAGCCAATCACTAACCTCATTACACCATAACCGTGGAAACACACAAAACTCCATGACACAGCCTACCCACGCTTACAAGTTAAGATACATTACGCCTACTGCGATTTAGTTGTCTACTTGCAGTTCAATCATGGAAGTCAACGACCGTCCACAACAGGGTGCAAACGAATAAATCATGTCATTCACTATGTCATAGATCATGTCATAGACGTCACTGCACCGATATGACGTCTAACTAAATGCCACTTAATTTAGACCAATCTCAGCCATGTTTGACCCATTCCAGAAGCTCCTAATTAATTTCAGCAAATCTAATCAAAAATATATCAGTAAAACATTGATGTCAGTACATTTTGACAATAACACTAGTTTCTGTGACAACTTGTCTGTCGATAAATTAAATCCAAAAAGCAATAACTTTCGACCAATGACCCCAAAAGCAGGAACGAATCCTCAAGTCAAAGTCAGTAAATCTTTATCTCCAAAAACAGAAGCCGTGCTAGAAAGATGACTTTGACTTGACTATAGCGCTTTTATTATTGGTCATGGGTCAAATGGTCAAAAGGTGTTTGACTCATGCTGGCTCTGTATGTGACTATGCATGTGTGAGCGCGTGTGTAGGTGCGCGCACGGGTGGTGTGATAGAATCCAGAGACATCTATTCCTCCCCCGTGGTTATAAATCTATTGGGTTGTCTTGTCATATTAATGTATCGGTCTATAGTTTAAGATTTGTCGGCCCGTAATAAATGTCTTCTGTTCGACTTGGAGTCTTGCAAGACATAAGAGAGAGAGAGAGAGAGAGAGAGAGGAGAGAGAGAGAGAGTATTGATCCTTGCCTCTGCTCATCCAGGAGGGCTTGATCCGGTCGAATACTTTATAATCACGATTGTTGACTGTTCTGTCTTAACCCCACCCATCCCATTCCCCCCCTCCTCTACTTATTTTTTTCCTTTCCTTACTTGATCTATCTTTGCATCTGGAGTTTTCATGTCAGTGTTTCTCTGATTATATTCGTCTTCATCTCCGTCCACGGCCACACTTTTTTATTAACGGCTCCATCGTTTGCTGGGTGTTCCCCCCTGGTCTCGATAGCTGAATATTTGCAGTGCTTTGTTTTATTTCTGCCTAAATCTTCTGTCATGTATTTCATCTCTCGAGCATTTACACACACACACACTCATGCACATTTATCACAAGGACATCTTCTATACGAAGTTAATCCCCCCTCCTCTATGTCACCCACACATAGATAGCTTCTACCCTCAATCCCCTCCCCCCCACACACACACACATACACGCAAATATTGTTACCACATTAAATTTCTGTAAGTCTTCTTAATTCTTGTTCCTATAATAAAACAGTTTTGTTATATTTTTTCGTAGAGGTTTTTCCTGTCTCTTATTTGCTGGAGCCGTCTCTTATCTTTTTGTCTTGTGACACCTTCTTCTTTCTCTTTGCTTTCTTTTTCTATTTCTTCTTTTTATTTCCACGCGTCCTTTAATTTAAGAAGATAACATGAATAAGTGTAGAATTTCTCTCAATCACTCTTTTTCTCTCTATTTCTCTTCCTCTCTCTTTCGTTTCTATTTCTCTCTCTCTCTTTCTCTTTCTTTCTCTCTCTCTTTCTTTTTCTCCCCTCTGTCTCTTTCTTACAAATTCACGAAATTACTACAGAGTACTATCAAAATAAATCAAAGTAAGTGAAGTTCCCTTTTCAGACCTTGCGATAATGTTAAGGTCATCTGTTTCTTTGACCAACGGTTAACGAACAGGGTGTCATGTCAAGCCAGCACAACGACCAACCGCCTTTTCTTTTCTCTACTTGATTTAGGTACTCATTAGATTAGGGTATCCCTGAGTCCACCCATTAGAGTTGGGTGGACTCAGGGATACCCTAAAACCTTAAAGTTCAAAATCCAAAATTTGAACCCAAGACCCCAGGTTCGGAAGCCAAGCGATTAACCACTCAGCCACAGAGCCTCCTTTCAAAATAAATAGAATACGAAAATTGTTTTTGTAATTTAAAAATTTTCTAGCCCTGCAAAACATTTTCTTTAGTTTTTTGGCCCGCTAACAGAAAAGTTTGCTCATCACTGCTTAGATAATGAAATTATTCATGCTAACATTAACCATTTCTGATAAACGTTTTAAAATGTATTTCATTTCCAACGTAGAGCAATGCTACAGGCATAGACCGGTATATACGGATGTAATTTTGTAACAAAAAAGAGAGAGAGACAGAGAGTGACACAGAAAGAAAGAGATATCGAAAGAGACAGTGAAAGCGAGAGACGTAGCGAGAGAGACAGAGAAAAAGAGAGGGGCAGAGAGATTAGTTTCCCTTGTTTGTATTAAGCAAAATAATTAATAATTACCAGTAATTATTGGCAGTTTTTTTTTTTTATATTGATTCATGTCTTGTCTTTACCAATGAATAACGTCTCGAAGTTTCCGAGAATGGGTGTAGGAGAAATAACGTGTACATACTTTTAACCAGACAGACAGACAGGCAGACAGAGTGAACTGATATAAGGTGTTTTTTTTTTTTTGTTTTGTTTGTTTCAAGTTTATCAAAACCAAGGTATAGACTTAGCAACAAATGGAAACACAAAGTGACAGTGACAGGGATAGTGACAGTGGCAGTGACAGGAAGAAGTAGAGAGAGAATGGAGAAAGGAAAGGAAGAATCAGAGAATGGGGAGAGTGGATAGAGAGACTAAGAGAGAGATTGGGAGAGAAATGAAGGCAGAAAGCTAGAGAGAAAGAGAGAGGGAGTGAGAGAGAGAGATATCGAGAGACCAAGACAAAGAGGAAACAAAGGAGGCCAAGCGAAATGAGTGAGAGAGACATTGACTACAAAAGTACACGATACAAAATAATTATTTCATGTAAATAGCGCTTTAATCAAAACTAATGTAGTCTCAAGACACTAGAAGAACTCTATAAACATAAACACGAGAGTTCCACCGACTGTTAGTCTAAATATGTTTTGATCAGGTCGGTCTTAATGATCTAGTAAATAACAGAATTATAACTACAGAAAATGAGACAGCGGGAAAATACAATGTTTTTCTCTACGGTGGCCGCTACAAATCAACAACTTAATTATTTGGAACACAGGGACTATGATAATTATATTCACTGACACCATAGGCTAGGAAATGATATATACACAGACTGGATTTTCATTCACCCCGATTTCTGGAGTTTAAGACTGGCTTGATATAATCCCTACATTTACATTCAGCCTTTTATACAATCTCTACATTGGTATACAATTTTGATAACAACACAGAGTCATAATATAATAATGATTTTACACTAACATTTCATTAGTTTATCCCATCTAATTTTCAGTTCGTATCGACTAATTCTCTACGCAAGGTTTATCTCCCCTTAACTATGAAATCGTATACTTCAAACAAGTTGTTCCCCCTTAATTTTCAAAATAAAAACAAACAAACTATTTACGACTAATTGTTAAAATAATTGTTTTGTGTTCCATTGGTTCATGTTTTGTTAGGGGCAATAAATTATTGTTTCAACTTGATCCGAGATTTGGAAGTGGCTGAAATAACGTGCTCAAGATTTGTACCAGACAGAGTTCATTCTTATGAAGGAGTTCATTCAAACCCTTGTTAATATTATCTATTGTTGATTACTGGTGCCTGCTGATTTCAGGAGCTTAAGACTTGGCTTGGGAGTTGAACACACTTTCAATGGTAAGGTTCCTTAAACTTCTCAGAATGACAAGGAAGTGAAGGCCTAATGCAGACCAAAACGCCCTAAGCCACTTCCAAATATGTCAATGATTAATAGTATGACAGTATTAAGCTAAATAGAGATCCAGCCAATATTTCTGCTACATGTAAAACTAGAGTCGTTCTATTTACGACCTTTCATTTCTTGTGTAAATGTATTTGGGTGTCTTGTGTAACAAAAAGTTAAATGTCAAAGGGAATGTAATGAACATGTTTGTCAAGTCTCTTATTAGATTATCTTATCTCTCACTGGCTCATTTAGCCCCCTTTTTCCAAACAGTGAAAACCACGTATCAATCTAACATTTATCTCCCCTTGTTTATCCAACACTTACGCCCCCCTGTTTACCCTAGTTCTCCCCCTTGAGTGAATATATTTAATTTGAAATGATGACGTTGGATCAACAATCCATGGACCCTCCACCCCTCTCCTTCCTCCGTGTCTTCATTCCCGACCCGCTCTCAATCATGAGCCAAGGGAGAAAAGAATGAAAACCATTTTCTCTTTCAATAATTGATTTCAAAGTTTTGACAGGCCATGCACTCTCCTGTTATCTGTGTTGATAGACCCCAGGAATTACGAACACATATACATGCATTGAAATACATAGATACAAACATAACACCGAGGTCTACACAAATGTGCACATACATACATGCATACAAAACATACACATACAAATGCCGAAACATAGAGATCTAGCAAGTACAGTGTCTGACATAATAGAGATATCTAGTAAGCAGGGCCGGATTTAAGTGAATAAAGGCTCAGCGCAGGTTTTTTAGAAGGTCCTCACACTTTTTTCGAAAGCTGTTAAAAAAACGTCTTATTAATAATATTATTTAAATGCAGTTCTTTAATTGCAAAAAAAAAAAATCAAATAAATAGGTGCCGGTACTCAGTGATTGATTGCTTTACATTTAACAGCTAATAAATAAATAATAAACGTTAAAATACAAGAAAAGTAATATTTTTCCCCACATTGACAAGGGTACCGGTGCGTACCGTCACAAAAAAATCACTGCTTATATTTAAAGCATTCCATATTTTAAAAGAAAGAAATATTACTTTATATTTAATATACTTTTCTATCTTTAAAAAAAAATATATATGCAAATTTTAATTTTTAAAAAAGGATTTTTTTTTTAACTTTCTGGATAACGCACTTACGTAAATCTGAAAATGTATTTATACATTATTAGCACTCGACAACCCTTTTTTTTTTTTGGTGGAATTCCCAGGGCAGTTGACCAACCTGCCTGCTTTCAAATCCAGATAACTTACATTTTTATATATATCTATGTTGAAGGTCGTGTGACACGTTGGCTCAGGGATAAATCTTTTTGCTTCGCACCAATGGGTTCAAGTTTCAATCTTGATTGACTTATGACACTTATGTCCGGGATTACATGGAGTTTCTGACCCTGCATGTTACCTGAGATGAACTCCAAATGAAAAACAGGGCAGGGAGACCTCAGGTCTCCCGTACTGCCCTGGAAATGAACTCTGCTGTGCGGCGTAGTGCCTTTCTTTTCATGTTACCTGCATGTTACCAAGCTGGTCTGTCATTGAGCTGACCACATGCTACGCTCTTTAACCATTATCCACAGTAGATGAACATTACACTATCTGGCACAAGGACCATTAAGCTTCTTACAACAATACAGTTTTTTACAGTGCTAGATTTACCTATAGACAACAGAAACTACAGCTTAGGTCTCCCGAGAGATTATGGGCCCCAACAAAATTTTCTGAATAATTGTCACATTTATGACTTTATTTACTTTACTTATTCTTTTTGACTTCGCCATCGAGCTCTGTTCAAGACCCTTCCACCTCAGCTGGATCCATGTCCATCCTGCAGTCTTTACTTCTTGGTCAACAGATCTTCTCCGTGTTCGCTTTGGTCTTCCAGCCTATCCTTTCCCCCGTGGGTTCAAGTCTAAGCCTTGTTTTGCAATGTTTTCTGTTGTTCAATGTGTGCCCAATCCCGTCCCATTTTAGCTTTCGGATTTCTTGCTCTTTCTGTTCTTGCTGGGTTTTTCCCCCAACAGAATATTGTTTGAAATTTTGTTCGCCACCTAACATCAATCCTGTAACGCAAACATTTGATGGTGTACATATATATTCCTTAATATAACCCTGATTTTTTTAAGCGAATGAGTAATGTTATGTATTGTAAACATTATTTCATTAGTATGTAAAATAATAATGGAACTTTGTAAATATCTAATTTCATTGACTCTATAAACACGGGAATTCGACTAATATATAGTTTTCAAAATACTTGTTAATTTCAGATCAATGTTTGAAATTCAAATTTAACACTGACATGTAATAGGCCTGAAGAGGGCACAACGAACAACGCCTCTACTTCCCAAACTAATGCCAGGGTAGAGTCAGAGGGGCCCCAAATATCCCAAAATAAAAAGATCCCTGTATTCACCAAGATTCTAACACGGGACCTATGGTTCGTAAGCCAACGCTTTAACGCTCGGCCACCGTATCTCAAATAGCTTAGAACCTGTTCAAGTCTAAATTTGGTTCCGCCTACTTATATATTTTGAAAGTATTAAAAATCAATTTCAGTTTAGAATAGGCCTATGTTCACAGGCGTAGTGAAGTGGGGGGGGGGGGTCAAAGGGGCACGATGCCCCGGGTCACACACTCAGGGGCGCGCCACACGCAGCCTATATTTCAATGTGATGTTCACAGAAACTGGGGGATGGGGGCGCCAATAACGCAACTTGCCCCGGGCGCACGTTTTCTTCACTACGCTTCTGACCATGTGTATAACTTTTTTTTGTTCAAAGGCCAATCTTCTCTCTCACTCTCTCTCTTTCTTCCTCTCTCTTTCTCTCTCTCTCTCCATCTTGCAGCCATCTCCCTGTCTAGATCTATCCTTCCGTATCCTTTGCTGATCGTTTAACACGAGATAAATCGATATATTTCAGTCCTCCATCAGATCAAAGATCTAGACCCAGCGTGCTCCCCCCCCCTTTCTTACCCACCATCCCCTCCCCTATCTAGCATGTAGTCGCCATGACAAATTACAGCAATCTAGATACAGTGTCAGGAATATACCCAGAATACCCAAGCTACTAGACATTGAACTACTTTTAAGTCTCAGGGGTGTATCTAAAGGAGGTTTAGGGTAAGGGGGGTAAGTTTAGGGTCAGAGAAAACGAAAAGCCGACAGACTTCAGTCACTAAGTCACTAAGTCACTCGATGATAAGATTCTTCCAATGACACTCTTGACTTTTGAGAACACAGAATGAAGAAAAATATAAAAATATATTTTAAATAGCAAAGCGTATCTAATGGGAAGAACTGCAGAATTACTACCATTGCTCTCAATTCTGCAAGTTTTACTCTCTTTTTAAATCAGATTAAATAATTACCACTAATTGATCAACTGATTAATTATTTTTTTAATGATTCATGTGTTGTCATCGGCTATGAATAATTGTCGCAACATTTAAACTTCTTCTTCATTATTCTCATCTTTATGTTGGAGTGTTCAGATGAGTGGACCAATACATGAGATGAACTGCGATGTGGTTTCTAAATCAGGGAGCTATCCATATAATTTTCTTTCTATTGGGGTGTTTTGGGGCCAGTGTCTTGTACGGGCCTCATGGTAAAGAGAACAGTTGAACTTCTAGTTTTTATTTTTTTAAATATAAGCCCTTTTTTTTATTATTATTTTAGTGTATTTAAGTCTGTGTACTATCAATTGACTGCGTGTGTGATCTTATGGTCCAGCACTAGACCATGCACCAGAGAACTTCCAGAACTTGCCACAAGTAGACAAGAACTCGACGTAATGAACACCAAACGAAATTAAAAATGTTAAAAAGTTGTCGTCTGGAGATGAAATGCTAACGCGATTGTCAATTCTCAGACGTATCAGTTCTGGCGTTAGTGCTAGATGGCTTGACGATTTGGCCAGACATAAATAAAAAAAAAATAGATATTATTTCGTTAAAATCTGTTAAAGTTTTTTATTCTTTATGTTCTCAACATTCAACTTTTTACTGAAAAGCTATTTTCAAAAGTGATTGGTAAAAATGGAGAGGCGTCTGTGACTAATCTTCAGGGAGAGAAGGAAATGAGTGTAGTCATAGTTTTGTGAGTAAGTAAAAAGTAAAGTAAAGTTTCAGACCTTGTGGTCTATAGGGCAGATGATGTAAAGGTCATCTGATTCTGTGGCCCACGGTTAACGAGGGTGTCATGTGGCCAGCACAACGACCAGCCGCCTTAACTTTCCCCCAACTAATGTCAGGTACCCATTAGAGCTAGGTGGACTCAAGGGCGCCCGAAAATCCCGAAATAAAAAATTGTCTTCACCAGGATTCGAACCCGGGACCTCCAGTACGGAAGCCAAAGCGCTTTACCACTCAGCCACCGCGCCCTTAGTTTTTGTGAGAAGTTATTTAATTTCGTGATAGATTTCTTTTTTTTTT
>JADKLZ010000003.1:3712775-3729575 GCA_021533235.1 Biomphalaria straminea | reverse complement strand
TTTTTTTTTAATTATGTAATTCAACAGGCGCGTAAGAGTCTCTCAGAAACTTAAGACACAAACCACAAACACACATGCACAAATACAAGAATAGATCACACACACACATTCGCTGTTAGACATTCGCCTCATTTCAAAAGATTGTATTCGCTTGTGTTTTGGCATGTCAAAGTATGCCAATTTTTAGTCGTAGGTGGGAGCATTGTCTTGTACTGATCGAAATGTCTTCTCCCTAGGTTGTGGGGTACTTACATATCTTGGAGTTTATGGAGCAGAGACGTAGCAAGCAATACGTGCCCCATTATTGGCACCCCCCCACACACACACACACACCGTTTTCAATGAACAACACATAGAAATATAGGCTGTGTAGCGCCCCCTGAGGATGGCACAATGCGGCCGCATAGGTCCCAGTGACCGAAAGATAGCCCTGCTTACAGGGATGCTTACCGAGCAGTCATTAGCTGGCTTTCAATAACTTTGGTACGATTTGTTGTCATTTTGTTGCTGTTTTTCTGAAACTAAATTTATTGAATTATTTTTTATGCTCTTGCTGTTTTAGTGAGAGGCGATCGAATCTTGGTTTTAATATCAGCTTGGAACATCTACGCTCGCTCGACAGGAGCTCAGATCCTGACGATAGCTTAGAATCACTAGAGTTACGGCCCTTAGAACGCCATCTCCTGTAAGACTTTTTTGTGTTCAGGCTAAAACCAGCAGAAGAATTACGGCAGTGACGTGTTTTTTTTTTTCCTATTACAATATATTTTTTAAATTTTTTATGTCAAAGCTGTTAATAAATCAAACATTTAATGGCAAATAGTCGCTTATGGTGAACGGGTTCTTTCAGCTCATTGTTCATCGTACAACAGATCAAAGATTTTATTTTCCGATAATTAGATCGATGACTTCCGATCGAACCACTTAATGGTCTCCCTTGTTAAATAATTCCTTTGATTAATTTATTTTTAATTCTTGATTTTACATTTAGTCAAATACGTAAATACTTGATCTGTGAACATTAACAAAGTCTCGTTAGTAGAAATAATGCAATTATCTATCCTTTGCAAGTGTCTATCCAAAAGTTTGTTGGGGCACCAATGAAGATCTGTCGACCGTATTTCTCCATTCGACTCTGTGTTTTAACTTGGGTAGAATCTCTTTCAATGACATTCTTTTATGTTGTCTTCCCATCACTTTCTATGTCTGCCTCTTCTTCTGCTTCCTGGTGTTGTTTCCTGTAGGAATGTCTTTGCGAGCCGGAAAACCTTGTGACAATACAGTTTTTCGTTTTTTCACTATGGTCGGCAGTTATCGTGAGATCTAGTTACCATTGTGAGACTGTTTTGATTCTTGTCTTTAGTGATTCCATCTTTTTAAGGGACACCTACTATCCTTTTATAAATATAGATAAGTCAAATTATTATTGTTATAATTACATGAAAGATAAAATACAACTCCATTCGCTATCAAAGAACTATCAGAAAATCGTTAGACAGAAAAATATTAAAATATCCTGGCACTGGTCTCATAGTCACATTTTCAAAGCTTATGTCCCTTGAACAACAGATAGAGCGGACGGGGAAAGTTGAAATGACCTTCACTAGACTCAGGTCAAGAAGTTAGGAAAACCGGAAGCTCACAACAGTGACCAAAATGGAGGTCAACAAGGTTTTTGTTCTTAGCGCGCTTCTGTACGGTAGTGAGTCGTGGACTACCTACTGAAAGCAAGAGAGAAAACTAAGCTTATTCCATTGGCGCTGCCTCCAAAAGTATCTTGAACCATCACATGGTAAGAGAGAGTGTGCAACACTGAGATACTGGCGCGTACGGGTCTTCGCAGCATCTTCACAAGCTTCACACAACGCCCCCTGCCCTGGTTTGGTCATGTCCGGAAGAAACATCCAAAACATGTAAAAAAAAATTACATTCATTTTTGTTTATTAATGATTTAATAATAAGACTATACGACGTAGAAATTGCAACCATTTAGATCTAGAGTCGTTAAATTTTTATCGTCTAAAAAAATTATTCGAATTTTAATTGTACATAAATTACGTATGAAGCACCTGTGTGATATTAATATTTTTTATTTGAAGAGTCATTCAGAAGCTCTGAGTTGAACATTAAATCTAAATAGTCTATTCAAATCTGAATGGTATACTGAGGAACTGTAATTGACAAACTAGTGATTAATTTATGATGTAGAATACTATTAAGTAACAAAAAAACACTTCGGAAAACGGAAGTTCAATTACAGAAATTAAAAGCCCACAATTTCTAGAGCATTCACAGTGGGGAGGAGAGAGAGAGGGGGGTATACTCTTATTTGTGTCCACTTACTTCCCTCCCTGGAACAGACCTCTCCCCGACACCATCTGAACATTTAGTCTTTCAAAGTGAACAATTTCTCACACGCGAATGTGAATTTTGCAACGTTGTTTTCTGAGCGTCAGCGGGAAGTTTGATTTGTTTTGAACCCTAGCGCCACGTTTTTTTGACGAGATAACTCTTGTCAGAATCAGCAGACGAGAGGAGAAGGCGGGCTGGGAGAAGATTTCACTTTATTGGACTTGACGAATACGCAGAATAAAAAACCAAAACAAAACAAGTGGCCTTGAAAATTGCTTCTTGTTAGAAAATTGGTTGTTTGATATTGGAGGCTCATTATTACAAGAAGTAAAAAAAAAACGAAGAAAATGAAATAGAAAAAAAGCGTCTATCGAATTTAGTTGCTTCAATGATTTTGAATTTAATCGTGTAATTAATTTTGAATAGATCAAGACTTACAATAATATATATGTTTGATTGGAAATATTTGTATCGTTCTGGTTCAGCGGTCCTAGCATGCTCAGTCCTCTAGGGTCCTATAACTTGTGTGGACCAGTTAGTTGTGGAGTGGGAGTATCTAGGAGAAGGTTTCCGTACTGCCTTTTTCAAAGTCTTAAATTCGAACTCCAGGTCCTGAACCTCCATGTGGAGGGCCGACTCCTTGACAATGAACTATCGAAGATATGGCTCCTTATGTCTCGGAAGATTGTGGATTCGCCCATGTGAATCAATGGTTTTGGTTGCCAATTTACAATTTTTAGCGAACGAAGTAAGACTTATCTCTCCTTAGCTTACAACATTTTCTATAAACATTAGAATTTCTTCATTTCAACTAAGCAATAAAAATCTAATTATTTAATTTCTTATTGATTCATGTGTTGTCTTTGTCTATAAATCATTGTGCAAAGTGTCAACTTGATCTGAGAATGGGAACTGGAACAAAAATAAACGCAGTGGCGTAGCTAGGGTGGGGGGGAAGAGGGAGATTTTGAAAATCCCCCCGGGTCCCTGATTGAAGGGCGCCTCCAAACGAGTGTTGTTACATTAAAAATTAAATATTACGCTAAATGCAGCGTTCCCCCAAAGAGGTCAAGCCCCCCCCCGGGCCCACAAACGTTGGCAAATTTCTAGCTACGCCCCTGATTAATAACATGTGACTTGGTGGTAAAAAAAAAATACATCTCTCATGAAGTTTCTTATTTGATAAAGCAAATAGGAATTATATTTGTGCTGACCATAATATCAACAACGAAGTTCTGGCAAATTTAACTAGTATATGTAATACATTGTCAGAATCGTAAGTTTTAGAAGTGTTATAAAAAAAAGTCAAATTGAATGTCGTTATGGTGTGTCATACTAGTATTACATAGGTGATTTACTAGTCAATTAAATTAAATTATATAGTCACAAAGGCTTGTGTATACGATAAAGCTCAAATTCTATTATATTGAGATATGCTCCATAAACAGTTAGATTCTTTCCAGGATTAACATCATGAGGAAACTTCATCCACCTGATGGTTCTGTGTAGACAATAAAACTCAATATTTATGAAGCCTGGGTTTGTATAAAAAAAATTGAAATTTCCACGAGGAACAAACAAAACAAAAAAACAACAACAAAAAAAAACTTTTTTTTTAATTTCGAAACTTCAAGCAAATCTTCGTTCAACATTTGAAACTAAATGTACAAACACAATCAACACTCGTGAGTCTAGTTTGAAATTATCGTTCTTGAAGACAGCGTCAGAATCTGTTTCCGGTTCAGTAACTTGCATGATTGTAAAACTTGAACAAAATGTTTTTCAAACACTCTTTAGCGCACATTATGTTCTTAAATCCCTGGCAGACTTGTGGGAGATAAATCCTATGAAATTAAAACTTGTGTATGTTCAAAAGGAAAAAAAATCAATAGTTGGAAAGTAATGATTTAATCCTTGCTTTGGAATGTTACTGGACCGACATCTGTTGACAACTCAATGACTTCTTAAAAGCCTGAATACAAAATACTTCAATATAGTCATTACAAAATATAGGTCAACAATATTTTACTTGTTTTCTGCACTGCACCAGGGGAGCTGCTCTGAACACTTGTCTCAATTGGCCCGGGTTCGAACCCTGTACGCCGCTATCCTCACAGTTCTGCGGAAGGTTTGGTCTAGGATGAAATTGGTCTAGGATGAAATTGGTCTAGGATGAAATTGGTCTAGGATGAAATTGGTCTAGGATGAAACTACTTTAAAATCTGAAAAGAACATCCATTGTTGTAAAGCGAAACAAAACAAATATTCATTCATTCATTCATTGGTTATTGTAGTATTTTGTATTTGTACTTTTTATTTTAGAAACTGACGCATAATTTTGTCTTTGAAGCATTTCCATGGAAACCTCTGAAGCTTCGTCTTCATTTAAGCTCCCATTTGGCATGAAGTCAAAGCCCTTTCCAAAGACAGCCACCGTTGGCGAAAAGGAGAACTGTGCCAAGGGACAACGGTTTTGGGTTGCGTTGATGTGGCAAAATATTCTTCTTATCTTATGTTATAATTCTTGACAGAGGATACTTACGTCCTACGTTAATCCAAGCGTCAATCTAGTCTAGCACTTTAATTGGAGACTTAAACCTTGTTAAGTCATTGGTTTTCATGGTTGATTCAGGCCAACCAATGACTGATGCAGCCGGGATTATATAGTCAAGTCAAATAGTTCTCATCCTTTAAGTTCTGATTCAAATACAACGCTTTATATCTGAAAAAAACGAAACGTTTTCAGGTTATTATTATCATCTTTACTTATTCCAAATCTTTAAAAAAACACTGTAAAACCATGCGAAGTAATAGTAGAATCAAACCACAAGAATCCAAATAGGCATACTTTTGATGTTTTTTTTTTCTCAAAGTTTGCTTCACTCGCTTTTTTGTACCTGGCACATTGGCGCCATTTTTTTTGTTTCAAAACGGCTCCGCTGACAGGCGGAAATGTTAACCAATAGCGTCATGCCGTCGCTAAGTGATAAACTATTCTAAAAAGTGGAGCACTCCCTACCCACCCCCCGTTTATTTGCAGAAGTGGTTGTGAAACATGGCGGTACACACTTTTAAACTAAAAAGTGGCGAGATGAAATGAATGCTCAAAACTAGACGGTTTAGGGCTGAGCCTAGATTTATTGTAAACTGAAAATGTACCAGTTGGCATAAGGCCACAATGTCTATGTGATTGTGGGTAGATACTAAAGGATTATTTATTAGTTAATTCTTTGAAAAAAAATTTTTTTCTTATATCATTTACAGCAGACGACTTTGTTGTATTCGTTCGTTTAATATTTTACGAGTAATTTAGCAGACGTATGCAGTAGAGAGTGAAAACGAGACATTATGTTGATCGTCTGCAAATTAAGATTTCAACTGATTTTACATTATAGAAAGTGTATAACAATACTAGATTATGTGATGATCAAGGTTCGTTCAAGGCTGTCCTACTGTATGGTTCTGAAACATGGCGAACAACTGAAGTGACAACAAGAAAAGTACAAACCTTCATCAACAGTTGCCTGAGAAATATCCTAAAAATAAAATGGTACGACAAAGTACAAAACACCAAACTGTGGGAGATTAGTGGACAGAAAAATATCTTGGAGAGGAAGTGGAGATGGATTGGTCACACCCTTAGAAAAGATACCAGCAACAGAGCTAGGCAGGCCTTAGTGCGGAACCCCCAGGGAACAAGACGTAGAGTAAGACCAAAACGAACATGGCGAAGCAGCATACTAGATGAAGCCGAGAGGACCGGAAAGAGCTGGGAAGCCATCAAAAAACTTGCAAGAGACCGTGGAGTGTGGCGTGTTTTTGTCGAGGCCCTATGTTCCACAAGGAACACAAAGGAACGATGATGATGATGATGAAGGTTCGTTTGCTTTTTTTTTTTTGACGAGCTGTGGGCGATATAGATTTACCACTCTGGCCGCATGACTCCCAATGGAACTGATACTCTGAGGCTTCATTCTACACTGTCTACAGGAATTTTAAAGGATCTGTTAGCCCAGCGCCACACACCAGATATTGCCCTCAGGCCGTAGTTAGTGTATCACCATAGACATAAATAAAAATATACTGTAACTTGAAAACATGTATATCTATTGTATTCGGATTTCCGAATTATGAAAAATTAAAAAAAATTGCATGATCTTCAGTCTTAGAGAGTAAACAAAACTCATAGACATAAATAAAGTATTCACAAATTTTCATTTCATAAAATAGCCTTATTGGCCAGTGTATATTTATTTATGTCTATGTGTATCACCGAGAATGATTCTTTCAAAGGTAGTTGTGCTCAGTATGGGTGTAAAACGGCAAGTGTGTTACATAAGAACTAAAGAGGTTGATCTGAGAGTCTATCTGTAGAGTATAAAGTCAATTCTTAGCCTGGAATGAAAGACTACTACCTGTACCGTCTGATATAGTGGGGATGATCAAAGACGATCTTTTCGGTTTGCTCAAGGTAGAATGGAACAGCAAACATGTTTCCCCAACAGAACTTTAAAGATGTCCACGAGCCATCTATTCATACTGGCATAAAGGAGAATATAATTATCTTATCTTAAAAAATGCAGACGTTACTTAAAAAAAAAAAAAATGATGATAACGTCCTAGGTCAATCTAGTCATTCATGTTAATTGATGACTTTAATTCTGCGTAGTCCTTAGTTGTTTTTTTTTTTTTTTTTTGCTGATGCAGGCAACCCATTCCATGCTCTGATAGAACTAGGGAAGAAAGAGTATTTGTACACATTTGTCCTAGCATATGGAACGAGGAATGTGCCTTTATCTTTGTGTTTTTCTGACTATTTTATTACATTTTGCTTTATGTATTTGAAGACAATGGTTCAGTGTTTTATGGATAGTTGCCGTTATTGTGGATGGAAGTCATCTATACTGAACGGTTTCTAAATTTAATGATTTTGGAATAAACATATAATAGGTATTTGTATGTTACATCTTTTTTACCTCCTTTTAAATATTTTAGTATGCACAGGGTCGGAATTATGTGGAGGCCCTGGGCAGGATTTTTGTGGAGTCCCCTACAAGTTTTTGAAAGCTTTAATATAAATCAACTGACAGTTATTTCTAAAAGCATGTCATATTTTGGAAGAAAGAAACATAAGTATTTATAAATTTAAGCTCATTTCTCTCTTTTTTTTAAAAATATTTTATATGCATAGTTTAGAAAAGTTTCAGAGTTTGTTGAGAGTGAGTGGGTTGATGCTTTGCCGTAAACCCAGAGCTCCATGTATATATCACAAGTACACTACATGCAGACACTTCTTAACCACGATAGTGTTGCCAAATGTAAATTTATAGGATTCTACTGAGAAATATAGATAGGTGCTATGTGACTCCAAATACCTAGGGGCAGTAGCCACGCCTGTCCTCCCTTAAATCCGGTCCTGAGTATGCAAATTATTATGCATGAAGGCATTGTAAGGCCGGACCTAGTTACGCAGGTACTGTACGTAACACACCTACCGGGGCTCATCACGTGACCAGACGTGGGCGATGTTGTCTAGTCCACGTCTGCCAGCATAATGCTCTCCCTTTTATTAAAGTCATTAACGATACGCCTATAAATAGAAAGAGATGAAAGGGGCATTCACTTCAAAAATCTAATTTTCGTTTTTTTTTTTATCCCTGTAACAAGCCTTAATTCAGCCTTTTGATAAACAGGGTTTTTGTGTTTTTGTCTGTTGATAAAAATCTTTTCAAAAGTATATTTAAAAAAAGGTTCAAGGGAGACAAATTAACTAAATGTGTTTTCACAAAATTCATTGATGCCCAACTTTTTTTTATCCTTGGGCCATATACATTTCCAGCACTCCCCCCTCCCCCAAGGACGACATAATATCTATAATAGTAGAACCACAAAGCTCACATTAACTCGCTCTATTTTTAGACATCATGTATCGGAATTTCCAGCGCCAAAACGGCGGCGTTATTGCGTCTTGCTCCAATAACGCACGCATGCCGGATAATAATGGGAAGACTTCAATCATTGATCTAACAGACAATGGTTCAAGTGTAGCTGTGGATACGTTACCACGGGAGCTCGTTATCCTGCCTCAACGTGGCGCTCCCGTGGAAACGGCTTACTAGAGGAAGTGGCTAGGCGAAAGGGTAACAAATATGATTCCCGTGGGAGTGCCCATGGGCGGACGAGAGTCTTGCCCCTTCACGGTGCGGATTTGTAAGAAAGCTCCCACAAGTCAGTCACAAATCCATGCGCTGTTCCTCAAGGGACCGTCTCATCAATGGCAGATTCCGCACAGTTAGCTTGGTACAACGAAGGTAGATGGTGGAGGTCCCCGGTGCCACCGAGTGGTATTGGAAACAGCAATGCCCTATAAGCATTGACTCGGGTCGCTCTCAGACAGGCCTGTGGTCCGCAGGTTTGTTTTTTTTTTACTGTTTGTGTTTGTTCTCGGACGGATGCAGACAGGTTTTTTTTCAAACTTAGAGCTCGAAGAGCCTTCGGCTCAGCTCTTAGACTATTCACACGATACGTTACCTGCTACTTGCTCATGTTTTGACATTTTTTGTTAATTCTATAGAAACAAAAACTAATCTTCACAAAGATTTTCAAATGCTGGGAGAGAAAAAATAGAAAAAAAAAAAACTATAATTGTGGAAACATGATCGACGGTCCTGGACATTTATCCCGACAGAGATTCGTGGGTCATTGGTACTCAAAGCGACATTCTGGTGGGTCAGCCTGACCTAGACGATTGATAGGGGTGTCGCGAAGATAATTGTACTAGATCTACTACTGGAGCCGCAGAAGACAGATCAGATAGGTGCCGCTATGTAGTTAGCAGACCTAAGGAATGGGGGGGGTACAATGTACTAGATTGGTGCCATGATCTAGCCGTTTGGCTGAGTATTGCTGTAATTTTTCTGAATATCTGTATAATGAACTTATTGAAACCTTTGAGCCTTGCCACCAAACTTTAAAGCCTCACACCAAGTTTCTTTACATACAATTTTGAAGGCTCACGAAGCCTCACTATTCGTACCCAATTTTTCGAATTTTTTTAAAAATTTGTAATTGTTTTCTATGTAATAAGTATAATAGTCTTTATTTTGAAGTAGTCTATCATTCAGTTAAATGTGATAATTTCATGTGCTTATTAAATTCTCTTGTTTTATCTCTTCTATAAATGTTACATTTCTAAATTTAGTTCTTTTGCTACTAGTTCTAGACCAGTGGTTCTCAGCCTTTTTAGCTCTGAGACCCCCTAAAACAATTTTTCACTTGGCGCCGACCCCCATCCTTACATTTTTGTTCATAAGTAAATGTGATTTAGCTAATGTTATGAAATCCTTATCAAAATGTGGATCACTGATGTTAATTCCTTTGTTAGAGACTGAACGTATAGGGAGAGTTCTATTTAGTTTGAAATAAATTTATGCTTCAATTACGCACAAAAAAGTAACATTTATAAATTTCAGTTATTTAGTTTTTTATTTCACGTTTATTATATTCATGTTGCATTCATAAAATGGATAAGATATCATATTTCTTAGATGTCATATTTCCTAAGATTTCATATTTCCTAAGATGTCATATTTCCTAAGATATCATATTTCCTAAGATATCATATTTCTTAGATATCATATTTCCTAGATTTCATATTTCCTAAGATGTCATATTTCCTAAGATATCATATTTCCTAAGATATCATATTTCCTAAGTTATCATATTCTTAAGATATCATATTTCCTAAGTTATCATATTTCCTAAGATATCATATTCTTAAGATATCATATTTCCTAAGTTATCATATTTCCTAAGATATCATATTTCCTAAGATATCATATTACCTAAGATATCATATATCCTGAATAACCTGATTGATATCAACAGACGCGTCCATTTCTTTACCTAAACAGTATCATTAGATAATGAAGTTGCGCTAGATTTAGTAAAGAATTCGGCTCCAATCATAACTCGAGCTATGCCTTTGGCTCATGGCAAATCTAACTCTTGGTAATGGTGTAGGGTTTCATAGCTCTGACAATGCCTTGAAAAAAATTTCATAATAATAATTTCATTAACACATTCTCAACTAGACTAATTAACTTTAAAGATAACAAATCTGACTTGGTTTGAATTGACAAATAATAATTTTAGTTTAAAAGAGCTGATTATTTGGACTCTGTGACCTTTGCACTTTTGACACTTCTTTGACATTCTCTGATGGAACCTTTGCCCCATGTCAACAAAATGTCGGTGCAAAAATTAAGTCGATGATGTGACATTCATACACACCACATTCTAGAAACTTCGAAATAGCCTTTATGATAGCTTCAATCCATCTCAATCTAAATGATTTCACATCGCAGGAAAGAGATGCCTGACATTTTG
This sequence comes from Biomphalaria straminea, assembly GCA_021533235.1. Lineage (NCBI taxonomy): Eukaryota > Metazoa > Mollusca > Gastropoda > Planorbidae > Biomphalaria > Biomphalaria straminea. The sequence continues at coordinate 3,718,835 of JADKLZ010000003.1, read as the reverse complement.
TTCTTCTATTGTACACTTAATCTCCCTCTCTCTCTCTCTCTCTCTCTCTCTCTCTCAAACACACACACTCTCTCTCTCTCTCTCTCTCTCTCTCTCTCTCTCTCTCTCACTCTCTCTCTCTCTCTGTACTGTGTACCTACTGGCCGCTATTGTACGAACCATTGTATTGAACTCCCATCTAATAAATTGTGCATACAATTTTCAAACAATTGGCATTCTTAACCTTTATAAAACAAAGTAAAAAAAACAACATTTTCTGTTAACTTTTAGTTGCCATTTTATAAGAAAACAACCAATTAATTTATATTTACATTTATTTTAAACAAAAATTGTACAATAAGCATTTTTTTATATAAATAAAAGTAAAACCTTTAATTTGTTTTTAAATTTCTTAATTACTATAATCTCCTTTACATTTTAATGTATTGTTTTAAAAGAGGTGAAAACTGCTTGCATAATTAGTTTTAAAATTAAACGGTTAGCGTTCGGGAAACAGGAAATAGCGTTGGTACAAAATGTTGTGAAATCAAACTTTTCATAGCTCTTCCAAAGACATAGAGACTACACAAAACTGATAACGTTTTTCGCCTTAGGTTCGCTAATAAATCAACCAGATTCACGGAATAACTCAGCATTATTAGTTGCACGTGAGTCTCTTATTAACGTGAATCGAATCTTTAGAAAAGCTCAATCTCGGATAAAAAAAAATAATTCGAATGAATTGTTTATCTTTACATGATGTTGTTACATAAACTGAACAGGTTGTTTTTTTCTTTAGATGTCAGCACGATTTGGCTTGCTGCCTTCAGAGTTGTGCACTGAAGAATTTTCAAAGGTAAGCACACCATTCACATCATCAAAACTTCGCGCTGTAAAATAGGTAGATTGGCATCTGTGTTCTTGGCACTGTTGCTAGGAATAGAGCATTCCGCGTTGGCATACAAATGTCAAAAATCTGACTTCCAGGGTAGGTATAGTTTTATACACTAATAAGTAAGGATGCACGTATGTACGAACGCCTACACATAAGTTAATACACACACACACACATATATTTACAGATATCGTTTGCAAAGATAAGTAGATGATATTTGTAAACAAATCGAAGAGGGCGCCAAAATCAGATTTCGTCGTCAAAAGTTAATGTGTAAAATATGAAGCTCGGGAGTTTTGGGAAACTAGGTGACTTTAAAGAACATTCAAAACGAGGCTAAAGAATGCATAAATGAGGTTACATTCCAAACGAGACTAAAGAATGCATAAATGAGGTTACATTTGAAACGAGGCTAAATGATACATAAAGGAGCTTACATTCGAAACAAGGCTAAAGGATACATAAATGAGGTTACATTCAAAACGAGGCTAAAGGATACACAAAACAGGTTACATTCAAAACGAGGCTAAAGGATACATAAATGAGGTTACATTCAAAACGAGGCTAAAGGATACACAAATGAGGCTAGTAGTGCTATAGTGCAACAGAAAATAAATGTTGAAAAGACCAGCCGCACACAGAGAGAGAGAAATAATTTCTCTGTCCATCTTCCCAGCGGCTATCTGAACGTAACCGGATGACCACTCGCTAACTCACCTCTCAGAGTTATTCATCTTTCAGTAGCTGACCAATTAGTGACCACTGGGCTGGAATCGTTCACGAGCGGGCGATTTTTTTCTTGTGAGATTTAGTAGCATGGGGGGGGGCGCTCGTCTTGTTTGCAATCCCTCCCCCAAGCCATTAAGACATTTTTTGAAGGCCCCAGTGACTAGGTCCCAGTGACTAGGCCCCAGTGTCTGCTTCGAAATGAACGAAACGCATACATGTGTCCGAGACCGTGAAATTATTTCATCGGTATACACTGGACATTGGTCAGTTTGTTTTTTAGTTATTAAAAACTATGATAACAAAAGTACCAATACAACCATCGTCCATCGAATCAGAAAAATGAAGTCATTATTGGATTAATAGAAAGTTGACAAACCAAGTCGCTCTATCGTAACAAGGTGAGAACTATGTTGTTGTTGTTGTAGTCAGAGCCGGATCTGAGGGAGGGCAGGTGGGACTACTGCCCGGGGAACTCCACGAGACAGAGGCCTCCAAAAAGGGTACACAAATGTATCCGAATTTCGACGGGTCAGAAACTATTTAAAAATATCGCACTTTTACCGCCAACACTTTAAATTGTACGTCGACGAAGACAGAGAGACAGAGCGGGAGACTAAGAGATACGGAGAGTCAGAGAGAGATCTAGAGAGTGAGGAAGAGAAAGACAGAGCTAGAGATGAAAAGGAAGAGGAAGAGAGAGAGACAGATGTAATCGAAGGTGGCTCTGACGGCAATTTTAAGAACCATTGAAGACATGTTGAATTATTGAGAGAGAAAGAGAGAGAGAGAGAGAGAGAGAGAGAGAGAGAGAGAGAGAGAGAGAGAGAGAAAGAACGGGATGTATCACTTTTCTATGACTGTTTTTAAGAAGATTGATAGCACCACTCCAAAAGGTCGAGTTATTAAAACGCGGGAAAAAAGAGAGAAAAAGCTCTGTGATTTGAGTCTAGGGGAGATAATTAACACTTTCGCATTTCAACCTTTACTTCAGATTCCTAACTGACCACAGGGAAGATGGTCAAGAAATATAAAAAAAGAAAGAGTGTTTTTTTTTCTTAAATATTTCCCAGCAAGCAATCGATTGTCGTTTCAAGTTTTGACATTTTGGCAGACGACCGCTCACGGCAGCAAAAGTTAGATTTTTTTTTCTTCTCGGTGGAAATAATTCCATAGAAGTGGTAAGGAGACGGGATGGTGTCAGAGTACTGTTTGCTGGTCCCCCGGGCGGTCTGGTGGGCCACTTGGCGTATCTTTGAAATCACTAATGAGTAGGATATTTATAATGTCTCTTATTTATTGGCTCAGGGTCCATATCGGGGCATATTTTACCCTACAGTAATGATTAGGTAGCAGAGAGCGAGAGAGAGAGAGAGAGAGTGAGAGAGAGAGAGAGTGAGAGAGATCTTAGAGTGTATGTCTATGCGTTCATAATTGTGTGCGTACGATAGAGTGCATAGGTGGCGTTATTGTAGAGGCAACAAGAGCGCGTGATTGAGTACGATACAAACGCCCGTAATTTTTTGTAGCAAGATAAAAGCCAAGTAGATTGGTTTGAAGATCCTCTCGTTTTCTTAACGAGATAGATAGAGAGAAAGAGAGAGATAGGGAGAGGGCTACCAAGAGAGTAAGAGAGGGAGAAATAGTGAGAGAGCGAACATTATATCCACGTAGATCAATCAAAAACACTTAAAATAGCATCACACTGCGAGTGATCCTTTCCCTTCGGAGAACTGGTGCAAAGAAAGAAACTAAACTTCAAATAATTATCTAGACCAGAGTTTCCCAAACTATTGACCTATGTGTACCCCTGTTATAATTGTTGTAATGCTGAGTACCCCTCCCCAACTTTAATGTATTAGTAGAACATAATAACTGGGTATTTTTTTTTAAATCAGCATAGTCTATGAGATGCGACAAGTACCTCCTTCAAACTCTTCCCGTACCCCTGGGGGTACGCTAATCCCATTTTAGGAAACACTGATGCAGAGTATGAGAGAGAGAGAGAGAGAGTCCAAGAGAAAGATGATTTGTTAGAGCTACAGAGAAAGAGTGCACATATTACATTATTACATATTACACTATTACTTTACACATATTACATTATTACGTATTACATAGCACATATAACATCTTCTTTACGATATAAAATCCTTGGTCCTGATGACTGATCATAAACTCTCTCACGTCACGAGAAAGATTAAAATAAAACGAAGCTGTAACCTGTTATTACATATCAAAAGGATAGAACAACTAAGACATTTTGAACATCAAAATCGCAATGGTTAAGTTTACCAAAAAAACAACAACATTTTTATTCGATATTTCGAGGAATTTGTTTTAAAGCCGATACTATTATTACATAAGTACAAAATTATATTTCCTTTGCTTTAAGCACTTATTTACATTATTTTCCAGTTGTTTTTTTTTTAATTTTATGTTTATGTCTAAAAAAAAACTAGATCCAATTTTTATTTTCCTGTAGATCTAGATCTTATCTTCTTCTTATCTTATAAGATTCTAGATGATAGAGTGAAAGTGAGGAATTACCCTTAGATGAGTCTCATTTTCAAATGTCTTTTTACAAAGAACACAAAACATCTGTATGAAAGCTTGCGCGCGCGCGCGCGCATGCGTGCGTGCGTGCGAGCGTGTGTGTGTGTGTGTGTGTGTGTGTGTGTGTGTGTGTGTGTGTGTGGAGAAAATTACTACAGTTAAAAATGTAACAAATGTAGTTAATTACTAGTTAATTATAATATGTGAAACAAATTAGAACGACCAGATCTAGATCTAGACAATAAACTAGAATACACAGACAATAAACTAAAGTACACAGACAATAAAATAAAGTACACAGGCAGGGCCGGTCCTAACAACTGCGGGGCCCTATGCGAAACTGATTGCGCGGGGCTTAGTCCGGGTGGGAATAAGGATAATAAGTGAAAAATAAAGATTTTATATTAGAAAACAAATTCGATTTTGAATTTTATTTATTCTTTACTAAGTACAAAATTGCGATTACAATTAACTTTACATTACGAACCTTGAAACCAATGGCATATTTAGATGCCAGTAACTATAAAAGTAACTAAAGTATTGGAATTTCTGACGAAGTTACAAATTCACCCAATTATTACATTTAATTCTATGAAAGCAGACATTTCCTTTTATTCTTTTATCGCTCGTAGGACGCAATGAATGACACCCACAAATTACCCTTTTTATCTATTTTTCAGGACATTTGTATAAATTCAGGAGATTTTCAGGAATTATTCATATATATATATTAAAATTTAGTAATTGCACCTAGAATTATCGCAGGGTCTATGAAAGCGCGGGGCCCACTGCGACCGCATGGGTTGCAGTGGCTTAAGACAGGCCCTGTACACAGGCAATAAACTTAAGTACACAGACAATAAACTAAGTACATGGTAAAATAAAAAAAACTATATATTACATTAAAATGACCTGCATTATCTTTGGATATGTTTTTTTTTTTTTTACACGTATCGAATGTTCTTTCAGATTTTAACTCTTTGATACCGAAATTATTTTACACGTTTGCACGGAATTTATAGCTTTATATCTAGATAGAATCAACGATGTGAGCGTCGTTGCGGGGTCAAAGAGTTAAGATTATAATACCGTAGCCCAAACATTTCTCAAGACGACGGGAAATGGCGCGGGTTCCAACCTGGAACGGGTAGCTATTCAATAAATGTATTATATTACAATAATTTGTTTTATCTCTAGATGTTTTATATTAAAATATTTTTTATAACATCTAGATGTACTATACTGCATTGACCTGTATTTCTTTTCAAGCCTCGATGGCAACTGTTATAAGTTTGTTTTTATTTATTCTAAATTCCTTTGTATGTGTGTGTGTGTATGTGTGTGTGTGTGTATGTGTGTGTGTGTGCGTGTGCGTGTCCCTCCTTAAACCTGCTCCACATTTCTATGTTTCCGTCCCCGGGCCAGCACTAGTTAGCCCAGTTATGACATTCCATGACTCGCCGTAAGCTAATAGCTTATGGTACCATTAGTGACCACCCGTGAGGAACCATTAGAGCTTGGGGATACTCAGGTCAGATTGGGGGAGATAAAAGTCACTTATTTAGTGGAGTTGGCTGGGTGCCAATTTGAGGACTAGGGGGGAGGGTGGAAGTAGGAAATAGAGATAATATAAAAATAAGCAGCAAGTAATGGAATTAAGATCTTGGACGTGAGTCTTTCAGAATGGAGCGCTGTCTTTTTTTTTTTAACCCGCGTCTCTCTTTCCTCATCTGTGTCTTTCTTTCTCTGTCTCTCTCACCATCTCTCTCTCTCTCTGTCTTTGTCTCTCTCTCTCCATCTATCTGTCTGTCTGTCTATCTCTTTCTCTCTCCATCTCTCTGTCTGTCTGTCTTTGTCTCTCTCTCCATCTCTCTGTCTGTCTGTCTCTCTCTCCATCTCTTTGT
>JADKLZ010000003.1:3699958-3712765 GCA_021533235.1 Biomphalaria straminea | reverse complement strand
TCTGTCTGTCTCTCTTTGTCTCTCTCTCCATCTCTCTGTCTGTCTCTTTGTCTCTCCCTCCATCTCTCTATCTGTCTGTCTCTCTCTGTCTCTCTCCTTTCTCTTTGTTCCTCTCAATTTCGGATTCTAAATACAAGCAATTCTTTCTTTGTTTACTTTTTGATTTTTGAAATATCCGATTTAAAATATTTTAAACAATAAATACTGTAAAATATAAAAAATATAAAATATATAAAAAAAAAAAGAAGAAAAAACTATAAGTCGAAATGAGAAGAGGCTATATAAGAAAACCTATTGAAATACGTAAGAAAATTTTTAAAATAAAAAAAAAATTAGACTGATAAAGCCTTTATATTAGACGTGTTTACTAGATCTTAATGCCTATATTTAAATCTTGACTGTAAACTACTGTAACAAATGACTGATCTAAAATTAAATATCCCTTGTGGGGTTTGGTTCTCGCCAAGGGGCAATGAACTCATGAAAGCACCCTTTGATAATTTCCCCTTATGATATGAAAATGTACATAGGGACTGGATGATATAGAACAAATTATTATGGTAAAATTTGAGAAAAGATTTGTAGGAGTCACACAGCAGTTATGAGCAGTATAATAGTAAAAGTATTTATAGTTTGTTTTCTTTTTTCAGCCATAACCATTATAATTAATAGAACACTTTCTGTATATAATATCTCTAATCGTGCCTACTAAATCATAAATCTATATCGGGCGGATATGATGATTCATAATGATTATCTTTTGTTATAAAATGTTTTTATTTTAGCTTATTTGGGCCTTCGGCTGGAAAAAATATTCCTAAATAGATGTTTTCAACTTTAACTTGAATTTTGCTTATCACATAGTACTTCTGTTTTATTTTTTTAAAATGCAAAATCGGGCTAGTAGGCTACTAAATAAGATTATAATAACAAAACTACTAACACACACTTATTAGATGACTGGTCCATATATGTTAAGAGATTTCCTTGTCAGCAAAAAAAAAAAAAAGAATACGTTTTTTTTGTCTACTCAACATTTTCTATATGATAATATGGGAGTGAGATCTACCTGACACAACAGAATGAGACAACATATGTTCCGGAAGCTGAAAGTCGGGACGAGCCAAACCTGACCTTGAGGATCATCACCAGAGAATGCTGACCATGTCCTTCAAAGCAACTATATGGATATCGACTTTTCGACTTCAAGTTCACGTTTGGACAGGAAGTCAGTATTATAAGAAATAAATTAATTGCAAAAAATGTATAGCTTCTTCTTTATGTTGTGAATCGTTAGGACTCTTGAAATGTGCTGTATTTCAATTCTTTGTAAAATAAAATCATTTTTTTTGGGGGGTGAGGAGTGTATTCATACAAGATAAAACAATCGAAAAACCCTAGAAACATGTATAACAAAATTTACTGTATGTCCTAGAAAAACTAAATGTACTTTTGCTTAAATCTGAGGTAAGTATTAGATTATTGTAGCTCGTTAAGAAATAAACTAATAAGGGTTGTCTTCGAGTCCGAAGATCAGTGAGGAATGCAGTATTTCCCGTGGATACGCAGCCCCAGCTGTGACCTACATATTTTGCAACATCCAGGGAAAGCATAACCATTGTTCGCATCTGGTCGATTTAAATTTCAGCTTCTGTTGAAAGTGAGGCGTCATTTGATACTATAATACACAGGTAAGTGAAATGGTCTACCACGTTAAGGGGATGTCCGATTACGGTGATCCTTGGGGCTGAGTATGTTTCATTGGGTGACTTTTGGAGCATGACTTCTGTTTTCCCGAGGTTTATATATAGACCGAAAGAGGCGTTCGTTGACCGCTTTCTGGAGATCATGTTCATTGTGAGCTAGCAGGGCGCAATCATCGGCATAGAGAAGCTCCGTTAAGACCATCTCCTTGTTTTTGTATGGGATAGTAGACGTCGAAGATTGAACACATTGCCGTCCGAACGAAACCTGATGAAGATGCCTTCGTGCAATCGCTGCCTCATTTGATTCAGCATTACGCCAAAGATTATCGCCACGTAGTAATAATAATGCTTGTCTCCGAGTCCGAATATTAGTGAGGAATACAGTATTTCCCGTGGCTCCGCAGCCCCAGCTGTGACTTACATATTTTACCACATCCGGGGCAAGCAGAACCATTGTCTGCAGATAGTCGATTTAGATTTTCTTTTTGCCGTCTGCGTTTGTCCTCGACAGCAGATTTCCTTTTGGTCTCAAATGTGTATCCCGCGGCATTCGTGAGTGACCTCCAGCTGTCTCGTTCTGAGGCTGCATGCAACTAGGTGCTCTCTTCTATGTCTGCTAGGGAAAGCTGACACCTAAGCTGGTCTTTGAAGCTTTTCCGTTGGGTGCCTCTGTTACGTAGGTGGGCATCCCAGCCTGGACAACATTCTTCATAAACAATCGCGACTGACCGTGTCGAAAGCCTTGGTGAGGTTTACATAAGCAGTGTATAGGTTAAGGTTCTGCTCTTTGCATTTTTCATGTAATTGTCGCAGAACAGATATCATGTCAGGTGTACCTCTACAGGCTCTAAGGCACACATTGGCTTCTGATAACACCTCGTCCACTAAAATGGGTAAGTCGATCGAGCAACACTCGAGCAAAGATCTTTCCTGCTACTGGCAGAGGTGTAATGCCTCGATAGTTGGAGCAGTTAGACTTGTCACCCTTTTTGGATAGAGATATGATTACGGAATCTAAAAGTTCAGGTGGGATTCCTCCGATACGTGTCAGATGGCTTTATTGTCTGTCCAGCTATTCATAGTGCGGATAGTCTAAGAGCTGAGCCCTAGGCTCTTCGAGCTCTTAGTTTGAAAAAAACCTGTCTGAATCCGTCCGAGAACAAAAACAAACAGTAAAAAAAAAAAACCTGTGGACCTCACAGGTCTGTCTGGGAGCGACCCGAGTCAATGTCTATAGGGCATTGCTGTTTCCAATACCACTGGGTGGTACCGGAGGCCTCCACCATTTACCTTCGTTGTACCAAGCTAACTGTGCAGGATCCGCTATCGATGAGACGGTCCCTTGAGGAACAGCGCATGGATTCGTGACTGATTTGTGGAAGCTTTCTTGCTACTCCGCGCCGTGCAAGAGGTGGACTCTCGTCCACCCGTGGGCACTCCCACGGGAGTCCTGTTTGTTACCCTTTCGCCTAGCCACTTCCTCTAGTGAGCCGTTTCCACGCGAGCGCCACGTTGAGGCAGGGTAACTTGCTCGCGCTATTCCTAGTTAATGATTCCGTTGGATCGTATACCAGCTGACAGATCAGCCTGAAGTCCTATTGATTTGATGTTTTGATGCCCAACACTTATAGCTTGGCTAATCAACAATGTTCCTGGACATCACGTTGCGGAACTCCACAACTGGACAGACCGGTCCGAATTCCTAAAGTTAGCTTATCGTCATCACAAGACTGAGCCAAAACAGCATTGCCGCGAACTCGTAAGTGTTAGTGTGCATTTGTTGTAATGGTAATTTTGTTATTTATGAACAAAACAGTAGATCCGTCCTGCAGCGAAAAAAACGGTAATTATACATTATATTTAAATTAATAACTACAATTTCTATACGAGACTGAACATTTTGCATAAGTAAATAAAAATTTCAAGTACAAATAGCAATTACTAAGACATTTTTTTTAAAGTTAAAATTTTTCTAACAACATCAAATATTTATTTATGTCTCTTCAGTAAGAAAGATTTGAAAAGCCAGATAGTAAGTTTTTTTCTTACCTTGGCATTTTCTAATATAATATTAGAGATTCAGTCCCTTTTTAAGAAACATGCTGTCTCTCTATATTTTTAAAACTAAAAGTTCCTTCAACAGCCCTGATTATCTGAATTCTAAAAAAACACACATGCAGGATTATTTGCACCCTGTTAACTAGCTTCAGACTATGTTCAGATTTTATGTCGTTTTAATTCTAGAAGTCTCCTGGCGAGCTTTTCACTGAGCGTAAGAACCGTCCTTTTGATGTCTTTTGTTTCTCGTCCTACCGCCTGGTATCGTCCCTTGTAGGAAGTTGTGTGCAGGTCCCGATGACTATCGCAAGTATGAAGCCCCCTACCTTTCCGATTTATTTTACAAAGCTTATATCAACTCACTCTGTCTGGTAAAAAGTTTGTTCATTTTATTTTTTCCAAACCCAATCTCGGATCAAGCTGAAATTTTGCATAATTATTTCTTTCACCTGACAACACAAGAATCGTTGTTTTTTTAATTACCTAATTGGTTAAATAACTATTGGTAATAAATTGTTTTGTTTTGGTATCTCGAACTGCTTTCAACAGGTTTATTGTAATGTGGTCACGGTGCGTTGGTGGTGACGTTTGGGTTCCATACTTCCTTCTTTCTCTTTTAGTAAATGTACTGATACATACAAATTTCTTTGTAAAAAAATATGTGTCATCTTGGGGGGGGGGAGGGGCCCATCAATATATTTTTGAACCCGGGCCCACGGGTGCCTTGCTCCGCCGCTGGGTACAAGATTTTTTTTTAAAGAGGGAGGGGGCGTCATGATCATTGATTTCTTTTTGAGTATCTAATGCACTCACTCTTAAAAACATTAGTCTCATCAATTTAAATTCATTTTTTAAAATGTTTATAAAAAGTGTTTTTAACTCTTTCTCTCCGTAATTATTTTTCCATGTTTTGAAAGAATTCTTCATTTTGCTCATTACTATATCAATACCCCTGTTATGATTGGGCTTCAATAGCTTTGTTGTTTGTTATCAGAAAATGTTGTATTTGGTATAGAATTAAAGGGAAATGCATGCTCTTTTTATATAATTCAAAGTAAAGTTCAAAAAAATTAAACATTAATTTAATTTGATGAGATCAAAAGCAACGATCGTATCGTCGATTAGGAGAGAAAGAGTTAAAACTTTTTTATCTTACATTCAGTGAACGCTGGGAAGAAGTAATTACAATAGGATCAACATTTTGAGATCCACTATGAAGACAGATCAGCAGTGGTTGATATCATTTGACTTTTATCTCTGACAGAACGATGGGTAACAGGTGCGCTAATTAGATGTCTAATCAACTCTGATCTCAGACATAAAAGGCAATGAACAAGTCAATGAGTTCGCCTCCATTAGTGCTCTAAGTTTGGAAGTCCATGGCTTTGAAGCGCAAGTTTGAAAGTCATAGTCTGAGCAAACATGATACATAAAAAAAATATAGCGTCTTATGTAGATCATAGATTGGATTGCATTATTTAATTAGAGCAATTTTTATGACTGGAAAGTTAGGACGTTGAAGACAGTTCTTAATTAGTCATAAATTAACATTGTGCGACGATGATTCACCTGACGGTTGAGTTTCCATAGAAGTTTGTTACAAGTATGTTACAGATGTATATCGTGATGTTATACTCAGGTCCTTGAGGATAAAAGTATGTTACAAGATGTTACTTGATGTTACAAGTATGTTTTAAGTATGTTACAGTACATTTTAAAAGTATGTTATAAATGTGTTACTAGTATGTTAAATGATGTTCCATAATGTGACACGTATGTCATAAAATGTTCCACGATGTTACAAGATGTTACGTGATGTTAAGAGTATGTTTCGTGATGATACGTGATATACAAGTACGTTGCGTAATGTTGCAAGTAAGTTACATGATGTTATAAGTAAGGTGATGTTACTTGAATGTTACGAGATGTTACAAGTAAGTTACATGATGTTATAAGTAAGGTGTTGTTACTTGAATGTTACGAGATGTTACAAGTAAGTTGCATGATGTTATAAGTAAGTAAGGTGATGTCACTTAAATGTTACAAGATGTTACAAGTAAGTTACATGATGTTATAAGTAAGTAAGGTGATGTTACTTGAATGTTACGAGATGTCACAAGTAAGCTACGTGATGTTACGAGTATTTAAGGTGATGTTTCGTGTAAGTTACACAATGTTACGAGTACGTTACAAATCCTGCAGCACGCATGTTTTGAGCTGTAATAAAACCCGAACTTCTTACATCTTCCGGTGTGATTTGTCTTAGTTTTGATTATGTCAGGGAAATTACCAGAGTAGGCGTGGTCTTGATATCACCCCCCTCCCCCTTTTAGTTAGGCCAGTGACTAGCTATTAGTGTTAGAATGCCATACTAAGTAACAGTTCATTCAAATTGATAATATCAAAGTTTTCAGCTTAAAATGTTTATATTTTAAAGTTTACGATGGTCGTGCGGTATGCGCTGCTGTTCGGACTTCTCGTTGGTCCCGGGTTGATACCCTGCCCGCTGCCATCCATCCGTCGTTCTGAGGTAAGTTTGGACATACGAAATATGTCAAACATTTTACAAACAAAAAACAAACAAACATACAACGTCAAGACTATTTCAACTATTAAACATTTGACATTAAGGCATATACTTAAGAAATGAATTAACGCATCCGTGGAAACTTGATGTTTCAGCTGTAAGCTCTAAGCTAATCGAAATGCTGATCCAGATATTGATATTCTGTAGTCTATGTCTATTTCTATTTCATTTCATTGCTATCACGATCTGACACTTCTATTAAATATTCATGTAACTCGTATAACAGCCAGACACGCTGGCGATGTTGCAAGGTCTCTCCAAACCTTTATGAATTCAACACATCGCTAGAAATTTGAATTACATCCAATCAAATCAAGTCTTTTCCCAAACAGGAACCGGAAATTCGAAGTGTCAGACACAAAAAAAACAAGGAATTTTGTAGCGTAGCCTATTATATTTCATTCAGAGAAATAAATATATACTTTTTAAAAAATGATGTTAAATTTAGGTAATTTCCAGCCAATGGAAAGAAGCGAAATAGATGATTAACAGTCTGACTGCAATGTTAGCCCGCCAAGTAATAACTTTCTTTTCGATTCGAGACAGCTATTATCTCCCTTGCAGCGAAACTAAAGTTATTCTTAGATGCGAAGCTAGAAAAGTAAAAGACTAAAAAGTTTAACAATTTTGAAATCTTCACTCTGACATTCATGGGGGAACCGGAAACGAGACGGAGAAGGGGAGCTGGGGGGTGGGGAAATACTGTGGGGACTTAGAGAATGATAGCCCCATTAGAAGTGGCTAACTTTTGGCAAAACTACACGCTACACAGGGAAACGTTCAGCCTGGGTCAGTTGTGTTGTTGTTCTTCTTACTCAAAGTGTCAAGGTCACTCAAATTGATGTAATTGTAAGCCTGTAGCCGAGATGAGATCCTGGGAAAAAATTCTTGCTGGTCGATAAGATGTGTTTGTGTAGAGAGAGGGAGAGAGGGGGGGGAAGAGAAGAGTATCCTAGAGATAGGGCGTGAAACGTATTTGGGCGCCGAAGTTTAGTCTGAACTATTTAAACAAGCATTTATTCTCGTCTGGGGCCGCGACCTTTAAATATTGACCTTGGGATCTCTTGTCTCTGAGGGCTCAGCACATTCGCTCAGGCTCCCAGGACGGACAGACGGACAGACACTTCCCAAGTCTCTTCAGCCGCTGGAGAGTGTCGGTCAGAGGCGAGAAAACAGAGCATCTGCTAGACCGGAAGATGGCGTGAGCAGTCATAGAACGTCTGTTCAATTCGTTCTCAAGTTTTGCGCTTTGTTTAGAGATTATTTGCTTTGACGTAATCACGGGAAAAGTACGACTAGACAGCGTTAAATGGAATTGTGGGATAGAATGGTTAGGTATACAGTCCCCACTGTGGACATAGATAAAGTGCATTCCTATACATCTGAAAGACTAACATTAGGATTGATCTTAGAGGCCTGCAGAGATAAGCAATGACATTGTACTAGTAGTAAGATAGGATTTCAATTAGATATACACTCTTTATCTTATCTTATTTTCAGTTAGAATAAAAAATAAGTTTTAATTCGAAAGATTTACGCATATGACTGATTCATTTTTGAATATTATTACTCTGTTGATGCTGCTGATCGTGGTCCATAATTACTTCATGTATCTAACTACATTGAGGCGAGCAGATCAATTAAAACATGTTGTACAGAACATGGAATCAGAGCTGTTATGTCTATCCATGTTACAACAAAAATTTAAATATTTTTTCCCTATTTATTCTCTTTCTTAAAGAATACCAGTTGTTTTTTCACTTTGACTTCAATAGTCGTACTCATTAAATCCTAGGAGTCCTTAGGCTGTTGCTTCTTTTCTTTGCTTCTTAATCGGAAAGGCCACATTTTAGAATTACCCTGAGTTTATTATACTTAAAGTATTATATTATAATATCATCATATAAAAAAAGAGCGGTATTTAAAAAAAAAGATTTACCTACTATCAATAAGACTTCTTATAATAATAAATAAGGCTTGTCATCTTGGAGGCCCTAAGATTAATTTGATGCAGTATTTCCCATAGATACGCAGTCCCAGCTGTGACCTACATATCTTTGCCACATCCAGGACAACTATATATAGTCTAAACTTAAAGTAAGAAAAAACATCTATTTAAATCTAATGACTTCCAATGGAGCAAAGGCAACAGAAACTTATCTATGGGACCCTGGGTAATACCCTTCAGTTGGGACCATGTCCATCCTGAGACCATGTCCACCCTGGGACCATGTCCATCCTGAGACCATGTCCACCCTGGGACCAAGGCCATCCTGAGACCATGTCCACCCTGGGACCATGTCCATCCTGGTACCATGTCCATCCTGAGACCATGTCCATCCTGGGACCATGTCCATCCTGTTGTTCTACTGAGCGTTTTCGGTTTCACACAACCTTTAGCATTTTAAGTGTGGTGCTAAAGTGCTTTACAATCCCTTACCTTTAGAACATTAGCTGAAGTGCTAAGTGATTTGATATTCTCACTCACGGTAACGTGTAAGCTGAAGTGCAAAGTGCTTTGACGTTCATTTGTTATTCATACAATTCATAACATTCCCCCCCCCCAATGTAAACCGGGGTGCTAAAGTGCTTTAATCTATTTTCAGACAACATAAAATAACGTAAAATGTAGATCTGAGTGCTCTAACTTTCATCCAACCAAACGCAAGTAATCAGTAATCTTAATTTCTGGTCCGTTCAATAGTCTATCATGGACTTAGATTTTTAGCGTCTTTTTATAGTTGAGAGTCTGTCTTCCTCATTAATCTTCGGACTCGAAGACAAGACTTATAATTGTTATTATTTTTATAGTGGAGAACTTATAATTATTTTTATAGTGGAGAGTGTCTCTTAGGGGCTGGAAGGTCTAGATTAGGGGTTCTCAACTCGTGGGTCGCGATCCCCTTGGGGGATTATTAACGATTTCTCAGGGGTCGCCAAAGACCATCGAAATAATGAACTGTTTTGTCTATTCTTCTATTGCTGTGTGTGTGTGGGGGGGGTCGCGGCAGAGTGGGGAATTGTAAAAGGGGGTCGCCAAGCATAAAAGATTGAGAACTGCTGGTCTAGATCTAAATGTAAGCACCAAGTCAGTAAGTATAGCTGTGCCTATAGAGTCATTCTTCTCACACTTGGCGAGACATCTACATTGTATGCTACATCATATACCACTCAAGTACCATAACCCAGCACTCCAACGAGGCCTTCGGATAATCGCAAGACTGGAGTTTCCTGTGGTTACTGCCCCTTCGTAAAGAGTCCATTAGAGAAAGGTCAGACTTAAAAGGGAAGCAACCATTTCTGAAAATGTTTCTTGTTACATAGCCTTCAAAAATTAATTAATTCATTGATTAATAAATATGGTTTATACTCCATTCCAGGTCAATCCCTTCAAGTTGATCTTAATGTTATAATAGCCCTAAAGACAATCTATTGGATTCTATTCTGATAGTATTCTATCATTTGACCTTATACGCCTCTTTTTTATACAAAGCTGATATGAACCTAGTATGTTTGAGTGAAAAGTTATGTATAACATCCTCTCAACTTTCCATACATGGTTATAACAAAAATTTTGAAGAATTATCCATTGCCGATGACAGCACACGAATGTACCGAAACATTTACAAAATAATCAATCATTTAATGTTTATATAATTTATATTGTTTTATAAAGAAAAAGAAGAAATAAGTATTGTAATATTGAGAACTATTGCAGCAATGGGACAATCATCTCCCTTCAATCATAACTATGTTAAAATTATTTTGTTTCCCTTTTCTTTTTCGAAAGTTACACGTCTGATAAAATGTATTTGAATTTCAAATGATGTACACCATGATCCACTTCATTCTCCACAGAGAGCTCAGACGTCGAGAGGATTGTGAAACATCACCTTTAGGTCCTGCGAGAGATTTTGGCTACGCTGGGCAGGGCACGTATCCCGTATGGGAGACGAACGTATGCCAAAGGCAGTCTTTTTTGGTGAGCTAAAAGGTGGTCGACGTAACAGAGGCGCCCCACGGAAACGCTTCAAAGACCAACTTAGGCGTCAACTTTCCTTGGCTGACATAGAGGAGAGCACCTGGCTGCATGCGGCGTCGGAACGAGACAGCTGGAGGTCACTCACAAAGGCCGCGGGATACACATTTGAGACCAAAAGAAAATCTGCCGCCGAGGACAAACGCAGACGACGAAAAGAAAATCTAAACCGACCACCTGCGGACAATGGTTTTGCTTGCCCTGGATGTGGCAAAATATGTAGGTCACAGCTGGGACTGCACAGCCACGGGAAACACTGTATTCCTCACTAATCTTCGGACTCGAAGACAAGCCTATTATTATTATTATTATTATCTGAAGGTTCATCCGAAACAAGTCGAACGTTTTACAAAGAAACAATATATGATTTTGATTTCAAACTTAAATAACTATCACTACCCCCTCTCTCTCTCTCTCTCTCTCCCTCTCTCAGTCATCTGGTTTCACCTTCACATATCCCTTAATCCAGGGGTGGGAAAATTACGGCCCGCAGGCCACATGCGGACCGCCAAAGTGTTTTATGCGACCCGCGAAAACCTAAATAAATCATTGTAAATATCTATAGACATTATTGAAACTTTTGATTCTTATCATTTGTAATGAAGAGGCTATAAAGAAACATTGTCTCCAAACGTCTTTCTAGAGAGTTTTGAAAAAAAAAACGAATATTATATGTAAATACAATACTATATAAATTCATTAAAAAAAAAAATAAGTCGTTCAAGTATTTATTCGATGCTATGGATAACTGTGTTCAAAGAGTTGTGTTGGCTTGTACAAGATGGCAAGGGTAACAACTGATGGAGCTTTGACTAAGAAAAACAACTTTTTTATTACTATAAAGAAAATATCCCAACCATAAACTAGTAACTGGAAAGTTAACACATAGCTACATTAAATTCACAGAACTTAGTAATGTACAATTATAATATAATTTTTAAAGATTAGTTGCTGTCCATAGACATTGTCAAAGTACACCACCAGCAAGGTCCATGATTGTTAAATGACTCGAACAGGAACTACCATTTGATATTACAGAAAAGGAATAGCGAAACTTGTACTCAATGTTATCATCAAAGTACACTAGGTCTTTGATAAATTGCAAAATTTTATTTATTTCCATTTATTTTGTATATTCTTATTTTATTTGGGGCCACCAAATTCACTTCGCCTATGGCCTCCAATTATCCAAGGCCGGTCGCGACTGGCAGCTCCGAAAAGTATGTGAAGATTTGGAATTAAAACATTCTGATGTTTGATAACACAGTTGTATTCACTGGCCAATCATTAGATCAATATGGAATCTACAGGAAGAATATGTTAGGTTCCTTGATGGACATTGACTATGACCCCTTCGTAATATTTGTAATGAAGAGTTTAAGACAGACTTGATTTTGTCATCGGAAGCATTGTAATTTGTTGTTTGCACATGTATGTGCATCTTACATCTTTTTCAAACAAAGCATATATATATATATATATATATATATATATATATATATACATATATAGATATATATATATATATACGCGGCCCGCCTAAACCCCAAATTTTATTAATGCGGCCCTCGGTTGACAAAGGTTGCCAACACCTGCCTTAATCTATTTGACTAATTGGCATTGGGGCCCAACACACAATAGACCGTCTTTTACCATTCCGAAAGCTGGATCTGGCCTTAGGTCGTAGTTGGTTCATCGATGATATAAACCAAGGCCGGTCCTAACAGTTGCGGGGCCCTATGCGAAACTGACTGCGCGGGCCTATTCTGGGTGGAAAGAAGGATAATAAATGAAAATTAAGGTTTTGTATTTGAAAATAAATTCGACTTTGAACTGTATTCATTCTATACTAAGTTCAAAATTACGACCCTTGCAACCTATGACATATTTATAAGCCAGTGACTATAAAATGAAATAAAGTATTGGAACTTCCGATTAAGGTGAACATTCACCTGATTATTACATTTTCTTTCATGAAAGCTGAAAATTTATTTTTTCTTTTATCGCGCGTAGGATTGGCCTTTTTGGCGCTGAATTACACCCACAAATGACAATTTTGACTATTTTTTCAGGAGATTTTTATGAGTTTTCAGGAGATTTTTATAAATTCAGAAGATTTCAGGATTTATTTCAGATATATTTTGTAATTTAATAAATTAGCGCGGGGCCTATCAAAGCGCGGGGCCCACTGCGACCGCATTGGTTGCAGTGGCCTAAGACCGGCCCTGAATTATAGACCAGTGTTTCTCAAACTGTGTTCCACGGAACCCTAGTGTTTTACGAGCCCTGAATAGGTGTTCCTCTTCTTACAGAAATAATTAACTAGTAGGCCACCACGTAAATTAATCTCTGTAAAAAAAAAAGTAAGCAAAGTGTTCCGCTAAATACTCAGAATGTGCGAAGTGTTCCGCTAAATA
>JADKLZ010000003.1:3656530-3679000 GCA_021533235.1 Biomphalaria straminea | reverse complement strand
TTCATTGACATAGACAAGACAATTATTCATTGACATAGACAAGACAAAGAATCGATTTAAAAAGAGTAAACAGTTAATAAATTACTGGTAATTATTAATTGTTTTGAAAGAAAGAGAACACCAAACAAATATGACTTTTACAAAAGTCTCTTACTGCACGATTAGTGCTCCCTGCGTTCTATTGTTGTACATATATTTAACGCTATGAGATAGTGTCACTATTTTTATTATTCTCTTTATTGTTTTTTGACCTTGGCTGTAACGTCTATCAATCAAAATTAACTTTTGAACTTACAGAAAAGAAAGCTCCAGTACAGATGCAGACAGCTCTGATCATTCACTAAGGAATTCCTGTCCAAGGACACTACTTTGACATGTTCCACTAATCTGTCCCTGCAGATTTCTAGGGTAGTGGTTCTCAAACTTTTTGTCCGGAACGCTTTTCACATTCTGAGCATTTAGCGGAACACTTTGCTTATTTTTTTTAGAGAGGTTAATTCACGTGGTGGCGTACAAGTTAAAAAATTCCGGTAGTTCTTTGAACACCTATCCATGCCTCGCAGAACACTGGGGCCCCACGGAACAGTTTGGGAAACACTGATCTAGGTTATGATTCTCTCACAGAAAGTTTTTTTTAACACTCTGCTGGAAAATATTACGAAACGAAAACAAAAAGTATGGGGGGGGGGGGAAGGGGGAAGTAATGCTTCTGTTTCACTTAATGTTTTTACCTGTCTGCCGATTCATTCTTGTTACTGCCCTTGTCAACTCGATTAGTTCTGAGCTGAATTCTTTGTACTCAATGTTCCTTTCTTCTCTTCTCTTCTAGAACTTTTTTCATCAAACTTACTAAAAAGATCCATTTAAATAAAGTTTGTCAACACAAATCTAAAGCGGCACAATCTTCTTTATGAAATTATCTCGAACTGTAAGATTAGGTTAGATTTTATTTTTCACTTTTGCTATCTCGACCTACGAGGAGTTACTGTTCTTGATTTTTTTTTTATTTTGGGGGAAAAAGAAACGGCAGACGTCAGAAGATGGTGTAAAACTAATTTACTGAGAAAACGAAACGAAAAAACAAAATTCTGGTTGACTGACAATTTGTTTATCTGGAGGGAAAAAAAAATGTGGAAACTTAAGTCTTTAACTGACATTGTTGGCCAGATTTTGTACAAGTTTGCAGGGAAGATCGTGCAGACGAAATGGAGTTTATAATGTTAGAAATAATCTCAATATAGACATCGATAATAATACATGTATCAAAGTGACAATATTTTATACAAGCAGATAAAGTCTAACAGTCAAGATACAAAAGGAGTTTATGTTTTCGCACAAACTCGTATGCGGCCACTTTAGGTCCGTTGTTTGGTAGGAACTGCAAATAAAATTTCACACTTTGATGTCATCCTTCACGAAAGACTTGAGGGTTGATTAGAAGTGCTTTTATTTTATTTTATTTTTATTTTTATTTTTTTTATTTATTAATTTATTTTTTGGAATACGTCATTATTGATCAATAGTAGTAGGTTCGCTGTTGTTGACAAACATTTATATCAGAAACTATAAAAATTAGCACTTGCACCTATATTAAACAAGATATATGCCTTTGTGAAATTGCATTTCCAGTAGCGTGACAGAAAGACAGACACATAACCAATAGCGTTATTGTTTTTTTCTTTCTGGGGACCGCTAAATAAAATATGAAACTGATCTTATTTCAAAAAGTAAACGAATCAATTATTCCAAAATTATAGGTTTACTATAATATGTGCATTGCGAAAGTTCTTACAGCTCAGAGGCCAAACGCTGGATAGGTAAGAAGAATAAGTTATGTGATGTATCAAACAAAAATGTTTCAACTATTTCTCTATAAATGAACTCTCCAAAGGACGCACGAGGTCACCAAGCACTAAATTAACTGCTTTGAATTAAACGCATTCTTAGTAATGAACACTTCGTCTTTTATTTCTCCCCCTTCATGGCCCCCATGGCCGCTTCCTCCATCAGCATCCCCGAGGCCCCCCTGTGGGCGGACGTGAATAAAAGATATAAACAAGAACTCAATAACAAATTAGAATTTAATTTTTCCTCTCCGCTCGGTTGACTAAGCTCCCGTGCCCAGCGAACCGTGAGCTTCTTGTCTGCGCTCCATCACAGCAGACGACTTGACATCTTGGCGGCAAAAGCAGGATATTTTATAGACATTACCTACCCAAGCGGATATGCAAGACCGCTGTATCCGTAGTATGTCGTGCGGGATATTTTCCTCGCTGGTCGATGAATGCTTAACGCTGTGATATAAGTCTGGCGTTGATTCACATTCCTACACATACGTAATGCACATACTCCCCCCCTCCTTTTTTTCCAAAAAGGAGGGAAGACTTACAGGTGCTACAACACTCGACGTAGAAAAGAAAGACAAGGTACTCAAGGGCTATCTAGCTGTAAGTACATCATTATCATACACTTTGATAAGAGGTACTTGAGGTAATGGACTATCCTGTTTTAAAAAAAATGTCTAAGATACTTAAGAGGACACTGCCAGGGAGAAGAAAGGGAAAGATTTGGGCGTTTACCAGTTTTAAATATGCAGTAACTAGATCTAGAAGTTTCTCATGAATCATCATTTTCAAGTTTATAAGTTTCACAACAACAATAACAACAAAAAAAAAAAACTATCCGTATCTAGGGATTTTGGTGTCGGGGGCTTAACCTCTTAACCCCACCATTTTGACATTCGACATTAAGAATGTAATATCATATTTCGGACACTCATTTGGGGGCCCCCTCCAGAAGGGTCCCCGAAGTGATTTTTAAATTCGGACCCCTCCTACCCCCTCTTACCCCTACCCTAGCTACGCCACTGTTACTATGTGACATATAAAATGAAGCAGCTAACAATCAACATTTATTATATCTAATGGAACATATAACATCATCATAGGGAGTCGTTATGGAAAATAAAATGGGGGAACACATTGTGAAAAACGAAAACCAATGAGGACTGCAATCAGCATCCTTCGACTTATCAACATCGCTTGGAGGTGTCAAACCAGCAGTAGACAACAATATAGATTATCTCCCCTTACCCCCCAAAAAATCTTTCAAATTAGTAGAGTTTACTGTGTTTTTTGTTATTATGTATGGATGTAAAATTTTGAAGTTCAGATAATAGATCTATATTATTTTTTTGTTACACCTTTATGGTAAGATACTATACCAATTCATTTATTTGGCAAAATTTCAGGTTATCAATTATAATCTTTTTTTTTACACTATTATTACATTATCTATCTTGTTCAGGCTTAAAATAAAGCCAGAGTTCCGATATCCGAAATTTTTTTCTTATCTTGAACAAATTCTAAGCCAGTGTCTTTGGAACGATGAAGTGGGGTGGGCGGGGCATTGATGACGTGATTGCTAAACTCTCGAACCAGGAACTTAGATGTGTTTTAAAAAATAAAGAGAAAAATTGAGTCAAGTGGCCGTGATGTTCATTTGTTTCGAATAGAGCGCGTTCCATGTTTTTAATCTTCCTGGTGACCTTCACATTTAAAATATTTTTTCCTGGTTGTCGATGACTTTCTGGCTTGTTGCTCTCTCTTTGTGCCGAGGGAAAGAGAATGCACATTAAAACTACATCATGTATGACAAATGAGACTTGTTTTGCTGTTGTGGTTTGTTTGTTTTTTTCAATTTGGGTTTTTAAAATTGTATTCTTGAGTTTTCTCTAGTTACTGTTGAGTTTTGATTTTTAGTCAAGCCAATCTGGCTAGCTCACACCGTGTACTAATATTACTTGTATGACTGGATTGTAACTGCAAAAATGCTTAAAAACTAATCAAGTAACACCAGAGAGTTTAAACAAGAACAGCATTAACAATACATACTACAGTAAATGAGACTGTACCTTCTTTATAGAACTTCTGGCGCGATTGTTAGTCTCTTAATACCTACTGAATGCTGGATTTAAAAAAAAAAAAGAACATTTCTTACCGTGCCCTATCACTCCCCCCCTTTTCTACCCCCCTCCCCTCCCGAATGCATAGATGTACTATGAAACAGTTGAGCAAGTCCGGGAATTTCCTCAAAAACGTATTTTAAAAAAAAAAGACCAAAATACTAGGAAAGTGGTTAGAAACATATTCAAAGTCTATCGACCTTTCATAAAGATAAAGAGTTTGTTAGCTAATAAATGTATACATATTTTTTTACAGGTTTTGCTACCCTACATAGCATGCTAACAACTTTATGGTGACATTTTCAAAATTGCATTTGTATAGCGCAATTTTCATGCTTCTTTCGGAATGCCCAGGGCGCTATGGTCCAAAGAGGGAGGGGGGGGGGGGTTCTGGGAGCGAGTTTCCTTGCTGCCTTTAGGCAACCACAACTCAGCTCAGGGTTCAAACTCGAGCTGAACCACTCGGCCACTGCATCCCCAATCCCTACAGTTATACTACATAATTTTTTTTATTCTGACGTAAGATTTTTGAAACAGGTTTAAATGTGTTGCTAAAAAGATGTTTAGTTCAAAAACTATCATAATAACTGTCACGTACTCATTTGTCAGACATTTCATATAAAGATCATATTTACACCGTGATGAGAACAATATTTATGTCCCCCCCGGGCCCCCAAACGATGGAAAATTCCTAGCTACGTCCATGATAGATAGATAAATAGATACATAGATAGGTAGAGAGAGAGAGAGAGATATGGTTAGTAAGTATTACCTCCCCTCCCTCCCCCCCCCACACACATACAACTCTTAAGCTCAGTTCCGCTCCTTATACTGATGTGATGGAGTAGCTAAAGCTGTCAGACCAGACCGAGAGCAGCACTCCTGGACTCAGTCACGCGGAACCCCTGGAGAGATCTCCCTCACTGACTATAACAGCCCTGAAGTACGTCTGCGATTCTACAGAGACCCAAGTCCATTGTACCAAATGTGCTAAAAAGAAAACTTCCTCAAGCCTATTGAACACAAATGTTATTAAGTCTCAAATAGCTGAACATTGAAAAGAACTGTGTCAATAGTTAAAGTCTATTAAGTCCTAGAATGTTTATTAAATAGTTGCTGTAGTGTGTGTGTACTATATATGTGTGTGTGTGGGTACTATATATATGTGTGTGTGTGTGCGAACTGTGAACCTTTTAAAAAAAATAGATATTTGAGAACGATATTTAAAGGTTTTGAAATATAAATATCTGTAGATCTAGGTCAGTGCTCTCTTTTATTTCAGTTCATAGATTACTTGTAATGTAAGTAGTTGCAGTATGGAGCGATTCGTTGCTAAGCAACGGCTACGAGCTCAAATGTATCCAATGACGCCGTCGCACTATTTCTAAGACAGCTTGGTTTCTTATTCATCTTGTCAACAATCTTTCCCAATACAATTGAAAGTTTAAAACTAAAAAAAAACAAGATTACAGAGGCGGCCCCCGTCGGAGTCGGATCCCTGTCAGATCCGCC
Organism: Biomphalaria straminea; assembly: GCA_021533235.1. Lineage (NCBI taxonomy): Eukaryota > Metazoa > Mollusca > Gastropoda > Planorbidae > Biomphalaria > Biomphalaria straminea. The sequence continues at coordinate 3,673,524 of JADKLZ010000003.1, read as the reverse complement.
TATTCGCAAGATGTTTCGGATGTTCCTTCTAAGTTGAAAATAATTAACTTCTCGCGGGACGACGGAGGATGGCGAGCAGGGTATAAACCTGCCTTATCTTGATGTTTGCGCACTAGACTTTAGTTTGGATTTATCGTTGGTCCCTGGCTCAATTCCTGTATGCTCCCATCCTTAAACTATCGCAATATTTCTGAAAGAACAGTAAAGGTTAAATCATATTTTCAAAGCCTTTAGTGATTTTTTTTCTAACCGTGACGGACAGACCAACCAACAGACAAAACGCAAAAAAATATGCTTCTTTCATTCTAATGGGGGCAATAAACAATTTTTGTTTTTTAAAATCTGTTTTTTTTTTAAATTTAAGAAATTAGTTTAGAATCATGTCATTGCCGGGCTTTACGCTAGTACACGAAATTCGCTGCTAAAAGTTCATTTTAAAAAAATTGGGCGTGATGTATATATGTGTATAGTGCATTTCTTATAGTAACGTTTCCTCCCTTACATTTACGTAATTGTTTTAGAATTGGTGTTTTGTTATTAAAAAATCGCTTGCATAATTAATTTTATAAATTAAACGGTTTGCTTTTAGAAAACTAAAAGTAGCCGTTGCACCTAAATATTTCAAGACGGGTAGACGGACAGACAGACAGAAATTTATTTTTAAAAATGTGCGTGATACCTACATGCGCAGAGCATTTCTTATAGTAACATTTCCTCCCTTAGAGTTGCGTAATTGTTTCAGAATTGGTGTTTTGTTATTAAAAAATCGCTTGCATAATTAATTTTATAAATTAAACGGTTTGCTTTTAGAAAACTAAAAGTAGCTGTTGCACCTAAACTTTTCAAGCCGCATTTAATGGTGAAAAAAATATTTTTCGTATCTCTTCTAGTTTTGGCGCCCTGAGTGTGACAGACGGACAGACGGACATTTTGCACAAACCTAATAGCGGGGGCCGCTAAAAATGAAAAAGAATTATGAAATGTTTAAATCTGATGAACCAATCTCAAATAGTATGCCCGGGGAGGGTATTTTTTTAAAGTCCTTCGGCTATTTTTTGTACAAAGGTTTTAACTCCGTCTTTCTGTCTGTCTGTGTGGATTCTTGACACTTTTCTTTTCTCCCACTTCCTGTTCTCGGGTCAGGTTGAAAGTGTGCACAATGGACCTCAGCCTGACAGCCTTACGAATTGCGTAATTGCGTACTTTGTATAGAACATACAGAGAAAATGTTTGTTTACGTTTGGTGACTGAGGTCCATTATCCACTGTAGGTAAAATCTTGGAACATTGAGAAATATGGCAGTGATTGAAAGGTGATCTTCCTTAACTCTATATTAGCTTTTTTAAATATATTTGTTGTAAATATTATTTTAGTTTGTTTATTAGTGAAGCTTACCGTCTTTCTGGAAATGTAAACATGTTGTTTTATTGTTAATACTATTAAAACAGCCTCGACACTTGTAATTACATGACATATGACAATACATGTTAGTGTTTATTTGCTTTTTCTGAAAATGTTAAATTGTAATACCATTGGGCATATTTCATTTTGACATTATTATATTTGGACGTAATATTTTAATGAATAAAGTGGTTCAATTAGACATTTCAAGTAATTGTATTTTAGATTATGATAGTCTCAACACGTTTTATCTCTTCATGTTATGTTTACGAGTAAATTAGAATGTGTTTTTGTGAATGGTGGGGAGACGTGATTATGGACAATGGCTTTTACGATATTTCTTGAAATTAATTTATCAGTTGATGAATATAGAGGAGAAAAGAATAAGACACTCGATGTCCCACACTGGAAAAACTCTGGTTTAACCGTTTTTGTTTTTTTCAAAGTTAAAAAAAAAAAAAGAAATTTGAATTTAGCTGGAGAACTATGTCTAGAACTAGATGCATCGTCGACTTTGAAAGGGTTATTGTGTTCTCTTGAAACGACTATTACTTTAGGGAATATTCCATTGTTTTTTAATGTTGCATTCATTAATTTTCAAGAGAAAAACAATCACTCTATAATTTGTATAAAGGAAGTCTGTCTTGTTTAAATAAAAGTATTTACAAATGTTATTCTTACGAAATGTCATGTTCTATAGTACTCTATGCTATATTTAGACTTGTTGTTGAAGTGCGTCTTAAATAAAAAGATTTACAGGATTGGCAGGTCACGTTATAACTTAATTAACGACCAAACATAAGTATTCTTTTAAACTGTAAGCGAACATATTTAGAATATAGAAAAAAAAAACAGACAAAATTTACAATGTCTCTTTCTCTCCTAATGAACGATACCGTCGTTGATGTGACACCGTTAAAATAAATTAATGTTTGGTTTGATGAACTAAAATTTGTGTTATATAAAAAGAGCGTGACTTCCCCATTGATTATATACCAAAAGCAACTTTTTCTGATAACAAATGTTATTGAAGTTTAATAAGTTTAATAATAACAGGGTAGATTGTACAAATGTGTAAAATGAACTATTCTTTTCGAACGTGGAAATAATTACGGAGGTAAAGAGTTAATTTAAATTAATGGGTACTATACTATACTTAGACCTTTTAAACGCTTTCACCAAACTGTTTGCGCTCCATCATGGACATACTGCTCGACCCCACTACAAACAGCGATGTCCCTGCTAACGCCTTCTTCTTCTTCTTCGTTCTCATTGTTATGTTGGAGGGTTCAGATCACTACACCAATATCTGAGATGAACTGCGCAGTGGTTTCCAGGTCAGGGAGCTCTCCATATAGTTTTCTTTCTATTGGGGTGTTTTGCGGCCAGTGTCTTAGACGGGCCTCTTCCTGCTAACGCCGATATGGACAGTAAAGAGGGACTTGTTATGACCCAACTGTTACGCTTGGCAGGGCAAATATCCCATATAGGGGACGAACGTATAATGAAGGCAGTCTTAGTAAACTGAAAGGTGTTCGACGTAACAGGCGTGCCTTTCGGAAATGCTTTCAAGACCAGATTAGGCGCCAGCTTGCTTTACCTAACATAGAAGAGATCACCTGTGTTTCTTTGAAAATGTGCCTATGTATGGATGTGTGTATGTGTAGGAAGCTGGAACACCACACTATCTTATAAGCTCTCCAAATTAATGAATATTGTAAAATTATTCCCTTTTTAAACATCTTAAAAGAACAGCAGGAGTTACGTATTTGGTATTATTGTAAATGTGCTGTAGGGCAAACAATCGAGTAGTTTATTAAAGTTTATTTACTCATCAATGGTTTCTATAATCTCCTGTTTTCAATAATATAGTAAAGTTTAAACTCCGCCCCATCCTTTCAAAAGATTGCTTCCCTTTCATATCCCAGCATTCCTGACAACCGGATCACGTCTGCTTAAACACCGGCACCCCCTACCTCATCCACGAGACACGTGAATAACCACTACTACTGGCCTTAGAGCTAGTTGTTTAGATCTATATTTAGTCTGCACAAATTGACTACATTCCCCCCTACAATGATCAATTAGACAGACGCATCACTTGCATAATATCACGATATCGCTCTAGTAAACTGCCACAGTTTTTCACAAGCACAAAGCGAGGGAACAGTTCTGGAGTAGTTAATTGGAGCTAGTTTTGCAGACTATCAATATAATAGTTGCTTTGTGTTGTTTTTTTTTATTTCCCGCCTGTTTTCACTTCCCACTCATTTTGTTTCGTAAAAATATGGTCGGAGATTGTTTTATAAGATTTGATTCGTAAAAGAATTGTGTTATTTTTAAAGTTTGTTTTTTCTTTTTAATAATATTTCTGGTATTGATTACAAATCACGCGCCTAGGGGGGTTAACTGCAGAAGTATGACATTTAAAATGTGGTTAAAGAGGTCTGATGTAGAAAAAAAAAAGATAAAATTTTGATTTTGACAGCATTCTAGAGTGTTCTTTTTGGTGAGCAAATGTTAGATTGTTTGTTTTTTGAGAGTATATTCAAAAATAATTTCGAGAGTATATTGTAAGTTGATTCGAGATTATTTCAGTTGTCTAAAGACTAAATGGCTCTATGCTGAAGCAAGTCAGAGCAAGTCGTAATAGACCTGAGTTTGAACCTTCACAACTTCTTCTTATCTTATATTATACAGACGTTACTTCAAAAAAAAGAAGATGGTTACGTCCTACGCGTCATGCATTCAGTCATGCATATTAACCAATGACCTAAACTCTACCAAGTCACTGGTTTTCCTGGCTAGCTCAGGCAACCCATTCCATGCTCTAATGGCACTAGGGAAGAAGAAGCATTTGTACAAATTTGTCCTAGCATATGGAGCGTCCTGCAAGAAGTTGGAACTTATGCTTCATAAGATTTTGGAACTAAATGACATGTTCAATATGTTAACAAAACAATGCACAGCAACTTTAGCTTTATTTACACAAGTCTACATGACGTAGTGTAGGCTGAGTGGTAAACCGCTTGGCTTCCTAACCTAGGTCCGGGGTTCGAATCCTGGTGAAGACTGGGATTTTAATTTCGCGATATTCGGGCATAGGGTTAGGGATCCACCCATCCCTAATACGCACCTGACATTAGTTGGGGAAAAGTAAAGGTGGTCGTTGTGATGGCCACATGACACCCTCGTTAACCTTAAGCCACAAAAACTGATGGCCTTTACGTAATCTGCCCTACAGATTTGGTCTGAAAGGGGAACTTCTACATGACGTTTTACACAGTGTAAAAGACTCAATATAGTCAGACGCGTAAACGTTGGGTTTAAATGGGTTTTTCCTTAGAGACGCGACAGTACATTAAAAGTGAGAACAGATATAGATTAGAAAAATAAGGGACGAGAGACGAAGAGACGTCTGTGTATCGTTTTAGTACATTCCCCATAGAACAAGCTTGTAGCATACTCAATGTGGTATGGTCCAATCACTTTCATCATCATCATTGGCCTCCTGCAGTCGTAGAACGACTATGGTTCATCTCGCACACGTCCTCGTGTGGCTGTGGAGCCCTATTTTGGAAAAACACTCCCGTCCACAAGTATCGCAGGTAAAGGTGGTCTTCGCTTCAGTGGTAGAGGAGCTGGCCATTTTTCGCACTGTCCGTTTTTCTTCCAGAGCTGAGGCCCATGTTCTTTCGCTGACCATAGCTTTCTTGGTCACTGTCTCTCTCCATCTGGTGCGGTCTAGAGCTACGTCTTCCCAATGGTCAGTATTGATGTTCACTGATTTGAGGTCTCGTTTTATTACATCTATGTAACGGAGGTGGGGGCGACCAGTTTTCCTTGAGCCAGTCGCCAGTTGTCCGTAGAGAATGACTTTCGGTATGCGATCGTCCTCCATCCGGCGAACATGTCCAATCACTTTAGTGGACCAGTAAGGGGAGGGCGGTGGGGAGGGGTATATCTGAGAAAGTTTCCGTGCTGCCTTTTAAAATGCAATTAAAAATGTAAAAAGTCGAACTCCAACCTCCATGAAGGAAAAGCGCGAACTATTCGAGTACAGAATGTCCTAATTGGCTAAATGTTTTTATTGATTCATGTATTGTCATCAACAAAGAATAATTGTGCAAAGTTTCAACTTGATCCCAGAATGAGAAGTGGGAGAAATAACGTGTGCAAGATTTGTACCAGACAGACAGACAAACAGACAGACAAAAATACAATATTTTTTACAAGACGAAGTAGATTGATTGTGTAAAATTTCAACTTGATCCCAGAATGAGAAGCGTGAGAAATAACGTGTGCAAGATTTGTACCAGACAGACAGACAAACAGACAGACAAAAATACAATATTTTTTACAAGACGAAGTAGATTGATTGTGTAAAATTTCAACTTGATCCCAGAATGAGAAGCGTGAGAAATAACGTGTGCAAGATTTGTACCAGAAAGACAGACACACAAACAGACTTAATATAAGCTCGGGGGAAAAAAGTGAAAAAGGGAGATTGACGATATGATTAACCTTGAAGGGAAATATTACTATTTTGAGAAATTGTACAGATGTGATCTTATTTTTTTTTAGAAGGAAACTATATTTTAAAATGTTAATATTGGAGATTTTTTATGTCTTTCTAAATGCTATGGCTTTACTAAAACATTTCAATTGTAATCGACTACAGTTTCAAAAAATATCTTAATTATAGTTTATTACATCTTTATCAAAACATATAAATTATTGTTAATTACAGCTTCAGTAAAATATAAAATTAATTACAGTTAATTACAGCTTTATCCATAACTTGTCCATCTGCCGGTCCCAAACCCGAATGAGAAAGGAGGAGGGTTAGACGTGGGGCTAGCGATCCCATACTGTAAAACCTCGATTGCTACAGAAACGGCGAACTTTAAACTTAAAGATAATTGTAACAGATCTTTATGGAGACAGCTTGCAGCGCAATGCGCCAAACGGAGCGGAAGGCTCTTAGTTTAAGTGACTCTAGTTATAGCTGTATCAAAACATAGTTACTATAGTTGCACTAAGTCAGCCCTGCCGAAGATCAATTCAAATTCTAAATGGGTTCAAAAAAAAGGTAGGCCCAGCTAGCGTAGCTAGGAATTTGCCATCATTTGGTGGGGCGGGGGGGGGGCCTTGACCTCTTTAAGGGCCCCTGCATTTGCGTAATATTTAATATTTAATGTGAAAAAAAAACATTAATTTGGAGTGGATTTTCTAATTCTGCCCCTCCCTCTCGTGTGAGTAGGCTCATGAATGACACTGGGCTCCCGGTGTACATTCTAGACATTTTTTTCGGTGCTAATTTCAAATGTGCTGGTGATTTTCTGGTGAATTTGTATTTCTCTTCGCTGAATCAGTAATCACAAGTAAAGTAAAAAAGAAAACAACTTGAAAAGATAAAACTTGGTCCTCTTTCATGCCTGCTCACCTACCGCTTGTTAGCTAATTGGTTTTCAGCTTGGTGTTTAACACGTGACTCGAGGTGCTGTCATTTGAGAATACCTGATTATTTTGCCGTAAAAATCTTCGCTCCTGATCTTGTTCACTTTATCAGCCGTCTGCTCGTAATCATGTGACTTTTACGTAGCGTTCCGCATCGTTGAAATAATTAAGTCTTGTTACTTTATCTCTACAGATGTGGTCTTAGAAAGAGTCGTTTTTTTTTAAATTAGCCTCTGCTTGCAAATGTCACAATTTATTCAAAGAGGGCAGCACGTGCCATGACCTAATCTACATGCTTTGTTTTTTTTTTTTGCAGTATAAAAATGGCAATGTCTTCGATTCGGAAAATTAAGGATGAGTGCAGTATTTCCCATGACCAGGCAAACCCAGTTCAGATCTGCATATTTTGAATATTTTGCCACATCTGATGCAGACCAAGCCGTTGTCCGCTGGGTATCTATTTAATCTTTAATTCTGTCTTCGTATTAGTTTAAGATTGTTAGCTGCAGTAGGCGCTTACGAACTGTCTGATGTAGATAAACCAAACAGAGGCAACATGTAACGAAATCCGATAACACCGAACAAGATGAAGCCCTGTCTTTTTTTTTTGTTTCTTTTTTTTTATTTGGTAAAAAGTGTTAATTAATAGGAAATGATAGCCTACTAATTTTAAGTAGTAGGCTCTTGAAGAGATTTTCCAAGAAAGATGCCTTTCCAAATCACTCACGATTCTTAAAGACAACCTGCGCCCATTAAACAACTGTTACATAAGATCTGAACGAAGTGGTCGTCTCCTTTCCATCAGGACTAAAACTGAAAGATTTAAAAACTCCTTTGTCCCACTTTCGGTCAGAGTGTTACAAGATCAGCTGTCGTCACCGAGAAGTACATAGAAGTCAAATTCATAAAGCGCTGGTTGTGAATGTGTATGTGTGTTCGTATTTGAAAGTTGTTCGAATATTTCATCAATATTGTTTTTGCACAGTAATTAACGCTGATTTTGTCAATTGTCAATTGTAATCAAACTGAATTACCATTAGATCGGATCAATAAAAATTATCTTATCTTATCTTATATAGTTTTCTTTTCCATATCTCTATTGCATTCAAATCTTAATTGGAACCTGCAGCAACCTGGATCCGGGAATCTGGACAGCTGATCTCAAAAATGGCTCTAATGATTTTTCGCCAAATTTAACAGTTCGTGTATATCGCTGAGAAAAGCATGACTTGCTCGTTGGCGACACGGGAAAATTCTCTAGTTAGAAAAAAAAAATGTAAATTTGGCTGGAGACTATATGTAGGTCTAGAGCCAACAAGGCGTAGTCAGCCGCAGGGGCGGACTGGCTATATGGGCATTCGGGCAAATGCCCGGTGGGCCGGTACCCTAATGGACCGGTATGGCCAGGCAAAGGGCCTCATGAATGCCACTATATAACGTACTAAATTGTTCAAAGTTTTATAAACAACTTTTAAAAATCTTTTACAGGCTATAGCCGCTATACAATGTAATGTTAATTAAATCTTCCGAAATTTCCGAAATAATGTAATAGTTTACATCCGTAGACATTGCTACTAGTATGCTTCATCCTTTTAGCGATTAAAAAGAAATATTTCTTTAAAATATACAGAGTTTATTGTCTGCATGCGTTCAGTTATACATTATCAAACTTAACAGAATTATTTTGAGGACAGGTAGACCTAGAAGGGGATGCCCATCATATGATATACTATAAGTGGGCCTGATTGTATAGAAATGCCAGGGCCGATTTTAACACTCAGTCCGCCCCTGGTCAGCCGTATGCTAGAGAAGATCAAACCTTCTCTTCTTATCTTATCTTATATAATACAGACGTTACTTCAAAAAAGAAGATGATTACGTCCTACGCGTCATGCATTCCGATGTAAACCATGCAGTCACGCGTAATGTGTGTATGCAGATAGAAAGTGACTTCCAGGACCTGTCGAGTCAGAGTTCAGTCTGGAACAGACATAAAAATAGTTAATGGTACCTTTTATCAAGTAGGACAATGATGAGATAATCGCGTGTGACAAAGAACTTCAAAGAATAATTGCTTCCCTTTGAGACGTACAGAGAGTAACAGCTATGCTGACTAAATGTTTTTATGTCCAACAATGTCTACTTAAAGCTGGGATAATCAATGCAAAATAAGTTCCTGTACCTCACTCACATCTTCACGAGGTACACGAACGAAGTAAGTTCTAAGTCTAAGTAAAATTATTTAATACATTTCTTTTTACAGATATTAGAATATAAATAAAAGGAATAAAAAAACAAAGATGTATAATTTACAGTTTATTTATTGTTATAATTCATGACTTCGTACTAGGTTTCATGAACAGTAATATGTACAACATTAAATAATAGTTCTTTCACATTGTTTATTTTAAATTAAAATTGTTTTTATTATCATTATTTTATAAATTAGTAGTAGTAGTAGTATTTTAAATGACATGTTTCTATTTATAATTCTGTAGTGGCATTCTGAAGAGCAAGCTTACTTTGATATATTACAGCACTAAGCTTTACATGAATTCCTTATCTCTCTTTTTTTTATAGTATACTTATGACGAAGTGATTATGGATCATCTCATGGAAACAACATGAATGTCTGGGCATAAGCTTTGGTCGAAAAGATGTCTCCAACACAGCAGTTCTCACACCCTCTCCACAAACCTCAACTATATTAAGGCAAGTGCCGACACAGCTTGGTGTCAGCGGTGACGTAGGATCTGCCATGGTGTGAAGCTTTGTGTGCCCTAAGGGTCGCCGGCTCCTGATTTTTTTCTCGGGGGTTGACTCCCTAAGCCTTTCCCGTGTTTGGGTTTTATAGCTGCAAGGTAGCGGAGAATTTCATTCTCCTTTTTAGAATATACCTGAAATATTTAATAGCAAGAATATATGTATATATATATATATATATAGTTCGTCCATCGTGGTTCGATGATGACCACTTTGTCATCCAGGGGGCTGAGGGCTTTGCACTGGGGTTTTGTGCCTCCTCGTGTGGCTGGTGAGACCTATGCGAGCCCGGAATGTTCGGCCGCACTCTGGGCAGGTAATTCCAAAGGAGTTCAACATTGACCCAGGCACCTGGGAGGCAGAGGCACATGACAGAGTATCATGGCTCCGCGCTGTGAGATCCGGCGCACAGGTTGCTGAGAAAAAAAGAAAAACGCTGGCGAAAGAAAAACGCCAGAGAAGGAAAGCAAGAATATACAAGAATATGCAATGGTTGTACGGTACATTATGTACGCATCTGTGGTAAAGGTGGTACTAAAGGTCTACCTTGCGATCTATGGGGAAGATGATGTTAAGGGCATCCGTTTCTGTGGCCAACGGTTAATGAGCAGGGTGTTATGTGGCCAGCACAACGACCGCCTTTACTTTTCCCCAACTAAAGTCAGGTACCATTTGAGTTGGGTGGACTCAGGGGCGCCCTAAAAATCCCGAAATTCAAATTTAAGTCTTCGCTGAGATTCGAACCCAGGACCCCAGGTTAGGAAGCGAAGTGCTTAGCCACTCAGTTACCGCTCGCCTCAAAAGGCCATACTAAGATAGTGAAAATGTTGGTTGTTTGCTATATATTAATTTCAAAAACATTGATGATAAGTCAATAAGCCTGATTAATATTCAAATATGGATTTTACAATGCAAATGCAAGTTTGATTTTTGATCTCGACCACCCCTTTGTCAGCACGTCGAGCATCCTTATGGTAAACGCCCCTGACTTTAAACGACTCTACTGGCAAAAGATTCAATACGCTGAATTCATTAATGTCGAATGGACCCCTTATTTAAATCAGTGATTCCCAAACTGTGTTCCGCGCGGCCGAAGTAGATGCTCCACGAACTACTGGAGTAGATACTTAATTAGGTCACGGCCTGAATTTATCTCTGTAAAAAAATATAAGCAAAGTGTTTCGTTAAATGCTCAAAATGTGGGAAGTATCCGTTATGGCGGAGGCGCGGTGGCTGAGCGGTAAAGTGCTTGGCTTCTGAACCGGGGGTCCTGGTTTCGAATCCTGGTGAAGGCTGGGGTTTTTATTTCGGGATCCTTGGGCGCGTTTCTGAGTCCACCCAGCTCTAATGGGTACCTGACATTAGTTGGGGAAAAGTAAAGGCGGTTGGTCGTTGTGCTGGCCACATGACACCCTCGTTAACCGTAGGCCACAGAAACAGATGATCCTGTTACTTCCTGTATATCACAAGGTCTGAAAGGGGAATTTAACTTTTACTTTATCCGTTATGGCAAAAGTTGGGAAACACTGCCTTAAATAGTTATGTCCCTTTAGTTGCCTCTTCCCTGTTTGAGTTGCCAGCGAGAGCTACTGGCCAAAGAGGGATCACTCTCAACAAAGTGCGTATATTAAAACTGTAATAGATTTGTTTTCTATCTGTTAGGCTCGTCTTTCCTGGCACAGATAACTCTTTAGGAGCACAAGTCTCGAGTGGTATCCCTTGGGGCAGAACTGATATTGCCTTGTTCACGATGTGGCTACACGGGACAAACTCAATACCTTCATATTGTCTGGTTGTCATGGTGACGCATGGAAGCTTATTCAGTTTGAACATTTGGAAGGGATGAAGGGAGGTGCACTTTGCTATATTTAATAGAAACACGAACGGCACACGAGCACACCGGTTCAAAGGTCAAATCAAAAGATGCAGGACAAAACAAAAATGATTTTACATTGGCCGAGGACAGGAATATTGCTGGGGGTGGGGGGAGTGCACTATTTCAATGTATTTTCGTATCTGCGTTTTTTACTGTCTTTAAATGTCAACACTGGATGCGCTAATGTCATGTCATTATGTCATTATTACACCGATAGGTGGCGGCAGCATGAAAGTAGCAGTTAAATAGCTGACATTAATTTTAGGATTAAGCTGTGTTTGATATCACCATCAGTGTTCCTCAATATATAATCTGTGAACCCCATTTCAACATTCATGATACGTCACTGCGATGTCATCAAAGTCAGGTGGGTGTGTAAATGTGCTGTGTAAATCCAGGGGCGTCAGTAGGTTTTACACAAATGGAGTCACATAAAAAAAAGAAAGTTAAGTTCCCCTTTCAGATCATGCGGTCTATAGGCGAGATGATGTAAGGTAATGTTTCTGTGGCCCACGGTTAACCATGGTGTCCTGTGGTCAGCACAACGACCAAACGCATTTAGTTTTCTCCAACTTATGTCAGGTACTCATTAGAGATTGGTGGACTCAGGGGCGCCCTAAGGAGCCCGTCAGATCTAAGAGACAAAAAGAAAATGATTTGAAATAACTGACTCCCAAATATTCTACATCGGATCAGATCTGACGATTGGATCAATTCTGATCTGATCAGATCGTAAATGAATCAGATCGAATCGGATGTAATTGAATCGAATCGTCATTGAAAAACAATTGATCAGTATTGGTATCGAACCAACGATATTCGTGTTAATTGGGCGACTGGGGGAGAGCCTTAGGAATAGACAAACTATACAGCCACCTGGGGCGATTGATGGGGGCGTCACACAAGACTAAAAACATTTATCTTGTATCAAATCTCGAATACAGTAAAGCACTACGGCTCTACGTCTGCTCGTAACACTGTAAGCCTCTACTATGTCTCAATGTTTATTCACTAATCTTTAAATCTACATGCTAGACTTCTGATGTAGAACACCCTTGTTATTCTTTTGTTATTTTTTTATTAATTGCGTTTTTTTTTTCGTGTTTTAATTTCTATTTTGATATTGCATTTGGGACCACCAAATTCAGGGCCTCCAAATACCTAAGGTCGGCACTGGCAGGACTATATTAACTTCGCTTTAATTTAATCTATCCTGTCCAGCCCCCCCCCCTTTTTTTTATTTCAACATACTGGTAAGATAGCCCCCCTCCCACGACGATATCGAAATAAGGAAATCGATAACTTAGAATTGAAATCATGATCCAGATAGGGAGGCCGATATCTAAGAATTGAAATCATGGCCCAGTGGCTTAAGTTACTTGAGTTAGAACTCTGCCAGCAATTATCCAACGCAGTCCTTTAGGAGGTTTGGGTAAGTCATAATAATTTTATTTCGGAACTATCGTCTGAAACTTCAAAAACAAACACAAACTTCAGATTCAAAACAAATATATGTTTGGAATTGGGTAAGCATGTAGGCTACATCTTCTGACATCGTTTCAGAATATCTATGTGTTTGTTATTGTCAGGGCTATATGAGTGTATATGGTTGTTAAGTCGTGAGGTGGTTAACGCCATGACCCCTGCGGCCCTCCATCACGCCTCGTGGAGCTTTTCTATTCTTTCAGGGACACCTCTATCACAAATATCTTTTTCAAGAGCGAATCAAAGGGAAAGAATCCTCGCATCATTAAGTATTTGGAAGTTTACAGTTATCCCCCCACACGTCATCGTGTTTTCTTTGAGCTGCGAGCGGAAATGACGACATCAAAATTGGTTTATGGATTTGTTGTTTCAGTTTCTCGAGGCTGTGACGTCAGCTCTTCCAATTAGAACTCAACAAGGTTTCGCCATTCTGACGGAAGAGTTGCAGCTTCTCTGTTCGCAGCACAAATGAAATAGATTAATCTACTCTTTAATCATTTAATACTATGGTCTAGGGATGCGCGAGTTGTTATACATTCTCGAGCCTCGAAATGAATTTTAACCCTTCATAACGCGGCATGCATAAAGCTAATGGCTTTCTCCAGAAATTCTTCCAAGTGTGAATATACAAATAAGAATCACACTAGTCTGTTCTCATAGTGCCACTAGGTTAACTCTTTCTCTCCGTAATTATTTACCACATTCTGTTGGAATCAACGTTGGTATCGTCGATTCGGTGAGAAAGAGTTAATACCACTAAGACGAAACAAGTTTTGAACTATTTATAACGTACATTTCACCAATTTTTTTCGCATACGAAAATATTCGGAAATTCAAAATCCAACTCTTCTCTGAGACAGTTTATGACAGTAAAGAGGCGCGGTAAAGCGCTTGACTTCTAAACCGGGGGTCGCGGGTTCGAATCCTGGTGAAGACTGGGATTTTTATTTCGGTATCCTTAGGGCGCCTCCGAGTTCACCCAGCTCTAATGGGCACCTGACATTAGTTGGGGAAAAGTAAAAGTGGTTGGTCGTTGACCTGGCCACATGACCCTTACATCATTTGCCCTATAGACCACAAGGTCTGAAAGGGGAACATATGAGAGAGACTATTTTCAATCTCTGGTTTGCAGATGATATAGACCCCATTGGAGAAGACCAGGTATAAGGATAGAGATCAACGCTGGATGCTGCGGCTTGAGTGGCATGGAAATCAATGCTCAAAAATCCATGTACTTGTTTGAGTAAACCTTCCATACAGTTGAATGGCCAAATATGTTGTTAAAGTTGGCTCAATTACCTAGAGTCAAACATAACAAGCGATAAAAAAAACACCTTAACTCTTTCTCTCCGAACTGACGATACCAACGTTGATTTCACCAGAATGTGGTAAATAATTAAGGAGAGAAAGAGTTAAAGCATGATATTCGCCATCATGTGTAAATCTGGAAGAGTAATATCAGCTGAAAGGTAAAAGTAAAACAGTTGTTTTTTTCGTTTAGTGGTCTCCATACTTCTATATGATTGTGACGGACACTTTGATACTGAAAGATGAAGCAAATGGTAAAGAAAAATGCAGGGAATCAGATACCAAGAAAAGAACACAAATAAGTCTGTACTTTTAAAAGTCAAATACTCTGACTGAAAGGGGTAATGTTCCGCCGTGAAGAGTCGATAGCTGAGCTGGTTTGTTCATATTGTCAGACATGACTCACTATCAAAAGTCATCGTTCAAGGTACAGTGGAGGGAGCACGAAGAAAGGATCGTCCAAAGAAAAGCTGGCTGGACAACGTAAAATAATGGACCAGCCTCTTTCTTAATTTCCTGCCAAGCGGCTGACCAGGAAAAGTTGAGAGAGTTGGTTATGTGAATTGTCACAGCACCACCACTGCGAAAGCCAAAGAACAGATAATGATGAGTCTCCGAATTCGAACCATGCCCACTGCCATCCATTGCCTCAATAATCTTCATTTCTGAACGAATATACGAAACATATAAAGCAAAACAAAAAAAAAACCTGGGACAGAGAAACTTTATGTTGCTGTCTTCTTCTGAGAATCAAAAAGTCAAACACAGCAAGGCCAGTCCATTTGGACACCTCAGCAAGAATACAGATTTATCAGTTCATACTCAATATTTCCAGTGGTTTCACTTGCACAGAGTATAACTAATGCTGTTGTTGTTTTCTTCTCTTGTCTTATAAATAACATACGTTCCTTCAAAGAAAAAGATAAGTATGTGAAAATTAAATCTGAGACTTAAAATCTACTAAGTTATTGGTTTTTCTGATTCGGAGCAGCCCCTCATTTGCTTTAATCTCTCTGGGTAAGAACGAGCATTCAAACGAATTATTGATGGCATATGAAATGTGCCTTTTTCTTTGTGTCTATCTTGCTGTTTTAATAGGTTCTGTTTTTCATTGTCTAGACTCTGTTGATTTCCAAAATTCGGGCCCAAATCATTTTACTAGTAGGAGAAGATAGTATATGACCAGTATAAATAGAATTATATTCAAATGACAGCTAAGTAAAGACTTCTATTAAGTCATTGGCTTTCCCGATTGTCTCTGACCAGGTCACAAAATGTAATTTTTTATAGAGTGCTAGAATAAAAATTTAAAATCAATCCCTTTTGAAACTTAACAATTATATTTTAGTGGTCAGTGAAAATTTTTTAGAAATATTGGCCCAATACTTAATTAATCAGCCAAAGTACTGTGCGAAATATCTGCTCGAAATAAATAACTCAAATATGTTGAATTGTGCTTTTAAGTTTTCGACCTGTGGTTTTAAGTTTTCGACTTGTGGTTTAGGGTATGACGAAGTGGGAGCTAATGGTAGAAATTGAATAACTTTGTGTACCATCAAGTTTTACAATGTTATGATAAAGTTGACGAATATATTTCCTCAAAGAATACTCACATTCGTAATCCGCATCTGATGTCGATTTTGCGTAGGTCTTAAACTCTTCTTGAAGTAGATATACATTGGCTTTTCTAGATCTCTGACCTATATAAATATATATCTTCATTGATTTTCACTTGAAAGTTGATGTTGCCATGGCAACCACATCCATTTGTCATTGGCTAGTCGATGTTTGCGTCTTTTGTTGTCAGACAATGTAGTATAAAGACGCGGTCAATCGTTCAATTCTTCCAGTTGGAATGTTGACTAGCGGTTGACTGACTTTGAATTTCGCTACAGTTCAATCAGCGAATCAATTTGAAACAATCTGCTCGGCGGCATAAAAGTAATGCTTTGAACAAAATCACGTGACCGGAGTTATGACCCGCTTTTATGGTGAAATTTTACACGTAGGCATGATATAAAATACAGACAACAATAAAAATTATATTTTGTTGCAACGACAGGAATAAAAAAGTGGGGGGGGGATCGAGGAGATACGACGTTGCGTGGGTGCCAGAGGTTGTATGGCAGTGGGGAAGAAGAGGGAAGAAGAGGGATTTGTGCAGCGCACAGAGAGGAAGGGAATGAAATAATATTTTTAGAAAAAAAAAATTTTTTCACTAGTAAGAAGAGTGCGTGTTATTGGAAAGAGTGGTGTAGTAAAGATGGAAAGAGAAAGTGGGATGTAATGTGATGGCAGGTTTGATTTCAGCCAGGGATGTAATGTGATGGCAGGTTTGATTTCAGCCAGAATCTAAGCTTTGAATATAAATTAGGATTTTAAATGCCGTCTTTCATCAGAGATTTGGATAATCAAGCAAACAATCTTAATGTTTAAATCTTGATGTTTGCATTGTAAAATTTAAATCTTAATGTTTGAATCTTAAAATTCAAATCCTAATGGCCTGTAATGTTCCAAAGAAGTAAACGAACTAATATCATGTCGGCCTACAAAGAGTTATTGGCAGCGTGACTTACAAGCTTGGCTTCACTGTCCTCGAGCTGAAACCGTGTGATTGTCAAAAGAGTTGAGCCGAAGGTTCTTCGAGCTCTAGACGTGTGATTGTCAAAAGAGTTGAGCCTAAGGTACTTCGAGCTCTAGG
>JADKLZ010000003.1:3631230-3648174 GCA_021533235.1 Biomphalaria straminea | reverse complement strand
TATATATATATATATATATATATATATATATATATATATATATATATATATATATATATATATATAATGTTGGGGTTTATTTAAGGCCGATATATTCTGTCTTCGTTTTTAGAATATTTGCTTGATACCAAAAAAAAACGTCACGAAAATTTAAAAAAAAATCACGTGACCTTAAAATTAAGTTGAGATTTTTTCCTTGTGATATTTTTAAATTTCTTTTAAATCAATATAAAATTTTAAATTATTTTAAGGACATTACTTTGTATAGATATGATGTATTGATGTGTACTTCCATATTCTGCTCCTCTTTCTTGTTTATCCAGCTAGCAGTGACGGTTTGATTTTTTTCTAGCTCTTTGTGTTTGAGTCTAGATTTTCACGTCTGCCAACTCGGTACATCGACATTTTCTGTCCCGTTTTTTTTATCTTTGTACATGAATTTTGTGTTTCTTTGAAAGAGGCTTAAAGCATGGAGGCCAGCCATTTGCATCTTCTCCAGAAAACATAAAGAATCGAGCCGATAGCTTTTGAGATTGTCGCCCGCCAAAATAGGCCGGATTGGAATATTCATTAGCAGACGTGAAGCACGTGCATGCTGGTATGAGAAAACAGATGTGTCATTTTATACGTTTTTCTCTTTTTTATTTCTTTCTTTTCTGTTCGGGTTTTTTAGGGCAAAGTTATTTAAATTGCACCGATACTTAACTTGTCAGTTTTAGATGTTTCTTCAGAAATGAAATATATTAGGTTCTTGTTTGAACCTCCTTCAGAACCTCATTCAGAACCTACTTTCAAAACCTCATTCAAAACCTTCTTTCAAAATTCCTTTCAGAACCTCATTCAAAACCTTCTTTCAAAAACTCTTTCAAAACCGTATCCATAAATTTCTTTCAAAAACTCTTTCAAAACCTTATCCATAACTTTCTTCAGAACCTTATTAAAAACCTTTTCAGAACCTTCTTCGGAACCTTTTTCAAAACCTCTTTTAGAACCTCCTTCAAAAACGTCTTCAGAATCTCTTTCAGAACCTCCTTCAAAACGGCAAGCGGGAGTGACAGTGGTGGCTCGAACGCGAGATCATCTAGGTAACACAAGCTATAGTTTAGGACGCCTAAGAAAGATTTAGTCCTGACAAAGAATACGCTGAAATATTGTAAGGGCCCTATATCTCAAATATCTTAGTGATACCCAAAATACAGCCCTCGGGCTGAATGCGGCCCGCGTCGTGCTTCCATCCGGCAGGCGAAACGTCTGCACAAAATATAGAAAATCACACCCCTTTTCACCCCTACCCCCAAAAATGTTCAAAATGTATCTTAACCTACGTTAGGGCTCTTACATTTTCTACATCTGTGCGTCCATGAAATAGGACTATAGAATCTACTAGGAAAAGTGATCGGATGTTGACTTTGTGTATAGAACATAGCATTGCTAGTCAACATGTTCGTTTTTATAAAGAAAGTGTGGCTGCTTTTAAAACCAAGAACAACAGAACATACGCCATTCGTTGAAGTGTAAAACAAAATTCAAATCACCGAATAATTCAATGTAAAGTACTACATCCTCGGGTATCAAGTAAAATAGTTGCAGCTCAATTTCATTATGTAAGCTTGTCAGGGGCTCTGGGTAGGCTTATTTCAGCTTACGTAAAATTACCAGTAGCCAGATGGTAACGCTACTGGGTGGGTTCAGTCTGTGACACCCCAGTCTGCGACCGAGGGACAAGATTTGTCTGAGTAACCAGAATAACTAAGACTAAATCAACTAACCTAAACTAACCTAGCTAAACTATACGAAAACACCAACGTAACTTTACTTTGAAAATGGATAGAACAAAACAAAACTTTATTTACATAAAAATAATAAGACCTCAATATCTGACACCAAAAATATAAACTACTTTTCTACATACAAAAAATCAATATAAAAATATGTACACAAAATATAAAAACTAAACCTACTGATACTAAGTCAACTAAAACCCAAACAACTAAATCAAAACAAAAACCCAACCGAACCAATAACTCGCTAACTTAACACTAACTTACTATACTAAGCAAACCCTCATCGAACAGTCCTATTAAATACAACTATAACGCAAACAAATCAAACTAACTATCAAACTCAATTAACTAAACCACTACAACTAAACTAGACCTAAACTAACACTCCACAATAAACTTAAAACTAGTCTAGATCTACAATATTCTACAACTACAACAAAACTACTTAAACACCTTAGACCTTACTGTATAATTCACTCAGAATTAGTAAAAACAGACTAAGTTCACTAATAATTTAATAAGGCGACTAAACTAAGCCTAAGTCAGCATTAACAAATAATACTAAACTAGTTGTACTCGTTATTAGATCTAGAACCTATCGACTTAAAACAAACAGTAATAAATACAGCAAATCAGCAAAATAGCAGCAAAAACTACAGTGTGCAGTAACAGTTACAGCGGGCAGTATGGACAGCGAGGCAGCAGCAGCAGTAAGAATGCAGCCGTCTCAAACAGTCATCATGGTGCCGAGGACAGCGATGAGCATCCGGCGCTTCCATGGCGATGGTCCTGCCTGGGAAGTTGAAGAGTTCCTTCGAAATGTTGAGAGAGCCTGGAAGTCTCAACACATGATGGATCCAGAGGAAAAATGTGACTTCCTCTTTGCGCATCTAGGTGAGGCAGTGAAGGCCGAACTTAGGTGTCACCCCCAGACAACAAGAGAATGTCCAGATGCTATGGTGCGAGTTCTACGCTCGACATATGGAGAGAGGCGGAGCGTCAACAACCTCATTGGGCAGCTGTTTAAGATTAGTCAGCACCCAGGTGAATCTGTCCGCACCTACTCCCACCGTCTCCTTCAATCTTTTAGAGCCCCTGACAAGCTTACAATTACTAAATTTATCTTTTCCATTATGTTGCCAGCGACACTTGTGTTGAAAATTAAAATGACCCTCAGATGAACTAGGTTGAGCATCACTGTATAATAACCCTTTCAAGTCTACATATTGAAAATTAAAATCTATACAGTCTTGAAAAAATGACTGCTAAATATAATATTCTGAAACTATTGTTCACAACTAAAGGATGCTCAAATGCGTTATTGATGTACGAAAAAATTCAATATAAAAAAAAACTTTTAATTATTAGGAATTTCAAATTATTATCAATTTACAATTTTTGAAAACAAGGAAGCTATATTTTTTTAATTGCACCTCTTTTTGTAACTTTTTTAAGATTTTAATTTTCATCTTAATGGTTGTAATTTAACCAAGTAAAAAAAAAAAACGAATAGTATATATTCATACAGACTTCAATGAGTTAATAGCTGACCTTACCAATCTCAAGCCTTGTAAAATAATAAATAAATACATATACATCGCTCTATTCTCTATCTCTCTTCCCCTCTCTCTCACTCTCACTCTCTCTCTTTCTCTCTCTCTCTGTCTCTCTTGTATTTCACTTATCGCGCCCTTTTGTGATATTCTATTTTAATTTTAATACCAGTTCTCTTCGCTTGAACGTGAATTTTGTGTGTTTTCGTTATATTAAATAATTTGAATACGGTAGCCTAAAATAAACCTATATGCTATCGGATAACAAAACACAAAATTCTACTTTGACGTTAACATTTGTCTGAAAGGGAAATTTGAATTACGCTAGAGAGACTTTAAAGAGAATGTTTAATGTTAGATATTATGTCGATACCAAAGACATAAGAGTATGTTTTTTTTTATTTTTATTACTAGAGTGTTAAAACACTTCAATTGCCAGAGTTATCCAACTTGTATGGCTTTAAGGTGGATCTAAGGTTAGAAAACCGAAATTTAGGAAAAGCTATTTTTTGACATTTTTTTGCTTTTAGATGATATATTATGTGTCAAATAAGGTAAAAAAAGTTAAAAAAATAAAAATATGCAAATTAGGTAACCAATATGGCCGCCGCAAGGCTAAAATATAGTATTTACAAAAAAGTTAATAACTTTAGTAAAACTAAATATTTTTAAAAGAAATTTGACAGTCTGTTAGAACTATAGCTGCTGCAGTGGCTGAGCTAAAATAAATAATGTGTGACTATTTTTAATGAATTGGTGAAGTTTTGAATTAGGTCCTTAAAATTGTACTTATTTTTTCATTGAAGGTTACAAACTTATGCACATAGAAATATATGTAAATATTAAATGATGTTAAAGATTTTACTTCGGCCAATTAACGATATGATAAGGCTTAATTGTACAAAGTTTCGTAGAATTTGATCTAAAACTTTTTGAGTTATTAACTTTTTCGTGTTATGAAAAGCGTGAAAATTAAGTTTTGAGAAAATCCAAAAAAACTGAAAAAATTGCTTGTCATGAATGAAAAATGCCACCTAAAGCTCCCCTGATGAATAAAAAACACCCTCTATCTATTCTGCTTACTTAGAAAATCTCTTTTCTTAAATAATGAATAGCTTTTCTTCTCTTTAATACCTATCAGTTCCAGCACAATGTAGAATTTTATTTCTGATTTTTTTCTTTTTCCTAAAATGTTTATACTGTTGCTATGGTAAACAAACACTACCCCCACCCACTAAAAATAAAAAATAAAAATTTTCTAGTTGGAATATTTGCATGAAATAAACTGATTTGTATAGAAAAATGGTTGTATTTTACAAATATACAAAGAATGGAAAAGTGACATTTTTGTCATTTTTTACTATTCTCTAACCTTAGATCCACCTTAAATCATCAGCGACGTTGAGGAAACTGGAATTAAATGGAAGCATATGAAGAAAGCTGCTCAGCAGGGGCGTCCTTATCTCCATGGGGGAGTTTCTTGTGCGAGGCCCTAGCCGTAAAGAAGGACTATAATTGACTATATATTCCATACCACATTACGCTAGCGGGTTAATGTTACAAAACATAGTACTTTACGTAAGTACTCTTGGTCTACTATTGGCCACCTAAGTGCATTATATACTGCACAATATTTGTTCTATATAAAAGATTTTTCTTTCAAGTTAAAAAAGTTATTTAAAAATGTACTCCCATGTCCGCACGAGGTCTATGCACAGTAGTCTATTAAACACTTCAAGGCGGAAGCAACCAATCCAAAGGGTTTATTTTGTATTTAAACATCGACATCCAATCGGATTTTATTAGGAAAATGTTTAGTGATCAAGTTTGTGACAATAAAATCTCCGATCGCGGGGCCCCCGTTAGGCGCGGGGCCTGGAGCGGTTGCCCGGCTTGCCACCACCTAAGGCCGCTACTGCTCCTCTGAACCGAGTTACGATTGACGAATGAGGTCCATTGGATTTTTGACAAAATATTTCCTTTATCAATAATACCGGATGCACCATGGTGGGATTATCTCATTAAACACGGGTTCGAATCCTGCCCGCTGCTATCCCCCGCCGTAGAGAGTTAGACTAGGATGTGATCTTCTTCTATTCTGAATGGACATCCTAACCATATGAAACAAAACCATGTTTAAAACACTTAACTAGCAAGGTATGTAAGTCTTATCTCTTGACATAATCTGTGACTCACTCACCTACATCCATGCTAACCACCAATACTTGGGAGAACATAACTCTGACATGACTAGTTCAACTTTGTACACTTACTCTATACGCCTTAGAGTTATCTTTCCCTGGGGGGCAACTAACTGATCGTTCATTCATTGCTATCCTGCTTTCGTTGGTGATTTTCATTCTTCGGGGTGAATCCAAACACTACAAGATTTTTTATGCATCCGGTAAATGGTTTTATTGATTAGGGAATTATTTTATAAACCATTTAATCGTCTGTACATTTCAACATGACGGAATCAAATTTCTGAGTTCTTTTAATAATAATAGGCTTGTCTTCGAATCCGAAGATTAGTGAGGAATACGGTGTTTCCCGTGGCTGTGCATTCCCAGCTGTGACCTACATATTTTGCCACATCCAGGGCAAGCAAAACCATTGTCCGCAGGTAGTCGGTTTAGATTTTCTTTTCGTCGTCTGCGTTTGTCCTCGGCGGCAGATTTTCTTTTGGTCTCAAATGTGTATCCCGCGGCCTTCGTGAATGACCTCCAGCTGTCTCGTTCCGACGCCGCATGCAGCCAGGTGCTCTCTTCTATATCAGCCAAGGAAAGTTGACTCCTAAGCTGGTCTTTGAAGCGTTTCCGTGGAGCGCCTCTGTTACGTCGACCACCTTTTAGCTCACCAAAAAAGACTGCCTTTGGCATACGTTCGTCTCCCATACGGGATACGTGCCCTGCCCAGCGTTGCTGTCGGACCATAAGAAGTCCCTCTATACTGTCCATACCGGCGTTCGCAAGGACATCGCTGTTTGTAGTGCGGTCCTGCCATCGTATGTCGTATCTTTGGTGAAAGCGCTCAAGAAGTCTTAGCTGTTTTCTATATAGTGTCCATGTCTCAGAGCCATATAGAAGGGTTGAGTTCTTTTACATCTAGAACAAAGGAATTTTTTTTTTAATTTCGTTGGCAACTATGATCCTTCAATACGGCTTCCTTGTCAGTCCTTGACAATGTTTATTTTTATTATTCATTTCAAACTACTCCCCTAACAACATCTCTCAACAAGTAGTATTTATTTCCCTTTATGATACTAAACAAAATGATTAATTATCAATAATTAATAAACAAATGAGTGGACAGAAGAATATACTGTACAGATCTTAGAGAGGTAGTGGAGATGGGTTGGTCACACCCTTAGAAAAGATACCAGCAACAGAGCTAGGCAGGCCTTAGAGTGGAACCCCGAGAGAACAAGACGTAGAGGAAGAACGTGGCGACGCAGTATACTAGATGAAGCAGAAGGGACCCGAAAAAAGCGGGGAAACAATAAAAAAAAACTAGCAAGAGACCGTGGAGAGTGACGTGTTTTTGTTGAGGCCCTATGTTCCACGAGGAACCCAAAGGAACGATGATGATGATGATGAATTAAAAAATGGGTTAATTTTTTTTTATTGATGCATGTTTTGTTAGGTATAACGAATAATTGTGTTAAGTTTAAACTTGATCCAAGAATACCTCATACCTTCTCTTTACTCAAAATGTTTTTTTTTAAATGTTAGCTTGTGGAACTGGAGATTAATGCACATGCGCATATTATGCCTGAAATGTGTCTCCTTGGTGCATACGAAACGGTAAAATTGTTCGCATCACTAATGAGAAACATGGCTGGTGAAAACAGTAACGTTAATTATATAAGACTTATTTAAAGCTTTTCTTTGTGGTAGCCTGCTTGCCTGCCTTACCAAGCGTCCTGAGTTTAAATCATCACTCGTGCCACTCATACGAAACAAAGTTCAAGAACTGAGAACCGCTGATCCAACTCATCCTACCCCCTACTCACTGTTTATTAAGTTCCGTTTTTATTGTACGGTTTGTTTTGTGAGTTTTTTTCCTTGTTTATACTTTTTAAAGTGCCTCTTCCAATCACTAACCCTCATATCTTGTGTCCCGACATTCATCCATTTCCTGACATCTCATGAATCTTCGTGTTCGGAATGTTACCCTTTCCAAGTTTTTTTAACGTTTTGCAGTTTTTATCTAGTGTCTCCTTGTTCAAAGATTCAAATAGCAAAGAATTTGACAAAAGCTTTTTTTTTTCTTAGCTGGAAGACTTGTCAGATAAATATAGGTATTCGATTTCCACCCCAATCCCTCTGCTTTTCACCCCACCCCCCGCGGCCCCGTTCTACATTTTTCACACCAATAGTCACAATGAAAAGGGAAAATACCTTTAGAGGCTAACAATTCTTTCATGTTTCTTTTTTTTTTTTACAATTTACCTCCCTTGTATTAATTTAGGAATAACTAGAAAAAAATGGGCTACCTCCATTTGCTTGATATCAATTGCCAGTAAAAGGTAAAAGTCATGTAGTCTTGTTAGCACCGCGGTAGGAAGCAGCATAACGCTACTCTACGGCACTCGCTTTTTTTTTTTTTGTCCGTGCCAAGGTGTGCAAAAAAGTTAAAACAACTGCTTCTCTTGTCAGTTACCGCCCTTGTTTCAACTATTTTTAGTTCTTTTTTTTCCCCCTGCGTTTTCTTCAGTGCCACTGTCTATTCTTTTTAAACGTGTTATGACGATAAAGGAAAAGAAAATCTAAACTTCTGCTGGAATCTGTAAAGGCGGGAAAGACTGGGTGTTAGGTAGAACAACAGATTCCCTGGCTTCAATAACCGGCTAACATTTTCCTTTTCCTATGATTAGAAAAACTTGATCAGCCAGTGGTGCTGAACTGGAGTTGCGTTCCCCTGGAATGTTGTAGTTACTTCCCTTGCCAAGCTAGAGGGTATTCATAGAATGTAATGTCAATTTTTTTCCTTTGATTTTTTTTTAGTTTCACAGTTAATTTAATTGAACGCAAAGCCCTCAAGAGCATTTAACATTTTGTAGCATGAAGGATTCTGACAAATATTTTAACAATCGAATAAATCGAGAAAGAGACAATCTCTGGATGTTAATCGTACTTAAATTTTACATTGCATACAAACTCTTACAACAGGGCCGGCCTTACGAATGGCGAGGCCCAATTTAATGGATGCTTGAGAGGCCCCGTCTTCTATTTTTTTTTTTTTTTACAATAACAACTATTGATATTAGTTAGATCATTATATCAACATTTGTTATACAACATGCAGAGGAATCAACTTAATTGCAATAGGCGCCTGTGTGCTAATTAAAGCTACGCCAATCGTGCGATAGACCTACACTAAATATGTTAACCCTTTCAGTTTTACATCTTTAAAAGCCTGTGGCAAGAACCATGACTGATAGTGTAAATAGCGGGGCCCCTGCAAGGCGCGGAGCTCCATTAGTCAAATCTGCCTAAGGCTGGCCCTGTCTCACAAACATTTCATTCAGAAGAGACTTCAAGATGAGACCATTTGCATCATTACGTTTGTAGTCGAAAAATTTCGACATTTTAAAATAATATTGGAATTGTGGAAAATCTAGATCCTTTTCACCTCTTTCATAACTAGAACTGACTTCTTCATCTTATTCCCAGTCCTCCTAAAAATGGATTATACTTGGGAGAGTTGAAGTTACTGATTAACATTCATGATTAGATTGACATAGGGACACGCGTAGGATGAAATCATCTTCTCTTTTGAAGTAACGTCTGTAAGATGTGAGATCAAATCGTGGGTCACACAATAAGCCCTTGTGTTTGTGTTATAGACTATAGTTTGTGTAAAAAAAATATGCATAATTAATTTTTAAAAAAAATGGCGCGTGTTTAAAGGTTCCAAAACATCCATTTCACCTAAAGAAAATGTGAAATTAGGATCAAAATGATGTAGTCAGATAAAAAAAAGTAAAGTTCCCCTTTCAGACCTTCTGGTCTATAGATAATCTCCTATTACAGTTTAATAATCAGAATTGAAATTGTTTTCAATATTATTGTTATTAAAATTAGTCCATTTCCTTTGGCATAGTAAGACTAAAAAAACACAAAATCAAAATCTATCAGTTACGTAAGACGCACTTTGCTAAATTTGGCGCTACAAGAATCTGTTGTAAGGGAGACTACCTAATAAATTGTACTGTAACTTAATTATAACGCAGGTTTTAATATTTAAATGTGTGTATGTATTGTTAAAAAAAAAGTTTAAAATATTTTTCTATTGATATCAAGGGTTTGATTCAAAAAGAAGCTGTTGCACTTTTATCAATCAAGCTAAAAACTATGGTGAAATTGGATTGTGAATAGTTGTTTTTTTTTTTTCTGGTCATTTGACATCTAAACTGAACATCTAGACCAGTGGTTCCCAAACTTTTTTGTCTCGTGGACCCCTTGACATGTTTTCTGGTTTTCCGTGGACCCCCTGTTTAAGTTATATTGAATTTTTGAAACAAATTTATTAACAAAATTGAAATTTAAACCCATTATGTAATAGTTGATATGTATCGTGTACTATCACTAAACACATTGGGAACTTTTTGTTTTTAAAGGCTTGCAAGCTCGACTTCCATTGCTACGGAGATTATTTTTCATATTGAGATTTGTTGTTTTAGTAAAAGGTCTCAAAAAGAGTATTTTCGTGGATTTCTTGAGCCATAATAATTTGAAACAAAAATACATCATTACCAGACAAGGTTGACTCGGCCAGCTGTATAGATATTGTTTGCAGTAATATGTTGTTTGCAAAGACTTACATTAGAAGAAAGAAATATTTAGCTATATTCCAACAGAGCTAAAGAATTTAGTAAACTCTTCTACAATACCATTGCCCTAACAGCGTTTACATGGATTGTTCTCAGAAAGCCACCACAAACGAAGGAGCTGGAATACTTATTAAATGGCCCAATGGAGAAAAAATAATTTAAAAATTAAGATCATTATAACTAATGAGATCTATGACAACCACAGAGAAGAAATAGGAGCACTGCATCATAAAAAAATGGCACACTAACACTCTCTTGTTTGACAAGGAAATAATGAAGTTCAATTTCAAATACTTAACGTTGTATAGTCTACATTTCTTTTTGTTAAAGTTATAACTAGACAAAACTACACAATGCAAACATAGTTATTAAATTAAATAAAACAATTTTTCACACATACATCATGCACTCCTTTGTGCTGAGAATTAGTTCTGCTGTAATTTGGTCCTCAGCTGGTGCTTTGTGATTCAACTGATGAATGTTCTTGTCATTTTCTCTTCACATTTGAGCAAGTAATTGCGTAGTCTATTTAGTTTCTCATAATTGCGTTGATAACAAATTGAAGATATTCCTGCAATCAAGATCTACTACTGCTAAATTTGTTGCTATTGATATAATATTTACAGGGTTTGCTTTTTCTTCGAACTATTCCTTCAAAACATCAAATGTGTTCGACTTTATTGTCAATTATCAGTTTTCACAAAACGAAATTTTGTCCTGAATTTCTTTATCCATAAATAAACGAACATGTGCCCAAAAAATGCTTCATGACAGACACAACTCAGTTCATCTATAGACCTTTGAACTATTTGTTGCTTTGAAGAATTCTTAGCAAATATCAGATGCAGGTTTGCGTACAAAATAGTTTTAAAAAGTTCAGCGGCTGGCTAAATCATTAATTTTTTTCGCCAATTGTATGTCATTTTCATAATTTTGCAAGATATTTTAAGACACAGCAAACAATTATATTTTCCTTAAAATTTGAAAGCAAATATTTTGTCAATTGAAGATCTTTTCTCAACTCTATCATAGAGTGTTCAATAGTTTTTCAACTCTTATCAGGGTGGCTTTGTCTCCAACGATCCTCCAGCTTAGGTGGTTTCATGGTGTCATTGCATAAAATGTTAAATAAAAGACATATATATATATATAGCCACTATAAGTTCGATGAGAAAAGAAGAAAAAAAATTGAAAATTAACACCACCTTCTATTTTATATTTAGATTAAGCAATGTTAAATACTAGTTATCTCTAGACCAAAATTGAGCTATTTAAATGGGGTATTATGACTTAAAATATTTTTTTCATTCCAATAAGTATAAATAATGTATATTTGTATGATACAATAGGTAATTCCATTAATGTGAGATTTATGTTAAACTCAATTCCTTCTTAAATGAGTTCCACTCTCGTTGACCCCCATTTGGATGTCAGGGACCCCCAATTCTTTTTTTTACTTTCGTGGACCCCCTGGAAGTCCTCGTGGACCCCTGGGGGTCCATATGGACCACTTTGGGAATCACTGATCTAGACAAAACATCGGACTGACGGACAGACCACACAAAACTAAAAGCTGAATCTCTTTCTCATACTCTATTGATTATATTTTTTATTAAATCTTATTCTTTCTCAAAGCACACAATTTTTTTTCTGTTTCAAAAAATATCAATAATTAATTGTAGGCCTTCGATAATTAGGCATAGCTAGTTATTTTCCTCATGGTTTAGAGTGCAGACAATAGGATGTTTAGATATCTAGGTTTCGTTATACGCACTTACCTATATTTATTTGTGTGTGTGCTGGCAGACATGAACAGAAGAAGCACTATGACTCATATCATAGTGATGAGGTGAAAGTCTTTGACATTAGCTATGATCGGAAGTTAGTCGGAACATTGTATCCCACAAGGCAGTTCGCCTTCTCCTATCTGCTTTAGGGTTCAAAGGAACCGCAAATTACCACTACAGTTCAGTAGCGGCCTTAGGGGGTGGCAAATGGGGCAACCGCCCCAGGCCCCGCGCCTAAGGGGGGCCCCGCGATCAGAGATTTTATTGTCACAAACTTGATCACTACACATTTTCCTAATAGAATCTGACTGGACGTCGATGTTTATAAATTAAAACAAAAACTCTTTGGATTGGATTTGGTTGCTTCCGCCTAAATGTTTTATAGGCTACTGTGCATTGACATCGTGAGGCCATGGTAGTATTTTTTTAACTTGAAAGAAATCTTTTATATAGAAGTATTACAATACAGTATATAATGCACTTTAGCGGCCAATAGTAGGCCAACACTACTTACGTAAAGTTCTATGTTTTGTAACGAAAATAAGGCTAACAGCGTTAGAGACATAATGAACTGTTATTGTTTCAGCGCAGGTGACGGATTAGCCCGCTAGCGTGATGTATAGTCTACCTTTACAGTTAAGGGCCTCGCACAAGACACCCGCCCAGGGCCCCGCGCAGTGCTAAGGCCGCCACTGCTACAGTTTGGCACCAGCAGCTTCTCAGATTCTTCCTGAATGTAGCTTTTAAGATCTGAAGGGGTTGGCCTCCTTCAGTTGTAGATTCACTATGGTTCATCTCGCACACTTCCTCGTGTGGCTGTGGAGCCCTATTTTGGAGAGACACTCCCGTCCACAAATATTGCAGGTTAAGGTGGCTTTCGCTTCGGTGGTAGAGGAACTGGCCATTTTTTTGCATTGTACGTTTTTCTTCCAGAGCTGAGGCCCATGTTCTTTCGCTGTCCATAGCTTTCTTGGTCACTGTCCCTCTCCATCTGGTGCGGTTTAGGTCTATGTCTTGCCAATGATCAGTATCAATGTTCACTGAGCTGAGGTCCCGTTTTATTTCATCTAGCTAACGGAAGTGGAGGCGACCAGTTGTGAGTTGTCCGTAGAGGATGACTTTAGGTATACGATTGTTCTCCATCCGGCGAACATGTCCAAGCCAGTGCAGGCGGCGTTGTCTGAGGGCTGTAAAGATGCTGGGAATACCTGTTCGTGCAAGGATCTCAGTAGTGCACACTTTTTCTTTCCATGTGATTTTCAAGATCCTACGGAGACATCGCAAATGGAATGAATTTTGTTTTTGAGATCTATATATATATATATATATATATATATATATATATATAAAGCTCCTCCTTCGTGTTCGAAGATGAGCACATTTCTCATTCCTATGGACTCGAAGATGGCTGTAAAGTCCAATCCTCGTTTTGAAGAGCCGGCCGCAAATGTGGCATGGGTGAGTTTTTGTCAGTTGCAGATAGGCCTGCTTTTTCTCTCTGCTTTCTGTTGGTTCGGCGCTCTATCGCACTGGCCACTCTACTTGCTTCAAATCTTGAGACTCCGAGACTCACAGCTTCTCGCCATGCGGAGCGATCTAGAGCTAGTGCTTCCCAGCCATGAATGTCAATACAGCATTCCTTGAGGAAGCTCTTGAGGGTGTCTTTGTAGTGCTTGTATTGGCCGCCTTGGGAGCGCTTCCTGTACATAACTCTCCATACAGAAGTCGCTTGGGAAGGCGATTTTCTGGCATGCGGACTACATGTCCCTCCCATCGTAGTTGGGACCTTTTTACTGTCGCATTAATACTGTGCGTAACTATCTTCTTTTCTGACTATAATTTATAAGATATCTAAAAAAAAAAAAAAAAAAGACAGGCAAACAGATAGCTGGACGTTTGGACTAAGAAGTAGCCGCTAGCAAACAAAAATTCTATAGATTTAGATCATTCTATGCAGCCCTGGGCAGCCCATCATTGACATCACGTGTTTATATTCTAAATAACGCTATTATTAATTCTTACGTCAACAGAGTGTCACGTGATCTGCTCACAGCCAATGTCTATTGAGGTCTAGCCTTGATTTACTGGTTCAATTACTTTAGCCCACAAATCAATGGGTCTTAGTTAGCTTTGAATCAAACCTCTCTCTATCAACAAAAATAAATATTAAGAGAAATCTGCACAATTTGATTTTTATTTTCTGACAGCCAAATATCTTTGAAACAAAATGTACATAAAAACTTGTTTTCAAATCATCAGCAAGGTTTCATGATCAAGTTTTTTGTGGGCCCAAAGAAAATGGGGGAGAGAAAAAACATAACTGGGTCATGAAGCTTTGCCATTTTGTTTGTTTGACATGTTTCGGATGTTCGTCATATTCCTAGCCCAAACCTCCTGCAAGGCTGTGTTCGAGTCCGGGACCATCCAGAGTGCAGTCCAGAGCGCCTACGACTCAAACACGTAACCATCCATGTTCAAGAATAGAACTCTGCTATGTTTATGATACAGACAACTATTCTATTAGATATTAACACTATAACATTAATAACAACACAAAATAACACATAAAACAATACAATTGAGGACACAAGAAAGATTTTGGCATTTATTTTAATCCACAGCTACTTCTTTAAGTTAAAAGTCATCATTCCTTCTATAAGCTTGCAAACTCGGTTGGAAACTGGGCTGCGAGACCTCAACAACGGTTTGAACGATTTTCTTATAAATTTGACAGTTTATCTATTTAGTGAAAAAACAAACAAATACCGTTATTCAACATATTTACCAAAAATTTAGATTTATATTGTTTAATGTTTAGTGAGAATGATAAAAAAAATGTATTGAAACAAGAACTCATAAATTTTTAGTTTGAAGCCAGTGTCAGTTATTTTTAGCAAACTTAACTTCATGATTTAAAATGATGTACGAAATTAATACCATAGACGTACATATATATTATAGGTCTGTGGTGCATACTCTCACTGAAAATAAATAAATAGATTAGATTATGTTTTTTAAATTACTAATTGTTTTATCTGGAAGTGACTGCCATTTCAGTCTGTATTTGTCTGCTTTAATTTGCTGTGGTTATGAAACAGGACATTGCAGCAATGGCTGAAGTACTGGAGATAGAAAGCTTTCTCAACAAAGACAAATGTGTCTGTATTAGACAACTCAGCACATCGTTCTCAGTTTGAAATTTCTGATATGTCAAATAAATCTAATTACTTATGAAACAAACTGAAAACACAAACACAACAAAAGACCAATAATTTACAATATGCAATTTTATTATAACATCGTCATGCAGGTGTAGATCATTAGACACTCATTTACTGATCTCTTCATACATCAAGAGGGCATAAGTTAGTAGGGCCAAACTAAATCTTTAAATATCCAATTAAGTAAACTAACTTACTTTCATAAACATAAGAGCCCAAACTTATAAGACCAAAGATATATGTAAAAAAAAAGTATTGGGTTAAAGATCAGTGTAATTTTTATGTCTCCTAATTTATATAAAGTTCAGTGAGACAACAAAATTTGTATTTGTTGTCGATGCCATAATGTCCCATGTTCATGAATTGTAGAGTAAGGTCAACATTTTTAGATCCATATTGCAGTTGTACAGTAGTTACTATTTTGATAAACTGACCATTTATAGCTTTAGTTTTTGTGGAATCGTGGTCAACAAGTTCTCATGCAGAGAGAGAGTATTTCTCTACAGAATTTCTCTACATTACAAGTTGTTGGTGAAAACATATTGACTGCAGGAAATTGTTGATTCTTTCTGTTAGAGTGTTTGTGTGCAAAGAGTGAAAAGTAACTGAACTATATATAAAGTTGTAATACTGTCAGTGGCTGGCAGGACAGGGGTTGCCAGTGATCAAACCCTAATACACACCTGCACAATAAAGAAGTATCTATAGGTGGTTTGTGACAGCAATTACAAATCCTGACTGCCTCTCTCTACATAAAAACATCAGTGAAATCACATATCCTGATTGCCTATTAATATATAAAAAGGCAAGAGCGATTACAAATCATGGCCTCTCTATATAGAGGGCTCAGTGTAATCCCAAATAATGAGCAGTGCACATTTGTTTAACTGTATTCATAGTGAACATCAATGTCAGTTAATAATATACATAACCATAAAGTACATTTCAAGGCAGGTCTACACAATGTAGACCATTGTATTTAATACAGTCTGTAATATAGCAAAAAATGTGTTATATGCCAAGTTATGGTCAAAAGGACAGGGTTTGTGCACAGTTTTACTGGTACACATACACAGATATATACATAATTTTTAGAAATAAAAGATATCAATGAAATCAAACAAAAAATTTTTGAAAATGAAAATAACTGACTTTTTTAAACTTAAAAATCAATGAGATTTACAATAACTGTAACGACAAAATAATAAGAAGTCAAATCTTAACAATATCAATGAAAACAAAAACAACAGCAAAAAACAAAGACTACAAGATTCATTGATTTATTGTATCTCAACTTGACTCCACTATCCCCCTGATTGTTGTAGCTCAGAACAGAAAGCAATAAAGAAACAATCAACTATGCCACACCTCATAACAAAAACTCATTTCAAGGTTGACTGAGACAAATACTTTTTTTGTTACCTGTCTAACTAAAAGACAAAGTAAACATTTACCTTCAGCACAAAAACATTGACTAAAAAAAAAAAAAAAAAACAACAACAGAAAAATGCAAAAACATGACTAAATATCTGAATCCATAAGGTTAGGGGGGGGTAATCTGTAACCCACTGAGTGCAGTCTTCTCAATGTGATTCAAGTAGCTGACTTAGAAACAGTGGCAGATGTGAAGCAAAACCATCACTGCAAGAAAATGTCATATTACTGTAGAAAATACAAAGGGAGCTAAGCAGGTCTTAAAACTTCCAGGGTAACCAATGTAAGACCCAAGTAATGCCAGCTAAATGAGTTTTTAAAAAAAGGTGA
>JADKLZ010000003.1:3613943-3626522 GCA_021533235.1 Biomphalaria straminea | reverse complement strand
TGTTGATTAGCCAAGCACTTTATCACTAGGCCAGAAGGCATTTACTTGTGTTTCAACTATGGCTTCTGTTGATCAGCTAAGCACTTTATCACTAGGCCACCCACATTATAATTAAAAATATAACTTTTCAATGGAATGACCTAAGACAAAAAAAATTAAAACTTACATGTGCACCGAATATGTAGTTGTCCAACATGGCACCACCTAACGTCTGACCACCAATATCCCAGACTTGCAATGCAACATTAGTCCCACCTGAAACATTTTGAAAGCCTCATATAAATGTATAAACAAGTAAAAATAGTTAGAAAATACTTTTTTAAAAAGACAAAATTTTTCCCAGTGAAGCCAATCAGCTAGTAACTTTTTTCTGGGCTGCCTGGTCATGCAGGATGCGCACTGGACTGTCTTTTGGTCCTTTAGATGGTCCAGACAAATGAAAATTTTATTTTAAATGCAACAACAGAGCATTCAGTATTTTGGGAGAAATATATTATGAGCATTTTGTTTTTCTTTATAGTTAGAATGTTTTGTTTGGTATAATGCACAAATTGTAAGACAAATTTCCTTATGGACAATAAGATCATTATTATTATTATTAAAAAAGCCCCATTCATCCAAACGCTAATTATGTTCAATAAATCTTACCTAAAAGATTGATCCTTTTCAAATAAAAGTCTAAGCCAACAGTCTGACCATATTCTTTGGAGAATTGTTCTTGTGAGTATCTCATACATAGAGAAGTCTGTAATATTGGGGACTTTTATTTAGAGGAATGTAATAATACGCATGTAATGTTGCTAAGTCTAAAGACACAATTACACAATTTAATAAAATAAAGAAAATACACATTCAAGAAAAAGTATACATCCATGACCACTAGGTTTTTTCAACACAGAATATAATTATATGCTATAGAAATGTTCTTAACTACATGTATGGTACCTAATTTGTATGTTATTAGTAGCTAAAAACCAAGGAGAAGGGAATATGTTTAGCAGTACATATGAATGTTATGCGAACGGACTCTCGCTAAATATAACTTGTACAACTGATACAAAATCTTCAAACTGAAGTGCCAATCTTTTTTTCTGATTTCTAGGAGAAAGCCTTAGCTTTGGTTAATGCCTTTGCTCAATGGAATTTCTAGAATCTAGAAAATACAGATGTTACTTCAAAAAAGAAAATGATTACATCCAACAAGTGTCCCTATGTCCAAAGCGTGTTTCTACATCCTACGCCTAGCTTCTAAACTGAAAGATCTTGATTGAGCTCCAGCAGTTACTGGAACTTAATTAGGGATTTTTATTATCCACTGAGTCCACACAACTGTACTTGGTACCTGACTTTTGTTGGAGAAGTGAAGGTGATTGTTCTGGCCACCTGAACCCTTGAAACAGATGAGCTTCCATTCTCATAGATCACAAGGAATGTCTGAAAGCTATTTCTTCACCTTTTACAGAATTAGGAAAAATTACAGCAAAGAAGAGCACTAGATCTACTATCAATCTAGATCTAGAATCATGTGGATTCTCTCTATTTTAAGGCCCTATAGAT
Source organism: Biomphalaria straminea (assembly GCA_021533235.1). Taxonomy (NCBI): domain Eukaryota; kingdom Metazoa; phylum Mollusca; class Gastropoda; family Planorbidae; genus Biomphalaria; species Biomphalaria straminea. The sequence continues at coordinate 3,624,965 of JADKLZ010000003.1, read as the reverse complement.
CTAGATGTACATCTATTATAGATTCTTATATTAGTATAACCTTATACTTAGTGTTATTTAACCTTGGTTAGGCCAATAATAGAATATATCAGGGGTGGGCAAATTACGGCCCGCGGACCGCATGCAGCCCGCCGAAGTGTTTTATGCGTTCCGCGAAAACCTAAATAAATCATAGTAAATATCTATAGAAATTATTGAAACTCTTGATTCTTATCACTTGCAATGGAGAGGCAAAAGAAACATTGTCTCTAAACGTCTTTGTAAGTGTATTTTTTAAAAGATTATATTTAATAGCAATACTATAAAATTTATTAAAAGTCATAAGCCCTGGCATTTATTCAATGCTATGGAGAACTGTGTTGAAAGAGTTGGGTTGGCTTGTACAAGACGGCAAGGGTAACAACTGATGGAACTTTGACTGAGAAAAACAACCTTTTTAATAAAATAAAGAAAATATTTCAACCATAAACTAGTAACTGGAAAGTTTACACAAAGCTACATTGAATTCACATTGTTGTGGTGTGGGACTTTACACCCCATGGAATGTGTAAAATTTACAGGGGCTGTCACCAGGCATAGTCAATGTATGGAGCTGTTAATGTCCATGATCAGTAAATGACTTGCAAAGAACTGCGGCTTGATATTACAGAAAAGGAATAGCGGTATTGTACTCAATGTTATTGTTCGAAGTACACTAGGTCTTTAATAAATTGCATAATTTTAGTTTTTTTTTTCCTTTATTTTGTATTTTCTTATATTATTCGGGGCCACCAAATTCACCTCGCCTATGGCCTCTGATTATCCAACGCCGGTCCCGACTGGCAGTTCCGAAAAGTATGTGAAGATTCGGAATTCAAACATTCTGATGTTCGGTAACGCAGTTGTACTCACTGACCAATCATTAGATCAATATGGAATCTCAAGGAAAAAATTATTAGGTTCCTTGATGGACATTGACTGTGACCCTTTCCTAATATTCCTAATGAAGAGTTGAAGACAGACTTCATGTTTGTCATCGGAAGCATTGTAATTTGTCGTTTAAACTTGAAATGTATGTGCATCTTAAATCTTAATATATTTATACTATATATATATATATATATATGTGCGGCCCGCCTAGTCCTCAAATTTCATTAATGCGGCCCTCGTTTGAAAAGGTTGCCCACCCCTGGAATATATGCAACCTCTGTTTGGGACCCCTCAACTTAAGAAAATAATAAGAAACTGGAACACACACAAAATTAGCAGTGAGATTCATAAGTAACGAATATTCTCCCATTTGACTAGAGTAACACCTTTAGTAAAATCACTAAATTTAGAAAGCCTTCAGGAGAGAAGACTCACAAGTAAAGTAGCAATTATACATAAAACAATGAACCATAATCTTCAAATACAAAAACAAAATTTAATAAAGTACTCAGAAAGACACAAAGATAAAGGCACAATCCTCGTTCCATATGCTAGGACAAATGCGTCTTCTTCCCGAGTAAAATGTGCTATTAGAGCATGGTATGGATTGCCTGAGCCAGCCAGAAAAACAAGTGACTTGGCAGAATTTAAATCATTGGTTAACTTGCATGACTATGATGTGTAGGTTGTAGACTCTAGTAATCATCTTTTTTGAACTAACCCGCAGTAGACTAGAGTAGATCTAGATTAGATCATTAGATGTAGTTCTAGTGGCTGTCTTAATTTTAATAGTCTAGATAGTCTGTCCAGAGTATAGACTGACTACTTAAGTAAGTTACTTAGTTAGTCATTCATAACTCTTCATATATGATATTCATAGACGACATAGATGATAAAAATAATAAAATAAATCTAATTAGGAGTAACTTTAACTACTTTAAGGTCAGGAAAAAAAAAAACAACTTTACCTTTCCAGAAGCTCCATCTCCCATAACAATAAGTTTCAGTTGCCTATCAGGGAATTCATCTTCTGAGTCGGACATACCGACCTACTTTTTAAGTCAGTTATTGATGTGTTTAAATTGTGCAGTTTGATCTGTTTATAATATTGTGTCGGTATGTGATTATTGATACTCGCACTGGTGACTGTGACACTACTGAACTGGTCTTGACTGGTGTACACTCAAACTCACTGAAACTGACTCTAAATTCATTTCAACTTTGAAAAATAGATCCAGATAATTATAATAATTAAAGATATAGATCTAGATCTATTCTAGATCTATAGACTACATTATGAAATTAATTTCTATTTTTTTTATTTGTCGAATTTGTTGTTGTTGTTTTTAAATATATCAGTGTTTATCATTTTGGTATGCAGGACGCCATATTTATTACATATTATGATTGTTTCTAGACAACCGTTTACAAGTTGTCCAGATAAAGCATTGCAGTTCCAGTCTAATTTTTTTTTTAATCCAAATATAAAAGGCTTGTCTTCGAGTCCGAAGATTAGTGAGGAATCCAAATATAAATAACGTACATTATTTTTTTCCTGTTAAAACTATTATATTCATATTAGATTCTTTAAAAGAATATTATCTTTTATGTCATAAAATATGCTTAATTTAAACGAAAAATATTCAGAAGATTGGCTAAATGTTTTTAAACCATCACCCTAATCACTAAAAAATTGGCTTGGTATTATTTTCTAATCCTAGATCTAGATCTATATAATACAGACGTTACTTCAAAAAAGATGATTACGCCCTACGCGTCATGCATTCAGTAATGCATATCAACCAGTGACTTAACTTCTGCCAAGTCACTGGTTTTCCTGGCTAGCTCAGGCAACCCATTCCGTGCTCTAATAGCACTATGGAAGAAGGAGCATTTGTACAAATTTGACGAGTTCACAATCAGTCATGTTTCGTACCCTGCCAAGAGCTAGGTCATAATCAGATAATGATCTTTATTTCTGAAACGTACAGAAACTTAACAAGTCACTACACAGTCGTCTGCTACAAACGGAGATGTGGAAGTGGCATGAGATCAAATATTTGGCTTGCATGATAACAGGCTCAGCATTGTCAGAAAAACTTAGATGCCATAAACTACTCTAGGATTTTCAATATACTCCTTTGTTGTGATCTAACCTTTTAGCCGTCCTCTTAGCGTGTTTGTGTCTGGTCATCCTGCTTGCATTTTTTTATATCAATATTCAGCTTTGGTGAATACATTCTCAAACCATTTGTATCAAACAAAGAGTAGCCTAATTTTTTTTTTTTAATTTACTATTAGCCAACATAAGCTGACTTTGAGGACAATGGGAAGAAATGCCTACAGTAAATAGGGGACGCAACCAAAATAATGTGTCTAATTTGACAATAAAGCTTTAGAATTTAGAAGGCACATGCATTTTTTTTTTCAAACTGCTGCGCATTTCTTAATTTGATTAATCAAGTCCAACATCGCATTTTAAGTAATGTTTTTTTTAAACATACATTCATCTTTACTTGTATAGTTATTATATATGTTTTTGTTTATTCTCTATTCCTTATTATTTTCTCTGAACACTCTTTAAACTCTGGCCCTTGAAAGGATGCTTTAGAGTAATTATTTATTTAACAGAGATTCTGATATGCACAATTATGATTGTATCAAAGTAAAGAATTTGCCATTTACATAATAATAAGTCTTATCTTCCAGTCCAAAAACTAATGAGGAATGCAGTATTTCCTGTCGTCATGCAGCCCCAGCCGCGACCTACATATTACGCGACATCTAGCACATGCCTCTTGGAGGTGCGGTGGTTGAGCGGTAAAGCGCTTGGCTTCTGAACCTGGGATCCTGGGTTTGAAATCCGGTGAAGACTGGGATTTTTATTTCGGGATCCTTGGGCACCTCAGAGTCCACCCAGATCTAATGGGTACCTGACATTAACTTGGGAAAAGTAAAGGCGGTTGGTCGTCGTGCTGTTCACATGACACCCTCGTTAACCGTAGGCCACAGAATCAGATGACCTTTACATCATCTGCCCTATTGACCACAAGGTCTGAAAGGGGAACTTTTTTTTTCTAGCACGCATGCCTCTTACACATTTAGTATTTATCACTTGACCTTATAAGCTAGTTGTACACAAACAGCGTATCAGTAATATCTAGGTCATGTTCTAAAAACACTATTGAAGACATTTATGACACAATATTATATATGAACTCAGTTAAAAATATGAAAACTATGCAGTTAATAACAAGTGATGTTAAAAAACTTTAAAAATGATTTTTTTTTTAATCTAAAATAAAATTAAAAAAAACAAAACAAATTAGAACAAGTCAATCAATAATTCTCATGAAATGTTTAATTATTTACAAAACCTACTAATAATGTAGTGTTCATTTAAGGTCATCACCATGGCTGTGTACAACTAAGTCACAACATTATGTACACATACAGTCATTTCATGCAAGACACACTAACACACTACTTACACAGCTACAAGAAATATACTTCATTATTCTCCATACAAACAGATTTGGTCAGCTCTCACTATCTCTCCGTTACCTTGCCTGTTCACAAGTACAAGTGACTGGCTGCAGGAGGTACGCAAACTGCAGCTGGTCTATCTATTCCATTTAGTATATCCATTAGCCCATTTATTATTGCCATCAAAATCTATTTTGATCTGGAGCTGTCTAGCACTACTGAATTCATTAAATGTTTGTCTTTAAGACAGTTTATTTCTTTATCTAACTACCCCTACACCAAAAGACAAAAATCTTTTTTTTACCTCAGATTTAACATCTGATTGTAAGAGAGAGATAAATATGTTGCATATATGTAGATATCATGTGTAGTAATACATGTGCTTACAAATACCAAACAAAAACAAAACTCTATAAGCTATTCACACAACAAATGTGTAAAAAAAAAAATTAATGAAAATAGGGCAGCAATATGGTATTAATTATAAGAGCTCTGCAAGCAAGGTTTTCTTATCACATTAGACATCACAAATGAAACGCATTAGCTTATTTGAAAAAAATATAAATACAAGAAAAACAAAATTTTTTTTTTTTTAAATCCACTACCATATGACTGGGATAAATGTTTGACACAAAAGGAGGCAAATATAGGTCAGGTCACTAACCAAAACAATTTGTAGAAATCAGTCAGATTGCAACTGGGTTATGATATTGTTTCTCAAAATGTTAGTCTATGGGTTTGGAACTAAGACACAGCAGTTAATGGCTTGTAAATTCTGTTTCTAAAAAAAAGTGATTTTGAAAACTATAATGAATGTCACACTTCAAAAATATATGTAAGTCAAAAGGTTTTGTGACAAGAAATTTTGCAAGTGTGTTCTGACAAATTATATAGGTCAAAGCTGGGTCTATGTAGCTGTCTGAAATTCTACAAATGTGAAGACATTGACCCATAATTATTATAGTGTAACAGACAAAGTTAATATGTGATGGTTAAAATATTTGCTAAAATATTCATTTACTAAGAAACAAAACCCAGCCTCAAGACATATTTAATAGACGTCCCAGTGATAATAAGAATGACAGTATATTAAAATTGACTGGTTTTATTATTTTATGCAACTTCTTTCTACCATCACTGTTGAAACATCCATGAAAGGAAAAGAAAAAAGTTTTTCCCTCAAAGGTCTACCACACAGACCGAGACCACTGTATAAGGTAAGCAGGAAGAGTGAGGATCTGCAGTCAACATTTAGACACCATCACCTCATTCCTAGAGTGCTCCCATCACAAATATAGTGATGGTGCAGCTTTATATAAAGAATTTGAGTGTAAGCCCTGGCCCCCCCCCCCCCCCCCCCCTATTCAGTACAGTGGAAGTTAGAGAAGGTTGTCGACCTTTGTTAATGAGACACATATACATACAGCAGATGGACCATCACAATTGACTTTCAGTCAAAAACTTTAGAGTGGTTGACCAAGTTGAAATCCTTTCTATTAAGTGTTATGTTTTTATGTGTGTGTAAATGCATATGCATACATTTAAATAGTAAATTAAACAGTTAGAAGTCTCCATGACATGATCTATCCTAATTACATTTATAATTTTTTTTAATTATCAAAATTCCTGATTACTTTTTTTTTTTCCAATATAACAAATGTAAAAAAAATAATAATATTCCTTAACACATGATAAAAAAAGGCGCCTGACAATATTATCTTCTCCTATGAAGTAGCATCTGTAATTTATAAAATAAAAAAAAATGTATTTAAAATAGTATTATATAAATGAAGAACCTTCTTCGAAAAAAAAAATCATCAGATTTGTTAGCTCCCCGCTCTCTGCAATAGACCGAAAAATGCAATTAGACACTATACACTTTTAAGTCTATAAGTAATTTCAATGTTAACAAAACAGTAACATATACGATAAACATTGTGGGATACATATCATCTAGGATAATATTTTAAAACACAAAAAATAGTAGCGGCGTTTCCCCCTTGTAGGGGCCAATAGAAAAAAAGGTGTGGGATTGAGGCACTAATACAAGTAACAGAGGTAATGGCAGCAAAGTTACAGGGAACAACAGTAAGAAGGGTTAGTTTATTATCTACAGAGAATTATATATAAGCTGTCATGAAATATAAGCGACATTTAAACGTTGATTTTTTTAAATTCCAGGCAAGATTCAATACATTCTGACTGATAACTGCTGTGGTAAACTGCTATGGTATTCTGACTTGATTGAACCACCTAATTATTAATTAATGGTTGATGCACAATGAAGCTTAGAAGAAAAAAAAAGGCAGGACAAAAAATGACAGAAATTTCTAAAGATGACAACAGGGGGGCCTGCATTTTGTGTACTATTTAATATTTGATGTAAAAAAAACACTCATTTTTGGGGGCCCATCTCAAATGGAGGCCCTGGGGAATTTTCAAATTCTCCCCCCCTTCCACCACAACCTAGCTACGCCACTGGATGACAAATCAAATAGAAACATCTATCATTTCCAATAACTATAAGGGGAAGTCTCTACAGTTATCAGTACATTTGTTTCTGAAGTTTAAAATTGTATTTGACTTTTACATGCAAGTCAGAATGAAATGTATCTATAAAAATATTAACATAAATTCTGATACAAGTTTATGTAGAGAAAAATGTGCCATTAACATAGCTTTTTCATAATCAATGATTAGATAATTATACAAATCTATCTTCAGATTAACATTATTAGTTCAATTGCATTAATTAATGTCTGATGTTACAGCAACAACTAATTTGTGGCAGCAGATGTATATTTAGGATTGGTCTTTTTAAAAGTCGCACAAGTAGTTGCCAAAAATACACTTCTATCATTGTATAAAAAAATGTAGATCTCTATTTTTTTTTTTTTAATTTTAAGTTTTCATTTTCAGCACGCTTGCACAAGAAGCTTAAGATGCGGATCGATCAAATGCCGGAAAAATCATCTTAATGGACCCGAATGACAAACAATATACATGAAACTGACCAAACAAATAACTTCTAATCATTTAGACAACACAGTAACAGCCTTGTCCAGCTCCTGGTTCTCCCCCTTTGCTTCCTAATGTCAGATTCTTTCCACTTGTCTCCCACAATCCAGGGGTTTGAATTATCTAGAGAAGAAGAAAAAAAAACATCAGAGATGACGTCAAAATTTTTATCCTGCAATTCAATCGTGACGTGATAACTATTCCTGACAAGTACCTTAAAAGCTTTTGACAATGTTGAGAGTGTGTATCTTTTCTTTAACAAAGTAAATCTCCTGGAAGGATCCTGACCCAGTTATCTGGCCTACTCACTATATTGGCACAACTGATAAGATGGTCACCATATCACTGAGACCTGATTTCACACATTTGCACCAGGTTTATATAAACTCCTGGCAATGACCAAGCACTATGTGATTAACAACATTTTCAAACAGAAGGTATGTGGTGGTTTGGATTATGTTCAGTTGATGTATAGGCACAAAAATGTTGTGTGAAAGAAAAGCATGGTAAATTAAGTAGAACTTATGGAATTATGAAATTAAAACTAAAAGCTAATGATTATTATTACTAAAGCCATACAAAATATTTGAGCCCTAAAATACATTTTATCAAACTCAACTGAAGTTACTAAATAAGAGTTTACTGATAAGCTAGTACAACGATTGCTAATAGGTACTAACAAGTACTCTTTAGATGTGATAAGAAAAAATTACTGGAAGTAAGGTATAATAAGGTTCTAAAAAGAAGAGTTCCCTTTATCAAGAACTACAACTCTTTGTTGCCTTATGATGTAACTGTTTCATTGTAGGTTATGTTTCTCTAGAAGCAAGTTAGGTTTTAATGCCTGATGTAATATTATTAGTTTTCTGTTTTGAAATCTTTCTAGGTTTAGTTATTTTGTTCATTTTCATTGCTCCAGCTGTTTTTATGATAAAGGCTAATTCTTTTCTTGGTTTCATTTAGCCTTTTTAAATTTTTCTTTCACTGAATTACACTCGGAGAATGCCTTAAGCCCTGTAAGTTTTTAGCTGGGGTGTATCAATACAGAGCACTGTAATGTGTTATGTGTGATCAATTTTTGTTTTCAAAACAGTACTATCATGCTGAAATTCCTTGATATAGGAAATAAGCAGACTGTGTCTTAAGATGTTATCAAAAAGATCAAAAAAGGTGACAATGTACCTTTTTATAATCGTATGTATGGTACGTGCATGTAGATACAGATGGCCCATACCCATTCTTATGCTTGAATTGAGATATTAACCAAATTTAATGATGGCAGTTGTAAGCGCTAACATGGAAACGTGTTCTAACTTTTACAAAATAGGTTCCATGATGTTGTCTAATGCTTGGTCAATTAAATTAAAATTGTTGCATGATTAAAACTGTTTCTCCAAATTAAGTAACAGTAAGTAAAGTAAACTACCCCTTTCAAAACTTGCAAACTACAAGAACAACAAGGGTGTGTCATGTGGCCAGCAAAAGGACCAACAACCTTTAATTTCCCCAACTAATGTCCGGTACCCACTATAACTGGGGGGGGGGGGGGCTCAGAGGCGTCCTAAAAATCCAAAAAATAAAACTCCCAGTCTTCATCAAGACCCATCAGTTCAAAAGCAAAGTTAACTAAATAACAAAAAAAAAAAAAGTCTATAAAATAAAACACAGAACAATTCTAAAAAAAAAAAAGTCTTTAAAAAAAGCACAGAACTATTTCCCAAAAAAAAAGTATAAATCTATTAAATAAAACACAAAATTATTTCTAAAAAAAAAAAAAGTCTTTCAAATAAAACCCAGAATTCTGTCTGTAGATACTGTGCACATTTTTCCTCTAAGGACACTCAAACCACAAAGTCAAATACTTTGGTCCTATACAGTTACATCAACCCCTTCCCCTTCAACAGCCTTCTCTTAACTCTGACATGTTCACGATCTGACAAGTAGTTGATACTATTTTTACATACTATGGCCTACTATGTGCAAAAGTAAATAATTTAATTAACCAAACTGCATGCACAAAGGACAGGCTTTATTAGAAGTTCAGACTAAAATATGAAATGATAACCCAACTTTATTTTTCAGTTGTTTTCTTAAAATCAAAACTTTATTTATTTTTTTTTGGTCAATATAGCAAATTTATAAAAGAAAAAATATTCCTAGACACATGCAAAAAAATGGTGCAGGACGATATTATCTTCTCTTTTTAAGTAGGATCTGTAAGGGATTCACAATATTTATGCAAGACTATCGCAATATTTTAGAGGGGCGATGGCTGAGCGGTAAAGCGCTTGACTTCCAAATCAGGAGTGAATCTTGGTGAAAACTGGGATTTTTAATTTCTGGATCTTTGGTTGCCTCTGAGTCCACCCAGCTCTAATGAAGTACCTTACATTAGTTGGGGAAAAGTAAAGGCAGTTGGTCACTGTGCTGGCCACATGACACCCTGTTAACCATGGGCCACAGAAACAGATGACCTTTACATCCTCTACCTTATAAACCACAGGGTCTGAAAGGAGTAAGTTTTTTTTATTGTAATATTTTAAGGTGACAAATAAAAGCTTTTTAGAAAGAATACCACACCATCTCCAGGATAGGAAGCAGATTTAAGCTACACTTTAAAATGAAAACAGTATTGCTCCATATTTTTGGTTAGCTTCTACGATTATTTTTTTTCTTCAAATTCAACCATCAACCTAACAACCTAATTACAAAGCTTATATCAAGTCACTCTGTCTGTCTGTCTGGTAAAAAGTTTGTACATATTTTTTCTCCCACACACACTATCTCGGATCAAGATGAAATTTTACACAAATATTTCTTGCACCTGACAAACAAAAAACCATTTTAAAAAATTACCAATTATTTAACTAACTACTAGTAATTAATTTATTTTGTTCGGTATCAAACAAGGGAAAGAACGTATACTTGACAGATGTGATGGCATAAGTTGAATGGTCCACTTTATACTTTGTGCAGAGAATTAGGTTGTGGTTTAATGGTTTGAAACTAACAATAAGTAACTGGAAACCCTTCGATTTTCATAAGCATTTAGCTGGCTAATTAGTTTGTGTATTAGCTGCAGGAGGCAAGAGTTATTTTTTTTAATTACTCAAATGTATTTAAAAAGCGATCACAGTAACTTTATAGACACATATCCCTTACTTTCTCCCCCTCCCCCAAACTGGTCCAGGCAAGTGACATTGTCATAGTGCATTGAGAAAGCTAAATCATGCTAAACAAAAACAATTAGTAAAAATAATATCTAATTGCACAGATTTATTATTGGCAGTCTAAATATATTACAAATTCAATTACATGACTGTTCTTATCTAATATATACAATTACACTTAATATAAAGTTTGTTTTTTATTCATTTCTTTTTTTGCTTGTTTTTGTAATACATTCAATATTCAGCCTAACTTGTTGCACTAGGTTGTGAAATACTACAAATATGTACTAGAGCACCATCATATAAAAGAATTGCTTACAAAAATAATTTCCTTTTCAACAAAATAATTTCCTTTTCAACAAAAATAATTTCCTTTTCAACAAAATAATTACCTTTTCAACAAAAATAATTACCTTTTCAACACAAATAATTACCTTTT
>JADKLZ010000003.1:3586263-3602265 GCA_021533235.1 Biomphalaria straminea | reverse complement strand
TCTTTTAAAATAAAATCAATCATGTTAAATTATTAAATAAAATAAAAAGTTACGTTACCCTATTTTCTTTTACAATAAAATCAATCATGTTAAATTATTAAATAAAATAAAAAGTTACGTTACCCTATTTTCTTTTAAAATAAAATCAATCATGTTAAATTATTAAATAAAATACAAAGTTACGTTACCCTATTTTCTTTTAAAATAAAATCAATCATGTTAAATTATTAAATAAAATACAAAGTTACGTTACTTTTAGTAACGCTAACCACTTTGTAAATATTTGTTCATTAAGGAAAACTCAATTTTTCGGATCAAAATAATTGGCACTGAAAAAGTTTAAAAAACTTTTATTTTTAACAATGAATATTGTAAGAAATTGGATGGCTGCCTGGTCGAGCGGTTTGCACGCTCGACTGTCGTATCGATTTACCGATGGTCCCGGGTTCAAACCCTGCCCGCTCCCATCCCCCGTCGTCCTGCGGGAGGTTTGGACTAGGAAATAACTATCTTCAACTCTGAAGGAATTTCCGAAACATGTAAAACATTTTACAAAACAAAACATTTTACAACTTTTTTTTTTCTGTTTCCCTTATAGCTGCAACTGTTCAAGCCACTGAATGGAGAACAAAGTTTAGGCGATTAAGAAACCAAAAGGATAATGAAGCCAATGCCAAAGCTGTAGACTCATTGCTAAACTTTGAGACGGTCAAGTATTATGCTGCCACTGAATGGGAAAAAAATCGCTATCAGACTGCTATAGTAGAATATCAGGTAAACATTTAGGAAGCCTTTATTTTTCTTTATGGCAAATAGATTTTTAACCATGTACATTTTATATTTCACTCTAACAGTACTAGTTATATAAGTTTAGCTTAGACTTTTTATTGTATTACAATAATATTTCAGAATATTTTTCATATTAATATGTGACAATAGTTTACTAAACTCATGCTAACATCATTTATTTTTAAACTGTTCTAAGTATCTTCATTTTCCTGCTACCATACAAATTAAAATTAAGCATTTTGGTTAACAGTCATTTGTAAAGTTTTAGTAAAGAAAGCAGAATGAATTTTGTTTTTGTTTTCTGCATCTAATGTCTTTATAAAAGTAGTTACTAACCTTCTTCCTTCTTCACCTTTCCCAAAGTCTGTTGGACCGTTGGGACACCACACAAAATCTATTGACTGTCTCCATTCCTCTCTGTCTTTTGCCTTGGATAGAATCTCTTTCAATGGCAGGTCCTTTCATTCTTTTATGTTGTCTTCATATCGTTTTCTCTGTCTGCCTCTTCTTCTTTTTCCTGGTACTGTTCCCTTAATAGAGGTCTTTGCAAGCCCTGAGAACCTTGTAGTATCGCCATATAGTTTTGACAGTTGTTAGCAGGTCATTGTGGGGTCCAATAGCTTTTCTAATTCTGTCTCTAATTAGTTTCTAACACTAATGTTTAATTTGGAAAACAAAGTACCACAAACTAAATATAATCTGCAGCATAATTTAATATAAAATTAATATATTTTAGAATCTTAGCTTTAATCTTTTTTAATAAATTACACAGTTTTTCCTAACAAAAATGATAACATTTTTCTGTCCTGTTTGTATGTAATAAAAAGAATTACATCTGTTGTTTTTTTTAGCATACATTTTGTTTGTTAACATTGCTCTATAAATGAAATTATTATTATTATCTTAACCTCATTTGCATCCAATAAAAAAAATTGTTTCTAACTTGTAAATATTATTTCTAAGCACACTGTTCTTATTCTAACAGCTTGCAGAATGGAAGTTTAATGCTATTTTTAACTTACTGAGTCTCATACAAAATGTCATTAACACCGTGGGCTTGGCCTCTGGGTCACTTCTTTGTGCCTGGGCAGTGACTAATGGGGTCAGTGACCTACAGTTGAATGTCGGTGACTATGTCTTGTTCGGAACTTACTTATCACAGCTTTATGGACCACTGAATTCATTAGGCAATACTTATAGGTAATGCCAGGTTTGCAAAGATTTTTTTATTAATGCTAAAATCTTAGTTCCAAGAAATTGTTTACAAACACTACATTGTATTAAATATGGGTGCCTGATCATATGGTATGTAGGCCTACTTCAGACTTTTGCCTTGATGTTCCCAGGTTCAAACCCTCCTGCAATGGTTTAGGCTCTGATATAATAATCTTCAATTATGAAGGAACATCCCAGACATGTTTTTTTTATTATTATAGCTTTTCTATAGCACTACTTTCATGCTTATAGCATGCTCAGAGCGCTTTGGTCCAATCTCATTTGTGGATCAGTGGGGGGAGGGGGTATCTAGGAGTTGGTTTCCTGTGCTGCCTTTGGGCGCTCAGTAAACACAACTCCGCCCGAGTCGGGTGTCGAACCTCGGGCCCCCTTCTAGGTAGCCAAGCAAGCCAAGATCAAGCCGCACTTGGCCTCTCGACCACGCTTCCCACGCTAAAAAAAAACAAATACAATTCTTCAATAAGGACATTCTGATTATACTTAAAAAGCATTTAAAAATAGATTCTATAATTATTCAAACTATTTGTATTTAAATGTACATGTACACTGCTAAATATGTGAACATAGTTTGGTCTGATAGGTTTTTTGTAAACAGTTGTATCATTAGTAGTTTCTACAGTAAAAGATTTAATGTGATTTTTTTTTATTTGGATGGAGTGATTTTGTTAAAAAGTAAATAATACTTTATACTTTAAAAAATAGCATTGCCCTTTAAGTACCTAGATTAAGGAAGATTGCAGCAAATGACCAAGGTGTGATCTTCATATTGTGATGCAGTCTTTACTGTTGGGGGTTGAATTAATCCAAGCAACCATGAATTTATAAACCAGCATGAGAGGATTTAATATAAGCTCTGAATATTGTTAACATAATATTATGTATTTGGATTAATATTTTCTGCAGGAGAGACATTGGTCTATAGTTTATCAATATTAATTAAACTTAATATAAAGAAATAGATTTATGTTTTTAGTGTTATTATTCTTTTTATAATAATAATAATAATAATAATAATCTTTGTTGTCCGTGAGGAAATTTGTGTTAGAATTTGTGCATTACACCAAACAAAACATCAAGCCTAAAAAAAACATTCATACCTAACTCATTCAAAATTTACATGTGAAAAAATAGTTTATTAGTTATAAACTAATGTCATGCATTTGTATTCTTAAGGTCATGTATATGTATTCTTAAGGTCATGTATTTGTATTCTTAAGGTCATGTATTTGTATTCTTAAGGTCATGTATTTGTATTCTTAAGGTCATGTATTTGTATTCTTAAGGATGATCCAGCAGGCTTTCATTGACATGGAGAATATGTTTGACCTGCTAGAACAGGGAGTGGAGGTGAGTTAGCAGACTGAAATCTGTATTGATAAAAAAAAATTGATTATTAAATTTATAACCTTATTTTAAAATACTTGATATTAAAGTTGACGATTTTGGTTTATTAGGTGAAAGATGTTCCAGGTGCACCAGAACTATTTGTGAAAGGTGGAGAAATAGAATTTAAAAAATGTAACTTTTAGCTATGAACCAGAGTGAGTACAATTTCGTCAAAGATTCCCATGCTTTATTTGTCTTCATTAAAAAAATATAGATTCTATAATGGACTATTGACGTTTGTAATAATTAAAATACTACAATCTCATTTTAATTTAATGTCATATGTTAAAAGATTTCTACACAAAAAGTACCATAAAATGGGCAATTTCCTTTTTTTTTTCAACAGGAAACAAATTTTAAAAGATGTTAGTTTTAAAGTTCCAGCAGGACAGACTTACGCTTTGGTGAGTTAGATTCTTCCCACTCACCCCATCCAATCAAAAATCAAACTTAGTCTATGTTGTGGCTGATATGATACTTGGTGTCAAGATATATTTTCATAAGAATGGGAAACATTGATAGGAGTCTACACCCCCTGGCACTCACATTACATGCTGACAAACTGTGTGCATTTCTCTTAAACTTAAGTCAGCATTTTTCTAATGGAGACACAACATTTCAATCTAACTTTGGTCTATCTCAAGCATAATGATTTTGTAACTTGATAGTTAGCTTCTAGATTTAATAAAGTAATTGTTAGCTTCTAGATTTGATAAAGATTTTGTAAGCTTCTAGATTTGATAAAGATATTGTAATCTTCTAGATTTGATAAAAATATTGTAAGCTTCTAGATTTGATAAAGATTTTGTAAGCTTCTAGATTTGATAAAGATATTGTAATCTTCTAGATTTGATAAAAATATTGTAAGCTTCTAGATTTGATAAAGATATTGTAAGCTTCTAGATTTGATAAAAATATTGTAAGCTTCTAGATTTGATAAAGGTATTGTAAGTTTCTAGATCATTCATCTAGAATTCTAGATTTAAAAGTTCAGTTATGTCAGAAAAAAACCATTCACTTTGAACTTTTTGCTTCCCTTGAGTTAGCACCTTTTTCACTCAATCTTCTATTATGAAAACCACTTTTTTTAGGACTGTGTAACCTTGAACATATTTGAAATTATTTTAACTATTTGGTTTTGACAGGTAGGACATACTGGCAGTGGAAAAAGCACAATCGTTCGTTTGCTATTCAGATTTTATGACGTCGATGCAGGATCTATTATCATTGATGACCAAGACATATCTCAGGTACTATCCAAAAAATCTTCAAAGACACATTTTAATTTGTTTAATAATAATTCAAGAGAATAGTGCCCATTCTATTTTTACTTTCTCACATAACCTGTAAGTCATGGTAGTGGTATGCTATTGAAACATTTTTTAGATAAAAGTTATTAAGTAGTTCAAAAAGAAAAAAAAGGTTATATGCGGTTTTTCTTCAATTTTAGATCTTAAGCTTTGTTCACATATGTAGATAACTATTCAACTATTTTTTCATCGTATTGATGTTTAAAAAAAAAGAAACTAAAGTATTTATCCCATAATTCTATCTTTGGCAATGACTGCAAAAGAGCTTACAGCTTAGGTGGCTAGATGAAGAAAAAAAAAGAAGAAACCGCAATTTGTTTCTGATTTTTAAAATTTGATTTGTCTTCTCCAGGTTACACAAACATCTTTACGAAGTCATATAGGAGTTGTGCCGCAAGATACAGTTTTGTTTAACAGTGATATTAGGTCAGCTTAGCAAATACATTAAATTTTACATGATCTACAGCTATCTACAATAATTTCTCTTATATGCTTATTATTGAGGCATGGTGGTTGAGGAGTAAAGCACATGGCTTCTGAACCGTGTCCCTGTGTTCGAATCCTAGTGAAAACTGGGATTTTTTCATTTTGGGATTTTTAGGGCACCCCTGAGTCCACCCAACTCTAATGGGTACTTGATTTTAGTTGGGGAAAGTAAAGGCAGTTGGTCATTGTTC
Source organism: Biomphalaria straminea (assembly GCA_021533235.1). Classification (NCBI taxonomy): domain Eukaryota; kingdom Metazoa; phylum Mollusca; class Gastropoda; family Planorbidae; genus Biomphalaria; species Biomphalaria straminea. The sequence continues at coordinate 3,596,867 of JADKLZ010000003.1, read as the reverse complement.
TGGCAACCTGACACCCTGCTTGTTGACCATTGGCCAAAGAAACAGATGACCCTAACATCATCTATCCTATAGATTGCAACATCTGAAAGGGAAAATTTACTTTGCAGTACCATGTTTTTTTAAATAGTATAATTTTTATATTACAAGTAAGAAAATAATTCTTGGATACATTTTTATTCTATTTGAAATGTCTTCTTTCAACATTGATAGATACAACATTCGCTATGGGAAACTGACTGCAAGTGATGAAGAGGTGGAGGATGCTGCAAAAGCTGCTGAGATTCATGAAAGAATTTTAACATTTCCTAAAAGTAATTGCACAGTAATGTTATACTAGTCAGAGTTAAAATAAACATTTTCTGGAATAGGTTTTGAGAAACACTCTAATAAAATTTTTATAGATGTCTTTTTTTTTTATTATTCAGAAAGATAAAGATAACATAAATGTTATACTATTAATTTTTTTTTAAACCAATTACATTTTTTTTCTATTTATACAGAGTATGATACAATAGTTGGTGAACGAGGCCTGCGGCTCAGTGGTGGAGAAAAACAAAGAGTAGCCATTGCTAGGACACTCCTGAAAGCACCGGCGATTGTACTTTTAGATGAGGTACTAATTAATTAAAGCTTATTAGTACTTTTATTCAAAATGAATAACAATCCCTAAGCCTAGTCTTGCGAAGTCTGAGTTTTCAGAAAGTAATACTTATACATTTGTAATCTGACAGGCCACCTCAGCCCTTGATACAAAAACTGAGCGCAGTATTCAGTCGTCATTGTCAAGGGTATGTGAGAACAGAACCACGATCATAGTGGCTCATCGGTTGTCAACAATCATCCACGCTCACCAAATTATTGTACTGAATGAGGGGCAAATTTTAGAAATGGGCACGTAAGTACAATTCTTTTACACATTCTTATTTTGTCTCAGCCATAACCCCAAAATAACCATTGCAGACTAGCCAGGTATTGAAATCTGATCCCACCTTCTGATTATCTCATTTAGATTGTCATAGAACTTGATATATGAAATCACCTAAACTCTGATTAGAAGCTTTTTCTGATTATCTCATTTAGATTGTCATAGAACTTGATATAAGAAATCACCTAAACTCTGATTAGAAGCTTTTTCTGATTATTTCATTTAGATAGTCATAGAACTTGGCTTCTGAAAGAACCATAACAATGGAGCATAGTTATGGTGTTGTCTTTGACATCACATATCAAACTAGTCTATAGTCTAATTGCCATTAAAACAGAATTGATGGATTGGCTCTTTACTCTGTGAAGTCTGCCTTGGTTTAAGCATCTGATAATTGATCAATGAAGCATCCTGTGGCATCAGTAATATGTTCCAATCAAATTAGACTTCAGCTTGATGCCTTTCCCTCTAGTATTATAATTATAATTATTCCTCTTCATGTGCAATTCTGTATATTTTTTATCACATTCTTTCAACTTTTGTTTTACTTTATACTCAGACATGCTGATCTTCTAGCAAAGGATGGGTATTACGCTGATATGTGGAAGCAGCAGTTAATCAAACAGGAAGAAGAATCTAATGTAGCGACTAGTGAAACGAACACTGAAAAGGAAGGAAAAGGTGGAAGAACACGGAAACACTAATTTATAAAATTATTTTTTGTAATAGATAAAAGGCTGTGCAATTTATTTATAGCTCGAATATGTTAATGAAATTTATTTTGTTATTTTCACTCTGCTTATATTTTTCAAATGAAATGATGGCTCATTGAAAAATATAGAAGTCTAGAAAATACAATATGTCAAAAATCCATGTCATTTAAATTTGACGTAAAAAATTGTGTAAGCTTATAGCAAAAATTGTGTAAGCTTATTGCTTAAACAAATGATAAAATTAACAGTATGTAACTTATAACAGCATCTCTAGGATACATTTTTATTGAGAGAACATGGTGAAAGAAAATATGGGGAAACAAAGGCAAGCCAGTATTTAAAACACAGACTTCCTAGCAGGAACACAGCTACTGTCAATTCTGTTTTAATTGTAAATGATAATCGAGTATGGCTGAATGTGGGCGTGTTTCCAGGGGTCATGTGACCATTCAATAATTCATACAGTTGCAGTAAACTCTTATCAGTACTTATTTTAAAGATTCTTTTTGGGAATCTAGATTCATGTCAAATATTAATTAAGCACTTGTGTTGCAGTGTTAAGTCTGTGGTTGATGTCTATGGTCTCTCAATAAAAATTGTGTTGCCTTTATATATTACATGTTCTGCTGATTTCAGTTCAATTAAAGATTATAAACAAAAACATGCCAAAATGAAGTTTTCATAAAAAAAAATATTTGTAAAATTAGATGAGGTCTTAGAAGTAGTTTCTAATAAAAATTTGAAGAAAAAAAAAAGTTGCTATTTTAAAAAAAAAATTAACTTAGTTATTTCTGTCTATGGAAGAAGATCAAAGTGAAGATATTTTAGAATGTAATTAATCCAAATATCAAAACCATATAGATCAACTTTTCACTATTTTGCTCATAAGTGGAAATTATTTTCCTGACATCTGTACAGATCCATAGATCATCATCAGATAATAACTTTAAGAACTATAATGTTCTAAAGGGATTTATTTTTGAACTGCTAACCTACTGTTAACAAACAAAACTTCACAATATTTAGAAATTGTATGTCATCATGACTATAAGCTATACCCATCGTAGGCTGAACTTTGCAGCCTCTTTTGAGTTGAACATCAAATTTACCCAATTAAAAATAAAACAAACTGCCATCACGTTATAAAAATGTTTGTATACGCTGTCTAGTGTATTTTTTATTTTCTATATAATGACTCAATCAATTTTTATATTCTTTACATTTTAGTCTATGTTGCTTTGTACATAAAAAGAGAGAAATAAACGAGAAATGTTGATCGAGTTTGTCCTTCATTGACCTGTGCTGTATTTCTTTGAGAAAATGTTTGTATTTTGTTTGATGTTAATAAAACCTTTATGACTAAATGCATACTTAAAAAAAAATATAGTGCTTACTGGTTTGAGAAACTAGTTAGAATTTGGGTCATTCAGTTAACCAGCCTTTATAGCATACAATACCTTTTATTTAAATAAAGGGAGAGGCACTTTGGCTGAGCGGTAAAAAAGCTTGGCTTCTGCACTGGGGGTCTCGGGTTTGAATCTGATGAGAAGGATTTTTAATATCAGAATCTTTGGGCCCCTCTGAGTCCACTCAGCTCTAATGGGTACCTGACATTAGTGGAGGAAAAGTAAAGGCGGTTGGTTGTTGTGCTGACCACAACACCCTTGTTAACTGTGGGCCACAGAAACAGATGATATTTACATCATCTGCCCCATTGATCTCAAGGTCAGAAAGGGGAACTTAAACTTGAAAAAAAATATAGGGACCTGTAAAGCAAAGTAAAAATTTTTACTTCTTGAAATTTAATTCCTTTGATCCTCCAGGATCTTCACAGAGATTGATCACCAGCAATATCCACAGCCTCTTTCCAGCTTATGCCTATGGATTTTAGGTATTCTTCTTCTAAGAAGGTGCAACACTATATTGACAGCAATGGCCCTGTTTTCATTTTCCTCTTTTTAGCCTACATGTTATGGCTGTCTTTGGGGAACCAGCTTCATCTTGTCCAAGGATGAGTTTGGTTAATATTACATAATGTTTGGTCACCTTTCACATATGCTAGCCAGCGGTGGCAACAAGATTGTTACCACACTAGACGCATCACACAGCCATAAACGATGGTGTGTTTCTCCATACAAGATCCTCTGGAAAGCTATTCAATGTTTCAAGGCTGCGGGCTAAAACCAAGGTCAGGAGGTTACTCATCAGGGAACTCCTGTATGCTGATGATGCAGCTATTGTGGCTGATTCTGATACCCAGCTACAGTTCCTAGTTGACAAACTATCTGCTGCTTGCCAGAAGTTCGGCTTAAACATCAGTCAGGGCAAGACTAAGGTACTTGTACAAAACACTAATGCTGCACCTCAAATAAACATTAATGGCCAACCACTAGAGATCGTAGACAACTTTTGTTACCTTGGCTCCATCATATCCAACAACACTCTACTGGATAATGACATTAACAACAGGATAGCCAAGGCAATGGCCACCATGTCACGGTTGCAGAAAAGAGTCTGGGACAACATATTGCTGACTAACAGCACTAAAGCTCTAGTTTACCGGACCTGTGTATTGAGCACCTTGCTATACGGAAGTGAAACATGGTCAACATACTCATGGCAGGAAAAAAAGCTGAATGTCTTCCACCTCCGATGCCTAAGGTGGATCTTTAAAATAAGGTGGCAAGATAAGATAACCAACGAGGAAGTGTTACAAAGAGCAGGTTGCCAGGACATCTGCTCTGTTATCAGCAGCAGACGCCTTGGCTGGCTTGGCCACGTTCGTAGAATGCCAGTAGGTCGACTCCCACAGGATATTCTGTATGGCGATCTAATAGAAGGCAGAAGAGCCGCTGGTCGTCCACTCTTACGTTATACAGATGTATGCAAACGGGACATGAAGCTCTTTAAGATCGACACCAGCAACTGGGAAGAGGTGGCACAAGATAGATCCACTTGGAGAGAGAGCATAAAGAAGGGGTCTTTGATTGCAGATGCCATACACAACAGAAGCAGAAAGAAGGGTGAAAGTGCAACGGCGCCTGGTGACTACATATGCCCAACCTGCGATCGCAGCTGTGTATCAAGGATCGGCCTCTTTAGTCACACAAGAGCTTGCAGGGGGAAAAGATCGTCTCTAGAGACGTAAAATGCCACAGAAAACATAATGTTTGGTCACCACTTCGTTTATGGAGGAGTGCCTTTGTAATAGAAGATTTCTTTATGGTGACATGACCTCGGTAAATGGTATGCTATTCTTAGAATTTTTCTAGACCATTCACACCATTGGCCTCGTTTTGACCTTTATTGATGTTTCTCAAGTCTTGCTAGCGTAGGATGATGCATTCTTGGATCAAGCTGAACCTTTAAACAATTATTTATTGGACCTAACAAAACATGAATCAATTAACAAATTAACCTGTTAGTCAATTAATAATTTGCTTTATATTGAATAAGGAAAATAACTTCTACATTATTAAAAGATATTGTTGTAAGGGTGGAGTTCTTCCCCTTTGATAAGATTTGTTTCTTGTTTCGTGTATGTTTTTTTTTCAAAAAGGATTTCGTATTATTTGCTTGTTTTTTTTACATATCATTTAGATTTTTTAGTATTAAAAACAAACTTATATTTGTAAAGTCTAACAACTTTTTTTTTAGCCTAAAACCTTGGAACTAATCTGAATAATGATGACTAGAAAATCTAGATCTAAATGGATTTAGTCTGTCTTCTTCTTTACAATTTTTATAATCATAATATAATTATAAGATTAGACCATGGAACTAGATCTAGATCTATCCTTGAGTACACACTAATACTTACTAATAGCCGTTCTTACTTTCTTGGAGCTAGATTATTTTAGGAATGAAAAACCTGACGAAGAAAAGAAACGACAATGACAATTTAAATAACAAACCTTGAGTTTCATAACTTAGATTCTACCAAGTCACGCAAGTGGCCTTCGGCGTTTTATTACACACTATTTTCTATGCTCCAGCAGGGTAATATGTTAATATGGGAAATGCAGTCCTGGTAGTCATGCAAGCATTTCATTTTCATTATTGTTCATCTATTTTTCTTTTCTAAATTAAATCAATCATCAATACTGACAATACTTTTAGTTTCAAGTTTGTAGCAGTCAGTGATCAGTCAGTTGAGTCTGGTACCGCAAAATGACATGGCATATTTTATTGTTACATTTACTGATCTAGTAACTGGAATCGTCTCTACTACTTTAGATGTAGATCTATATTGACTGTATAAAATATATTAGAGCTAGCATTCTAGATCAGTACTCAGTTTCAGTATTAAATCAGATGGGTTAAAATAGTAAAATTACAATATTTTATATATTATATATATCAATATATCTAGATAGATCTAGAACTTAATCAGACTCGGTGTCACTCAGACTCAGTGTATAGTCTAGACTGTAGAGTAGCAAGTTCTTAGCAACTGATTATACATACTTCAAGTCATAGATATTCTCTACTTGATACAGTACATGAGTACAGTATTTTGTGAGTATTCCTGGTATAGTGACAAGTATACTTATAGTCACATAATAGTGCCATTTAGACATTGTAAATTGAATTGTTACATTATGATTGATTGTTATATAACACTGCCTTGAGCCTACATTTTGTTTGTTAACAGCACTTTATAAATAAGATTATTATTTTTATTATTAATAATAATATGCCATAACATATATATTGGCATTGTTATTGTATGATTTCATGTATGGTATGAAATAAAAAGAGATATTTATTACTCTAAAGACAGCTGATAGATCTAGATCTATAATAGATTCTATAATCTTATCTTATATGATACAGACCTTACTTCAAAAAAGACAAAAGATTATTATGTCCTACGCGTCATGCATTTAATCATGCATATTAACCACTGACTTACATTCTGCAAAGTCACTGGTTTTCCCAGAGCAACCCATTCCATGCTTTAGCTCAAAATTGGAACCAGTGAATCTGCCCATGTGGAGTGTCACCAGAGAATGCTGACTACGTCCTCCAACACTGCGCTCTTTACAGAGAGGCCCTTATAAGACACTGGCCCCAAAACACCCCAATAGAAAAAAACTATATGGAGAGCTCCCTGATTTGGAAACTACTGCACAGTTCATCTCATATATTGGTCTAGTCATCTGAATCCCCCCCCCCATATAACAATGAGAACAAAGAAGAAGAAGAAGAAGAACCACTGACTTACATTCTGCTAAGTCCCTTGTTTTTCCTGGAGCAACCCATTTCATGCTTCAATAGGGCTAGGGAAGAAGGAGCATTTGTACAAATTTGTCCTAGCATATTGGAATGTGCCTTTATCTTTGTGTCTTTCTGAGTATTTTTATTAAATTGTGTTTTTGTATTTGAAGTTATATGGGTCATTGTTTTATGTATAATTGCTACTTTACTATTAAGTATTCTATTCTGAAGGCTTTCTAAATTTAGTGATTTTACTAAAGGTGTTACTCTAGACTCTAGTCAAATGTGAATATTCGTTTGTTATTAATCTCACTGCTCTATTTGTGTCTGTTCCAGTTTCTTAATGTTTTCTTGAGTTGAGGGGTTCCTAAACAGAGGAATGGATGTATGTTCTATTATTGGCCTAACCAATAATGTCTATATGAAATATATATAGATTTATGCAGTGCTTTTTTTTTTTTTTTTAAAATGTGACTGCACTCAGTGATCAGTGATGCCTAACTTTTAACTACTAAAAATTAATAATATACTGTAACGTTTCTCTGTATCCTATCTCCAGCTTTCTGTAAACACTGCTAAACACAACAACACATCAAGAACTTGACAACAAGAGCTCCAAATAATATGGTACTTTAATACTGGTCAAATAAAACAGCCACAATTGGCAACACAATAAACTACTACAAATGCTAAACTGTATATCACCGTACTAAACTAATAAACTCTACTGTCTCTATCTCTACTTGGACTCGTACACAACTCTTGAGGACTCAACCAGGACCGACTTCATAGCCAGACTAACAGTCCCGGTCTCCTCCGTGTCCCATCTTCTACTACTCTTTCTTACACACTCTGTCTCTGGTCTGCGCAGACCAGATGACCATAACACAAGTCATATTGACGTGCTAAGTTCATATCAGTACTGTTCTTTTGCCCATCGACATAGCACACTAAACTGTATTGCTGGCCTGTGTCACAAATGTCAGCTGGTAACACACAGTTAACCCTTTTGCGCACCAGTAGGGTTATCATCATCATCATCGTTCCTTTGTGTTCCTTGTGGAACATAGGGCCTTGACAAAAACACGCCACTCTCCACGGTCTCTTGCAAGTTTCTTGATGGCTTCCCAGCTCTTTCCGGTCCTCTCGGCTTGCTCCAGTATGCTGCGTCGCCATGTTCGTTTTGGTCTTCCTCTATGTCTTGTTCCCTGAGGGTTCCACTCTAAGGCCTGCCTAGCTCTGCTGCTGTTATCTTTTCTAAGGGTGTGACCAATCCATCTCCACTTCCTCTCTAAGATCTGCCTTTCTATATTTTTCTGCCCACTCATCTCCCACAGTTTGGTATTTTCTACTTTGTCGTACCATTTTATTTTTAAGATATTTCTCAGGCATCTGTTGATGAAGGTTTGTACTTTTCTTGTTGTCACTTCAGTTGTTCGCCATGTTTCAGAACCATACAGTAAGACAGCCTTGACATTAGAGTTAAAGATTCTTATTTTTGTCTTGTTTGAGATGTGAGGAGATTTCCAGGTTGGTTTTAGCTGTGTAAATGTCTGACGCGCTAGATTTATACGACGTTTAATGTCTTCATCAGTTCTACCTGTTACACTGACTACACTCCCAAGGTATATAAAATTTTCTACTTGGTCTATGGCTTGGGAATCCAGTTCTATGTCTCCAGTTTGTTTGTTGTTTACTTTAAGTACTTTAGTTTTTTGGTGGTTTATTTTGAGGCCTACTCTTTTTCCTACTTCACTTAAGGCTGTGATCTTTTCTTGCATATCCTGTAGTCTATGTGACAATAAGGCTATGTCGCAAATGTCAGCTGGTAACACACAGTTAACCTTTTTTGCGCACCAGTAGGGTTATAACAATACATTAAAATACAAGAAAAGTAATATTTTTTTCAAAAAGGTGGTGGTACGCTGTACCTGTGCATACCGTCACAAAAAAAAAAGCCCTGGATCTATGACTTTTTATTGTATATATAGACTTTACTAAGTATAATAGTATTCTAGTTTTCTAGATGATAGAATTTAGATTAGTAGTAACATAGACATAGATTTAGTATATAAATATTACAAGTGGCTGAGAGGAAGATTTGGACATTGTGGTCCAATGAAAGAGAAGGCTATGACTAAAAGTCACTTATTTATACAGAGAAATGTGTCAAGTACAATGATTACTGTAGTTTTGCACATATACCTTGAATATATACATAGAATCAGCACTTGCAATTATATGCTGCACAAATTGCAAAATAAATTTAAAAAAAAAATCAATACAACCATCACCCTCATATACCCTGTATGTGCAAAGCATGACTTGCCATTAACTACCAGTATATAATATTGTAACTCATCAGAATTCTGTCCATTTATTGTTCTAATATGTGTAACACACGTTTGAAATACGAGCCTATGGTTGTATCTCTAGTATATTTTTTAAATGAAAAGTCATTGTTCTTGTTATCTGTAATAGTGGTGGAAGCTTGACTTAAGGAGATTGATGTTCGTAAAGCTTTCCAACATACATTTTACAGCCACACAGAAAACCATAGGAGATATAAAGACCCACCAGCATGTCCTTAGTTATGCTATATTTTTGAGTAAAATAAATTTTGTAAACCCCACACCTTTGTATAACACACACAGCAGCCATTTATTTGTTAAAAACTTGTATAACCCTCGGGTTATATGTGCGAAAATGAGGCCTTTATTTTTGTTTTACTAACAAATGTAAGTTGCTTTGAACTTGCCGAGATCAGTAATACCCCTAAACTGAAGAATTAAGGAAGGCCACTTCCAAAAAGATTTCAAATTAAAACTCTTTGGTTTGGAAACAAAGTACTCTACCATTCTACCACCATATCTTAATCAAATGTCGCTTATGTGTTATACATGCTCTTATATGGAAATGGAAATAGATTATTGAAAATTCAAATTCAGTAGAGTTCAAAATAGGGGATTTTTATTTTCATAATTGGATGCACCTATTATATATCAATACATTTTTTCAAACAAAGATGAGAACAATTTTACGCACAGTTTTACCCCAAACACTACTTGTACTGTAGAAATTCTGTTTCTTTGGCATTGGTATGTGTCACATATGCCATTCTAGGTTTATTTATGTATTTTTTATTTATTAAGGCCACTTAGGAAAACCTAGAATCTGGGTTGATTACTGTAAGGGTTTTGCCTGGGAGTTATTTATAGCATGTCTATAGACTTCTAGAATTCAAATCTATTGGTTGATTTAAAATAAAGAGACTTTTTTTTAAAGAGTTAGTGCCAGCCAGAATAAGACGCGCCAGATTCAGTCTGGGCCAGAGTCGTGCTTGTGAATGGTTGTGATTCTAATTCGCTCTGAATGTTATTGAAGAAAGAAGCTTTTTTTATTGTATTCTCATTTTATTAATATATACCTTGTACATAAGCTGTACTTACGTTCTGTTTAAATAAAGTTTCTAGAGTTTTATTCTCAACAAAGAATTAATTATTGTGAATCCTAGATCGTCATTTGTTCAACTGTTTTAATTCAAGTTAAAATCCCCGGCATCACAACTAGACCAAGTTGTGACAGTATGCTTGAACTAAGTGCAAATCTAACTTATTGTTTAAAGAGAGATTACTTTTTGTTTATAAAATTAAGTGGATGAAAGGTTCATCTTTCTCCTGCAAAGTGTGGGCGGTGTCTTTTTATCTCATTGGATGGTCACTGTTGTGGGCATGACAAAAAGGTGT
>JADKLZ010000003.1:3544517-3582552 GCA_021533235.1 Biomphalaria straminea | reverse complement strand
CTCCTGGAGTAGTCCTGACTGGTGGTGGCAGCTAGATGGGTAAGTCTAGTTTTAAGCTGAGCCATAAACTGAAACCTTTGTATTCTTTTTGTGTGATTCAAACAGTTCTCTTTATATTATTAGGATTTATACAAATAAATCTTAATTTAAAATGGGTAATTTTGTTGATATTTATATTGTAACAAAAAGTATTTTACTTACATGTTAAGTAAATGAAAACGTTAATTCATTGGTCAATATTGTTTGTATAGAATGCTACGTAATGCAAAAAAAAAAATAATAAGCATTTATTTTAATTTTCCATGTATTGGATAAACTTACAGAGGGTTTGGTGGCTGACTGGTTAAATGCTTGGCTTCTAAACTTGGGTTCCTGGGTTTGAATCTTAGTGAAGACTGAGATTTTGAATTTGGGATTTTTAGAGCCCCTGACTTAAGCTGTTTTGGTGAAAGTAAAAGCGGTTAGTCATTGTTCTAGTCACATAACCGTTTGGCCAAAGAAACATAACCTTAACTTCATCTGGCCTATAGATCCAAACGTGTGAAAGGGGAACTTTATTTAACAAATTTTCTGCTATTTAAACTGTGATCTATGAACCACATGCTGTAACCCAGGCAATTTTTCTGCAATAATGCTATCATCCGTCAAAAAAACAACAACGGTGGTGTGGTCTGGATTAAATGTGGCAAAATATGTAATTAAGATAAGATAAGATAATTTTTATTGATCCAATCTAATGAAAATTCAGTTTGATTACAATTGACAACCTCAGCGTAACTACTGTACAAAAACTATATTGATGAAAAATTCGAACAACATTCACATATGAACACACATACACATTCACAAACAGCACTTCATGAATTTGACTTCTATGTACTTCTCGATGACGACAGCTGGCCTCATCAGACTCTGACTGAAAGTGGGATAAAGGAGTTTTTAAATCTTTTAGTTTTAGTCCTAATGGAAAGGAGATGACCACTTCATTCAGATCTTATGTAACAGTTGTTTAATGGGTGCAGGTTGTCTTTAAGAATCATAAGTGATTTGGAAATGCATCTTTCTTGGAAAAGCTCTTCAAGAAATGGTAGCTGAATCTGCATAGCCACCTAAAATTGTTGCACACTTCTTTAACATTTTACTCTAAAGAATAGCTTCCATTGAACCACATACCTAAAACTAAGAAAAACAATGGTAATTTTGTTAAAAAATATAAATTAATAAATTCCTTTTTTTTTAAAGCATAGTTGTATGTATATATAAATAAAGGAATATGTTGTTTTTTTTTATTCATGAACATTTTACTTTTCAGACCCTCTGATCAACTAGAGCTTGCATTTTTCATTCTGAGATATTTCCTTATCACCAGCTTGTTAATTCTTGGGTTTATAGGACCAAGTGTTCGCAGAACAGGATACAACGCAATAACAGACCAAGAGGTCAGTTGATGTGAAGCATCAGAGCTCTTAAGATTCTTAAAAAAGTTTTGGGGAAATAAAATGTAAACGTCCATTAAGTAAATTTCTTTAAATTTCCAAAATATTCTGAAATATACGAGATAAAAAAATATTTGGGGCAAAGACTTAGGTAAACTTATTGTTTCCTGGTGTGGCTAAACAAAAGTGTTGCTCCTAATCAGGCCTGTCTTGGGCCACTGTAACCTATGAATCAGCAGTTAGCCCCATATTTTTATAGGCTGCATGCTAATTTTAGGTGTATATCATTAAATTAAACCATACTTATATTAAATAGTTACTGTGGCCTCCTGATTTTCCTGAAAAATAGACAAAATTGTCATATTGGGATGTAATTCAAGAAAGTATAACCTTTTATTACCCAATTGTTTGTGGGTTTTTTTTATAATTTTTTTGGAATTGCCCTTTTGTGATTTATAATTCATTTAGACAGAATGGATCTATTTTATTGTGTGATTTAATTTTATGTTTTTAGTCAGCTAACTCTCAGAATGTTTCTACTTGGCGCAATGTTCTTGTCAAGATGAAAATGATGCTGCCATATGTTTGGCCCAAAGGCAATCTTCTACTCCAGGTGACTGTAGGCATCTGCATAATTCTTCTAGCCGCTGGAAGAGCTGTCAATGTTTTTGTTCCAATTTATAGCAAATTAATAGGTAAGTAACTAGGACTAATCAAAAGAAAATTTGTTTTATGTTGTTGTTTTTTTTACTCATAGACAGTGACTTTTCTAATTCATTTATCTAAGAAAAAAATACTTATTGCCTAATCAAAATGTTATTTTTGTTCAAGTGAATTAATTGAGAAATTGTTTTCATTATGTAGTCAAACCAAATTTCCATTTATTTGGTGGAATAAAACTATCTTATCTCAAAATATCCCTTACTTTTTTTACTTCAAAATTTAATATCTTATAAGTTAGTTTATGAGGGCGCGGTGACTGAGCGGTAAAGCGCTTGGCTTCCATACTGGAGGTCCCGGGTTCGAATCCTGGTGAAGACAGGGATTTTTATTTCGGGATTTTCTGGCGCCCTTGAGTCCAACAAGCTCTAATGAGTACCTGACATTAGTTGGGGAAAAGTAAAGGCGGTTGGTCGTTGTGCTGGCCACATGACACCCTTGTTAACCGTGGGCCACAGAAACAGATGACCCTTACATCATCTGCCCTATAGACCACAAGGTCTTAAAATAGGAACTTTAAGTTAGTTTATAAACAGAACTGTTTCATTCAATAACTAGGAACATGAGGAACCATCCTTTAGCTCTTCTTCTGTTGACTATTGTTCTTTCTTCTTTTTTCATACCTTGTACATCTCAATACTGTTTGCTTCATTATGACTCTTTTTTGAGCCAGTCATCTCCATCTTCTGCTAGTGATTACTGCTGTGCCTAGTAGATTTTCTAATCTCTTTAGCTCTAGTTGATCAATAATTATTGGACTTTGTTACAGTCAACAGTTTGGCTTATGATCCCAGCAAACCAGGTGAAGTGATGGAGTATAGATGGGACTATATATTGATTTTTATTACCTTGATCTTTCTGAAAGGTGGAGGCACAGGTAAGTCAACATTTCCATCTCACACTGTTCATGAACCTAGCTGTAGTTAGTAGTTGGTTTCCATGGTAAATAGTAGTTGATTGTTCTGAATGTAATGGTAACAGGGGTAGGGTAGACTTGTGCCTGAACTGCCAACTGATGTTACACAGGCCAGGCTACTGGTAGACAAAGTACTGGTTTGAACACTCCATGTGCTTGTAGATTTTCTGTGAGATGAACCTGATCTTCTACAAAGTGCTAGCAACAGGTTCATGGTGTTTGATCATTTTTCCAGAAGTTCTATATTAAGAGAGTCCAGTAGAAAAAAAGACAGTTAAGTTCAGTATCCATTAAGCAAAGCAGTATGATTAAGTACAGTACAGAGTTTATACAGCCTGTGCTTTGCAGTACCATTTGTACAGTATTTGTTGTCATTTGTTTTTTGTTGTTTTTTTTTTTGTTTTTTGCACACAGTTAATAAAAGACCACACATATTGCAATAGAATTGCCAACTTCTTGAGTTGGTTGTGGCATGTTGTCCAATGCTAGCAGAGAGCAGGTTATGATTAGCCATGAATTTTTTTCACATATAGGTTTACTGTAATGTTCTGGTCATGCTGATAACGTGAATGTCGTGTTGCTGTTGTTAGGGCCTCTTCTGGCCTTATAATAATGTTAGTTAGTTGTGGCGTAGTGTTACTAATGCTACTGCGTGACTAGGTAATAAGACAATACAATCACAAAGAGATAACGTTCTTGTAGCAGACGATATACATTTAATTATCCAAAGAAATACATATTATCTTGGCAAATCTAGCCATCAAGAATCACATAAAATCTAGTTACATATTCTCAATCACATTAATAAAATCCAATCACAGCATTAGGAAATATCATCACTGAGAGCTAAATACAATTATCCAATCTCTCAAGAGTCCAGGAGTCAACTAACTTCTGCCCCGTGGTCAGTTGCTAACTCAACATATACCTCGTGCGAAAAACACGGAATTATATCAAGTGACTTTAAGTCACCATATGTCACAGGGAGTCTCAAATGGATGTGTTACATTTACATTAACATTCTTTTAAAAACAAAATGTTTTTATTTGAATCTTTAAACTAAGACTTTGCCTTCTTGAATTCTAGGAACATCTGGACTGTTGAATGATAGTAGAAGCTTATTGTGGATCAAAGTGCAACAGTACACAACACAGGCAATCCAGATCAAACTCTTTTCACATTTACATGGGTAAGTGCCACTCTATACAAGCAATTTAGATAATCAGTTTCACATTTTCATTTGTTCACCCCTCACACAGAGCATTTTTCGAGATAGTCTTTTGTCACATTGACATTTTATGAACTTGTATTCATTTTGTTGTGCAACTGTTCTCTCCAGTTTATCCCTCCGCTGGCATCTTGGACGTAAGACCGGTGAAGTGTTGAGAGTTGTTGACAGAGGGACTAATAGTATTAACAGTCTGCTGAGGTACAGTTAATTCCTAGACATAACCTTATGTAACTGGTTGATTTTTAACTATTCATTTCTTACTTTACTAAATGGTACTTATTAATTTACTGTGAGTCAGTATAAAAGATTTTTTTTTTCACTGTGGCAGGAAAGCATCATAGAAAAAGTAAAACATTAATTTAACATTTAGATTAATTGTTGATTATACAGTTTGCATTTTGTTTTGTATGTATTATAAGTTTCTCACATTCCGTCAGAGATGAAGACTTTTATGTCCTAATACAAACCTCCGCAGGATGGCAAGAGTTAACAGTAGACAGGGTTCAAGCTTGCACAACATTGTCACAACGAAATTCTAAACCTGATACTTTACAACTGGTCATCTCTAAGTGTTTAGACTTTCGATGGCGGTCTAGATGTTGTAGTGAATAAATTACTTTTATTTACCTCTGTTATGGACTCAAAAATGTTATGTTAGTTTTTAAATAAGTTTCTTCTGCCTCAAAAGATAATGGATGCACCCAGATGAATCACTGGTTTTGTTTACCCTTAATTCCAGACAGGATCTGAACAAGTTGATACTTGAGCAGCAAAGTTTGACACATTTCATGCGTGTGCACCTGTTTTAGGGCTTTCTGATTGGGCAACGTTTTTCCTCATTCTTTTTTCTTATGCTGCTTCATTTTTTTTGCTCTCATCGAGGTTTGTACTAGCACACACCTAGCTGATCTTGCACAATTTCCCCCCAGATACTTTCATTGATGCATCTCGCAGACATTTCTGTATGTTCTTGGGTCTGACTCTCTCTGCAAGCTCAGCATAGAGGATTGTCTTTAGGAATTCTTCCATCTGGCGTGTTGATGACATGTTCTAGCCAACTGTGTCAAAACAGAGAAAGTTAGTTTAAGGATATATATTGGATGTAGAGAACCATTATACCTTAGCATAATGAAGGGAAAGAAAAGTTTATTGATTGCACTGTTTACAACATCGATAGATTAAAGTTTGAGATAAAGTGGTTAGATTTTGAGTTTCTTACTGGATATTTAGACAAAATGTATCTGTTCATGTTTTCTTGGTATCTCTTTATGTACTCTTAAATAAGTTCATGTTTGTTGTTCATATGATGTTGTCTACTATATTGATGTTGAATATTGTTTAATTTAATTTGTTTTTTGAATATCTTATTTTCAGTTACCTGGTGTTCCAGATTTTTCCAACTATAGCAGACATCATCATAGCCATTGTGTATTTTATAACATTTTTCAACTATCTTTTTGGGCTAATAGTCTTCATTAGCATGGCATGCTATTTAGGTCAGTGATAGTCCTTACCTTATAATGATAACATTTACAGTTTTGAGATTTTAAAAAAATTAGCTGAATAGATCATCATAGCTTTAGATTTTATTGACACCTCAATGAGGGTTTATTGTTTTACTATTGTAATTTCTTTTTTTTTCTTGATTGGGGGTGGGGGGGTGTTTAATAATTGCTCTCTATATAAATTCTTTTATTGATTAAAAAGCTGCAACTATAATTGTAACCGAATGGAGGACAAAGTTCCGAAGATTAATGAACCAGAAAGACAATGAAGCCAATGCCAAAGCTGTGGACTCACTGCTGAATTTTGAGACAGTTAAATATTATGAAGCATCTGATTGGGAGACTGAAAGATATCGGAAAGCTATCCTCGAATATCAGGTTAGATTTGAATTTGTCAAACAATGTATGAAATAAGTATCAAACTATTGTAGATAACAAAGTTGACAAGGAAAAAGCTGTATTTTTCAAAAAAATTTAAGCTGTTAACACACTTATTTTAAAGAGAACTTTTAGAGTCATCCCAGTGGAAGTACCTGTCCTGCTTTAGCACATCTTTCCATTGAGTTCTATCCTGTGCATTACATCTCCATGCCTAGACTTTTAGCTGTTGTAGCTGCCTCTACATCATCAATCCACCCTACTCGTGGTCTGCCTTTAAGGCTCCTGGCTTTTGGTTTTCGCCAGTGGAAATCTTTGCTCCTCTGTTCTCTGGTATTCTTTTAAGTCAAAATACTTGAACATGAAAGCTTTTATTAAAAGTATTATATTGTATTCCTTAACATTTGTTGTATTTTTGTTTTGTTTAAAAATATTTTTACTTTACTCCAAACTTTCCTGTTGTTCATTATCAGGTGGCAGAATGGCATTCCAACGCTTCGCTCAGTTTATTAAACTCAGTACAGAATCTTATTAACACAGTCGGCTTGGCTGCTGGCTCCTTGTTGTGTGCTTGGGCTGTAGTGCATGGAGTCAACGACCTTCACCTGACAGTGGGAGACTATGTTCTGTTTGGTACATACATTACCCAGTTATATGTACCATTGAACTGGCTTGGTACCTACTACAGGTAATGTAGTGCATTTAATGTAGGATGTGATGACTTAGAGCAGTGTAGTGTAAGTTATGAGCTTGATGTTTATGGGGCAGGGTGGATGAGTGGTAAAGTGCTTGGTTTACAAACCATAGGATCTCAAGTTAGAACCTTGGTAAAGACTAGGATTTTTAAATTTTCTGGTTTTTTTTTTTGTGTGTGTTTTTTTTTTTTGGATGTCCTCGAGTCTACCCAACTCTAATGGGTATCTGACATACATTAAGGAAGTAAAGGCGTTGGCTTGTTGTGCTGGCCAAATGACAGCCTTGTAAACCATAGGCCATTAAAAGAGTTCATCTACCTCCGTAAATCACAAAGTCTAATAGGGGTACCCTTTTCACTGAGTGTTTTTATACAGATTATCTTAGGCATCACAGTTGAAGTTTGTAATGTCTGTTTTTATCTAGTGGTAAACTATAGATTTTTCAATGTCATTTCAATTGATGCTTTTCCAATTCCACAGAATGATTCAGCAATCTTTTATTGATATGGAAAATATGTTTGAACTGTTAGGAGAAGAAAAGGAGGTTAGTCAACAGTAATTAATATTGTTGTAAGGTTTTGAGTTTTTTTAATTGTCCATTTCAATAATTATTTGTGCGAAATAATTATTTATTCGCCTTTTCTACTATTATTGTGCAAAATTAATAGAATGCTGTCCTCTCAATTGCTTGAAAACCTATATTTTAAGTCAAGATTGTTTTAGTGATCGAAACAATGGTGATCACTCAATCGTATTTGTATTGTTTTTCAGCATTCAGTAGTAACATTTAGTAGTACCGGTAATCCAATATTTTAAGTAATTAAGCCTGTTCATGTACCAGTACCGTTTCTTATGTTAGCTAAAGCTATTCAGCCGAGATAGAAGTTTTTAGTTCTAAAAAAATGTGTTATAAAATTCTAGCAGTAAAAAATTCAATACATCAGGACTTACTGACCAGATTTGATCTAATGTATTAATATTGTAAGTAAAGTAACGTTCCCCTTTCAGACCTTGAGATCTATGGGGCAGATGATGTAAAAGTAATCTGCTTCTATGAACCACAGTTAACAAGGGTGTCATACAGCCAGCACAATGGCCAACTGCATTTACTTACTAATGTCAGGTATCCATTAGAGCTGGGTGGACTCAGAGGCGCCCAAAGGTCACGAAATTTGAAATCCCAGTCTTCACCAGGATCCGAACCTGGGATTCCTGGTTCAGAAGCCAAGCACTTTTACCGTTCAGCTACAGCACCACTATTAATATTATAGTGAGCTCTAAATGTCTTTTAAGTTTTTAGTATCTATTATTGTTATGGTGTTTTAAGCTTAAGATATTCTGAGTGTTAAATGTTGTGTTATCATTAGTTGAACAGTCTTGTGACTATGTCTACATCTTTAACATTTTATTTCAATGACTAGATTAAAGATGTTCCTGGTGCTAAGGATATTTCTTTACACGGAGCACAAATACAGTTTAAAAATGTTTGCTTCAGTTATGAACCCAGGTAAAAATAATTGTTGAAAGCTTTTTAACAACATTATAACCATGATATGAATTTAAAATATCTTTTCACCTAGAATTTTAACTATTATGTTTAAGGGATTTTAATATTTAGGCTAGAGTATTTTTAATAGGTGATAATCCAGTTTTTTTTTTGTTCAGTAATGCTTGCTTTTTTTCCCATTTAATGTCACTTGATATTTTCTTCACAGCAAAGCTATTTTAAAGAACATTTCTTTTACTGTGCCAGCTGGTCACACCTACGCTCTTGTAAGTTGATTTCTCAAGTATAGTGAAAACATTTTGTTTATTTAATAATTAATTAATTACAGCTTTTTTTATATAGCACTACTTTCATTCTTAAGCATGCTCAGATTGCTATGGTCCATTCTCCTTTTTGTTTTTTACCGGGGTGGGGGGGTGAGAATGGGGTATCTGGGAGAAGGTTTTCCATGCTGCATTTAGGTGCTCAGTTAACACAACTCTGCTCGAGTTGGGAGTCAAACCTTCAGCCCCCTTCATAGGTAGCCTAGCCAAGTTCAAGTATACTTAGCCTCTTGACCAATCTTAATATTTTGCTTATTATTTTTTTAGATTTATTGTTTTTGTTGTTGGTTTGATTTTCTAATTTATAAAACTGTTTATGAATTGGTTGCATTTGAAGCTTAAATATTGTGCTTAATCACTTTCACATTTCATTTGTTAACTCAGAATTCAGGATTACAATTAAAAAAAACAAGATTAACCATAGTGTAACAATTCTCTAATCAGGATCTGTGCAAACACTGCACTACACGACATAAACAACTCAAGACATTGGCGATTCAGGCTTCAAATTATAGTTATACTTAAATAACTTATACATCAACAGCCAATACTGTACAATTGGCAACATGATGCACTGATTACAAATGCTTCACTGAAGATAAACATACTGCTGTAATCAACTCTATTGGTCTCTCTCTTTCTCACCAATACTTTAACTGCTTCAGTCTGGACTAACCGTATCAGCCTGTATTAAACTGTCATTTGACTGACACATTCACTTTTTATATAGGGTCCTTGAAGGCCTGTCTTTAAATCACAGGAAACGCCAGTCCTTTCTACATGACCCTATCACCATATTATGGGTAATATTAACGTGGACAATTCATAACAGTACTTTTGGTATCAAAACTTAATTGAACACTGTCTTCTGCTTGGCTATGTAATTTTCTATTGACCTATGGTTGTTAACATAACTTATGTACACTGACCTTCAGGTTGGTCACACTGGCTGTGGGAAAAGCACTATTGTGCGTTTACTTTTCCGATTCTATGATGTTAATTCTGGAACCATATTGATAGATGGACAAGACATTTCACAGGTCAGTAAATTTAATTAATATTCTGTTCATTAAAATGTGGATACTTTAAAATTAAATTGATGTTGATGTTAACATTGTAGAATAATTAAGATTTTATTCTAATAGATAACTCAGAAGTCTTTACGTAAGAGCATAGGAGTAGTGCCACAAGACACTGTGTTATTTAATAGTGATATAAGGTGAGTCATCGGATTTATAACAGGGATATAAAGAAAGACAACTCTGTTGGTCAATAATGATACAAGCTGAGACAACTGTGTCTAGTATTTTAGCTTCCAACTATGACATTGTTTTAGATTTACTTTAGTCTCTGTTTGTTTACCCTATAAATTTGTTTAAATGTGTCAGTTTTTTAAGTTTGTAAACATCAAAATGATTACTTCCCCCACTATTTTTAATTGAATATAATTAGCCTCACTAGTGGGAACAGTGCTATTAATGCAAAGATGAACATCATATATCATCCACACTGTGAGCAGCTGTTTACTCTTTTGATATTACTTTCCAAAAGTTCACCTTCTAGCTTATGGTTTCTATCTCAGGGCAATCTTGGCTAAAGTATGGTATCTATTTATTTTATGAGTACATGGCCAAGTACTTCCATCTTCTGCATTTAGAAATTTTTTTTCAGCACTCCCTGTCAACATTATCATTAGTTTTGTGCATGTCTAGTCAGTGTCCCACTCATTTGTCTCGCTTGGTTTTGTGTATGTCTAGTCAGTGTCCCACTCATTCGTCTCACTTGGTTTCTTCAGGTACAACATACGTTATGGCAAAATTACAGCTACGGATCCTGAGGTTGAAGAGGCTGCTAGGGCTGCAGAGATACACGACAGGATATTAACCTTCCCCAAAAGTAAGTTGATACACTCAGAGTCCATATCAAATTTATTAAGCTCTACTTAGTGTTTACTTAGCCAAGATATATTTCAAATATATCCATGAAATGCTTTTGTCAGTTTGTGAGAGGTCAAAACTTCTTGACCATGACTTGACCACCCTAACAAGAAGCTCAAGTTCAAATCCTGACTCATACAGAGTTGTATTGAGTTGAGCAGCTAAAGGCAGCACAGAAGCCTTCTCCCAGATAACCCCGCCCCCCCCCCCCCCCAACTGGTACACAAAAAGAGATTTAACCATAGCAGACAGAGCAAGCTATAAGCTAGAAAGATGCGCTGTGTAAAACCAGTTGTAAAAAAATAATAATGCTAATTACCCTCTCCTGTTAATGTTGGTTGCTTTGTATTTTCTTTCTGTAGAGTATGAGACTGTGGTTGGAGAGAGAGGTCTGAAGTTGAGTGGTGGTGAGAAACAGCGTGTGGCTATCGCAAGAACTCTACTAAAAGCACCTGCCATTGTTCTTCTCGATGAAGTGAGTTGTTTTTTTTTTAACATATCATACACGTTTTGGTCAAGGACTCAAAAACAAATATTTACTACAGCAGGGGTGAATGACTGTATTGAAAATACAATAAACATGCATATATTCAACCCTGCAACCCAAGTAAAACAAAGACAAACAATTCCTTTTCTGCCTCTGTAAAGAAAAACATCGAACAGATAAGTTAACAGAAGCTTATTTTGTGTTAATTGTTTGTCTTTTTTTTTTTGTTTGTTTGTTTTGTAGCAGATGTCCTTATTTTACTTGGGCCGGCAGCATTACATATATGCATGTTAATTGTATTTTTGTCAAGATATATATTTAATATATTTTTCTCAGATCATTTTATCTTTACAATATTATAAATCAACAATTGTTTTATTTAGTTTGTTTTTTATTAAATAGTTTATAATCTCAATGTATTTAAATTGCTATCATTTTAAATAATTGAATGAAATTCCTTTTCAAGGCAACATCAGCTTTGGATACTAAAACTGAACGCAGTATCCAGTCCTCTCTGGCACGAGTGTGCGAGAACAGAACCACTATAATTGTCGCTCACAGACTATCCACCATAATCCATGCCCACCAGATCATTGTCTTGGATGAGGGAGAAATCAAAGAGATGGGGACGTAAGTCAATTATTTCTTTTAACAAAATGAAGATCATTGAAGACTTTGTGAAGTGAAAAACACTTCAATCAATAGTTTATTTTGCACTATTGAAAGTCTAGGTGAAGATTTTAGAAGTGTACATCATCAATATAATTTTCATGACATATTGGGCTAAACACTTTGATATACAGCTAACCTTAGGTAATCAAAAATTTTCGGTTTTGTGGCACACCCAGATTCCCATAACTGTTGGACTATTAAGAGTCAACTGTACATGCAAAACTAAGTTTATTCATGATTTTTATCATATGCATTGCAATGTTGTTGTTTTTTTTCATCAATTTTTTTTTTTTACGATTGAAAATCATACAATTTTTTAATTTTTTTTTAAATAGACATCAGGATTTGTTGGACAAGGATGGTGTGTATGCAGAGATGTGGAGGCAGCAGTTAGTCAAACAGGAGACTGAGAATAACACATCCAACAATGGAGCTACAACTGCGGATAACTCTTGAAAGAATCACTAAATCATTAGAGTTATTGACTTTATACCTAAGTTCCTGGATTTGGTTTGTTGACTAGAAACTAATTAATTTTTTTTTAAATACTGAATTTTTATTGTGTGAGCAATAGTTTCCTAAAGCTTCTTCACATATTTATTATTTATTTAAGGTATATTTGCTTGATTAGGCAAAAACTGTATTAGTTTGTATTGGAATTTGCATGCTATTTTGGAATTGAATCAGGGAATGATTTTGCCATTGAAAAAGTGTATGGACGAAAGGAAATTGAAAAAATTTGTTTGTCCTTTTTTTTTGGACTTGTAAAATATTTTTTTTTTAGATTTGTTGATATCATCTAATTTCAATATTATCATCACTTGAAATGTAATATATAAGAATGATCCTATCAGTATGTGTTCATAATTGACTGTACACATAAAAAAAATGTTGTTACGAATTCAAATGTTTAAAGTCCATTTAATATGTTAGATCACAGTTTATTCATTCAATTATACTAATGGCCTAGTAGTGACTGTATCTTGATAAAGCCACTTATCCGTTTTGAAGCTACTCTCTAGATCAGCATTTTACGTCATTGAAAATGTATTCACCTATCAGATGGCTAATGTGGTTGATGTGGTTGAGGAGTGTACCTGTACTCTCACACTACTTCAAGATGAAAACTGCGTACCTTGCTTCTGAGACTTCCTGCTTCTAAGTTAATTTGAATCCCTTCTATTCACCTGGAACATTAAATTCATTTGGTTTTACAAAGCTGTCTGTTAATAAATCCTTAGTTTTTGTTTTCAAGTTGATACTTTAACAGGTTATGTTTCTCTGTCAATTGATGGAATTCCGTTATTGTGCTTCTTGGATCTGTATTGCACCATTTACCTTTCAGTTTAGGCATGAACTTCTGAGAAAAGAAAGTCTATTGGAACCCCAACCACGTTAGCTAATATTGAGATTTGTGAGTTATCTCAACAAAAAACTTTCCCACCGTTCTAACAGAAACATATTCATGAAAAAATTAGAACTAACACACACAAAGACTCAATGACAGGATCTTGAGTTTTCCTTATGTGTATTATGAGTGATTTTTTTTTTTTAATTTCGGTTTTATAAAATTGTTCTAATGTTATAGTAAAAAGAGCACAAAATGAAAAGTTTTTTTTATGTTATGAATTTAACTGACACTTAAAATTATATGTTCAACTTTTTAATCACAATCTTTTTTTATTTTTATTTAGCTAATTAAATTTTCTGACTGATAGTTGACATTTTGATATATATCCAGAAATAAATTGAAATCGTGTCAACCATTAAGTTAAAACAACTTCTAAACAAAATTCATTAAATCTGTGGAGTATAATAAAAAAAAAAAGAAACATGGTCCACTCCTTGACATCATACATTTTGCAGCTGGTGAATTTAATTTGTAATAAATAATTTGATTGGTGGAGTACTTGTGTAACTAATGATTAGCATTGGGTAAATTAACAAATGAAGAAATTTTTCTTTAGATCAATGAACTTTAATTCAACTTCTTCAACCTTTAGGTCTTAAGGATAAACGTTTTGTCTGCATGTATAAGGAAATTAATATCAGGTGGCCGAGCCTCGCTCCGGATAAATAAATGCCCTGCCCAGCCTCACTGTCGGACAATAAGAAGTTCATACCGGCTTGCCATCCATCCATCCCAGTGGTGCTACAGCCCGTGGTATGCTTTTAGTTTTACACATCCCTTCATTCATATCTCTCAATGCGTTCTTGTTTGCAAAGAAATATTTTAGTGTACTACGGTAAGCCTAGTGACGTAAGCAGAGTTTTTCCCGGTTACGTCATGGAAAACTTTCATTCATAAATTATTCTAACCAAAATTAATTTTACAACATTGAGACATTTTCATATCGAAATAACGGTCGAACTCGAGTTTTCCCGATGTGGCCAATGAGTTGAGAATTTTTTTCTCACTAACATGCAGATACGTTGAAATTTTAAAGAAAATCGTTAGAGCCGTTTTCGAAATAGAAGATATATATATATATATATATATATACAAGAATTGCTCGCTTAAGAGTATAAAATTTTAAGCACAAACAATTGATCTTTTAAGAAATGAATATGCATTTCAGGTGAACATTGAATGAGAAAGAAAATCATTTTTACTTCTTATAGCTGTCTCTCAAATGTAATAATTAGACTGAGGTTTGTACCATTTACTCCTGACAATAGTCTTATTCATTTAAAAATAGAAATGTATAAAACTCAACATTCTACACCATAAGTTACATATTTAGACTTGTTTATAATGTCTGTAAATGTTTGTAAGTACTGTATATTTGTTTTCTGTTTTATTCAAAATTGTAGACATATTGAAACAGGTCTGTAATCCTTTATGCTGAGATAAAGAAAATCATCATGATTATTATAAACGTAATGGACTAGTTCAATGAGACACTTTCAAACCACTAGATTGTTTGTATTTTATTTTTAAAAGTATTTGTTGAATGAGACTTAGACCAACCATTGTTGAATCCCTATTGATATTTATTTTGTGATTTGTTTAGATAATTTCTTCTGTAATTAAATGTGGAATAAAATCTATGTGACTGTCACTACCTTTTTTGTTTAATTGAATAGTATTAGCATTTGAAGCTGTGCTAACTTAGTGGGAGATGTAAATTATGTTATGGCAGTCTGACACTAAAGTTAATGTTCTTGTCTGTTGACATTTGTCTGCTAATCTATGTTCTTGTCTGTTGGCATTTCTTTGCTAATCTAATCTTTTGTCTTTGGGCATTTCTCTGCTAATCTAATGTTCTTGTCTGTGAGCATTTCTCTGCTGATCTAATGTTCTTGTCTGTGGGCATTTCTCTGCTAATTTAATGTTCTTGTCTGTGGGCATTTCTCTGCTAATCTTATGTTCTTGCTTTTGGCTTTTGTCTGTTAATCTTGTGTTCTTATCTCTGCTAATCTTAAGTTATTTGCTGTTGGCATCTGCTAATCTTATGTTATTGGTTGTTAGCATTTATCTGCTAGTCCTATGTTACTGGCTGTTGACATTTCTCTAATTTTATGTTCTTGGCAGTTGGCATGTATCTGCAAATCTTATTTTACTGGCTGTTCTTATCTGTTGACATTTCTTTGCTAATATTATGTTTTTGGCTGGTGGCATTTATCTTCTAATCTTATGTTGTTGGTTGTTTTTGTCTGATAGTGTTATGTTCAAAATATGTCAGTAAGTCCAGCCAGTCCCACATACAAGATGCCTTAATATTTCACCTACACTTCGAGTATTGAGCCTTGAAATTAAATGGACATTGTTTTACAGGTAAACCCTAAAATATATGTTAAGCTTATTTTGTTAGTATTTTAGTGATATTTGCAAAATAAATATTATCATTAGGGATTTCGGATACTCTCAAACCTGAATGTTTTCATGTCTTTTGTTATGATGTAAGATCTGGGTGAGGAATGTAGCTTTTTATGAGAACTACTTTCTGCCATGTTTGTTCTCGACGAGATCTCAATTTCTCTCCGACAGAGTAATCTTTAGGAAGTCTTGCTTTTGCATCGTATTTCACTTTGCTTTTCATCTGTCGTTTGTTGAGTAATGTCTCTGCATTTGCAGTTACCGATGGTTTCAATTGTTTTGGATCAGTTGGATTAATGTCCCTGAGTCTTCTGCTCATCAGCAGTTGTGATGCTTATCGGAGTATTTCTATACTCGAGCATGCTTTCTGCTAAATGACGAGAAACTGATCACCCAATCCAACGAAAAAGCAAAAGAAGGTAGTGAATGCTATGGATTCCCTGTAATGAAAACAACCAGAAGAAAGAAAAGACTTTGATGTCGAAAGAAAAAAAAAACTCCAACATTATTGAGAGATATATTTGTAAGAGTGGAGTTGTTTTCCTTAGATAATTTTTTAATATTTTTTTTTCCGTTTTCTTGCGTTTCTTGATCTACTTTTTGCTGTTTTAGACAATGCATTTTCAAGGAAAACAAAAACTAGATAAAACACTTCTATCTAACAATCTATTTTTTAAAGGATTGTTATCATTAAAAGTTCACCTACCTTGGCAGCATCATAACAAATGATGGGGATGCATACCATGATATAGTGTGCCGAATAGGAAAGGCAGGGAGCATTTTCCAAAGGCTGCAGCCTATTTGGACAAGCCAAGCCATTGGACTCGAGACAAAAATACACCTTCTCAACACAATTGTCATTCCAACTGCAACATATGCATGTGAAACATGGAAGTCATCTGTCAAAATTGAGAAGAGACTAAATGTGGCTCAACAAAAATGGCTGAGACGGATTCTGAGAGTCAGTTACACAGATCGGGTCTCAAACAGGGAAATCCTATGCCGAACTGGGAGTCGAACACTCAGTGAGGTTGTGACAGAACGTCGCATGAGGTTTGCGGGACATGTTCTACGACAAAATGAACCACGCATACCAAGAACTGCAATGACATGGAGGCCAATACGAGGAAAACGCAAACAGGGACGTCCTCGTATAACTTGGCGTCAAACCTTCATGGAGGACCTCAGAACAGTGGACACCAGATGGGAGGAGGCTGCAGACATTGCCAATGACAGATCATTATGGAGACAGCTTGCCGCCCAATGCGCCGAACGGCGCGGGAGGACCTATTAGTCTAAGTAAGTATCATTAATACTGCATTCCCTATTTAATCTTCGGACTCGAGGACAAGCCTTATTGTCTACTTCTGCGCGATTATCGGAGGATCATTGACTCCACCACCCCAAATCAAACGCTTTTCCAACAGTAGGCCTGTTAGACGCTACAGTGCAAAGTGTGTGGCCACTTACGGCCTCGCCCTAAACATGCTTACTAAACATAAACAAGAAAAACATTAACAATTTCTTTTTTTTAAGACTAGGATGGCTTCTTGGCAGTGGCGTAGCTACCAATGTGCGGGTGGTGCGGGCCGCACAAGGCACCAATTGGAGAGGGGCCCCAAAATCCCCTCAGTGTGTATTAATTTCCTATTTCCCTGAGCTTTTCAGTAAAAACGACTAAGTGTATGGACACGAAAAAACATAAACTACCCGGTACTGTATTTTGAACATTAGCTAACGATTTATAAACTAGTCATGTCGCTATTTTATTTTATCTCCTTGACGGTTATCATTGAATCCAGAAAAAAAATGATGAGACCGACATCCTGAATGATGAAAAAGAAGAAAAGACTTCAATACCGCAGGTTCTAGAGACTAAAGGACAGCACACAAGCATGTCTTTAGTACACTCCTCAAAATTTTATACTGAAGAAGCTGAACCATCAAACAGTGTAAACAATACAGAAAGTAGGATAATAACTCTAGACTAAACGACATAGGAGATTGGCCTGATGCTATCACAGATAATATTCGCATACACCTTGTCACTCAAGGATCTGAAACAGTTCAGCGTATGGGCAGTCGATTCAGAGATGTGTATAGGCATCAAGAATCAGCAAAAGGAAAGGCTAGAAAGCTTTCAAAGGCTTGTTTTTTTTCGGCAAAAGTCAAACGACGAGAAAGTTCTTAGAAAGTGGACGTGTTATTCGCCAAAAAAAAAAAGAATCCTTATCATGCTTCCCCTGCATACTCTTGTCAACAAGATCAAGTACATAAAAAGTATAAGTGATTTTTTTTTAATTAACAATATTTAATTAATGAATACATATTGTTTTTATCAAAAAAGTAAGGTTTTGCAATGTTATTATTTAGTTCGTTTTTTTTTTTTTTTGGTGTGGGGGGGGGCACCAAGATGAGGTACCGCACCAGGCATCATTTACTCTAGCTACGCCACTGCTTCTTGGTCGTGCGGTTTACGCTCTGGACTGTCGTTGGGTGGTCCCGCTCCCACCCCCTTTGTCCCGCAGAAGGTTTGGACTAGGATGTAAATTATCTGCAGCTCTAAAGGAACATCCGAAACATGTATACTATTTTACAAACATTTTACAAAAACCAATGTTCGTTCTATCTCAAAGCCTAGTTTTCTAGCCAAATTTAAATATATTTTTTTAAATCTAAAAGTGATAACAGTCAAACTAGATTTTTCCCCGCGTTGCCAACGAGCTAGTGGGCCTAATTCTTTTCTTAGACTAGTTTTCCCCGTGTGAAGATATATAAAGGCACATTCCTTGTTCCTTATGCTAGGACACATTTGTACAAATGCTCCTTCTTCCCTAGTGTTTTTAAAGCATGGAATGGGCTGCCTGAGTCAGCCTGAAAAACCAATGACTTGGCATAATTTAAGTCATTGATTAACATGCATGACAATATTGACATAGGAACACGCGTAGGGTACTGTAATCATAATCTTTTTTTTTGAAGTAATCTCTGTATTTATAGGATAAGTTCGGACTTGAATAGAAATAGTGTTAAACTATAAGGAAATGCCAATCGAGCAATCACTAGATGCCTGACTCACTTTTTAAGAAGAGAAAAAGAGGTTTATTCTTAAATGCATAGATCTTGTTTTTTTATTAACTCTGAGCTTCAACTCCTACTGGAAGCAATCAATGATGTAGCAGATAAATTTGGAGCAATCCAACCGAAAAATTATATAGTTCAACAACCAAAGAAGTATTGTAGATGTTCATCTGCCCATGTGGAGTGTCACCTGAGAATGCCGACCACGTCCTCCAACACTGCGCTCTATACCAAGAGGCCCGTATAAGACACTGGCCTTAAAACATCCCAATAGAAAGAAAACTATTAGGAGATCTCCCTGATTTGGAAACCACTGCGCAGTTCATCTCATATATTGTCGTAGTGATCTGAACCCTCCAACATAACAATGAGAACGAAGAAGAAGAATGAATAAGTTAATTATAAGTTTTCAAGTTTGAAATCCCGTAGAAAAAAAAACAGTGTAATTTACTTATGGTTACATTGTTGCAAAACTGAACAATAGATTAATGGTAATATGTTCGATAGCAAAGATCAAGGATGCGTGCAGAGTTTCACATGACTACATAAACCCAGTGAACTGCAGATAAATTGTAGTTAACAACAGAATTTTAAATATTCATAGACACTCATTTATAGTTGTTGAACAATCAAATAACGTAGATAATTATAAATATAAGTAGTACAGCAAAACAAGCAAACGAAAAAAAAATATTAAAGGGAGGGGCCGGGGGATGACCCCCCAAGCTGATCGCACCGGGTGACATCAACCCTAGTGACGCCACTGTCTTTACAGAAACACTACATTAGTATAGTCTATTACTATACAGACTAGCACTTGTGGGCAGTGATTAATATAGATCTATAGGCCTATATAAATTATTATTAATTAATCTTTACTAAATCTGGGTACGATGACATCTTAGCGGTATTACGCCTCATTTCGATTTTGAGATGAGAAAGACTGCTAAGAAAACAAAAATGGATATCCCTGAAATAAATTAACACGCATTAAATAACGATGTCTTAAAATCTGTGAAACAAGATCTAGATCCTCTATTGCCAGTTTATTAACTGGAAATGGAAGAAATAGATTTAGATGTAGCCCAAGTTTCCTATTCATTTATTGAAAGTGACCTATTAAAAATATTTGTTTCGTTTATTTTTAGTTCTGGAATTCTCTTGTCTTTTATTTCACTGTTGATCTGGAGTGGTATCGATACCAATTTATGTTCATACAATTTCAGGAGTGAACAACAGGTTAAATATCATGTATGATTAATATTGTATAAATAAGAATGTAAAAGATATAAGTCTAAATGCTTAAACGGGGGAATTGTATCAAAAGCAATGTTTTACTTTTTTAAATTTGTTTCTTTTTCTACCCTTTGATATTACGCAAACGATACATATGCTTGGCAACTACTATCTGCTGTAATCGCTTCCTCTGTTATGTGACATGCGCATTACGTTTATTTGCGGCGTGTTGTGATTAATTTCCTACGCCTATTTGTATTTTCGCTGTTTTAGTGGAATTTACCTTTAATATTTAATAAGTTAAATAAAATGAATTCCTCTAGTAATGCAACGTAAGTCTTACATAATGAGCTTTAGAATATTACAAACCTTGTTTACCATTAGCCTAGTGTTTACTTTAGGTACTGATCATCTACTGACTAGAAAAAAAAGTAACAGTAACTGAGTAACGACATGCAAAGGCAAGCCATGCAGCATTGCATGATCATTCATGACATTATCACAAATGACACAATGATTGAAAAAATGATAGCATGCACTGATGCAGGACAGGAGACAATGTGTCTGTGGCTGCTAAAGTCTAGTAGTAGTAGTACTAGTAGTGACCAACCAGTTACTAAAATAAATTAGTAATGTAGTTCTGTTTAAGTTATAACTATTATAAGCAGTCAGTTGAGACAGTCAGCAGTCACCTCAGTGTTATAATTAATAATTTATTATTAAAAATTATTTACATTTTTAAGTATAGTACTATAGACATAGTGTTAATGGATATAGAAATACTCAGAAATAGACTACATCTATACTAATAAGTTACTAAATATGCTTAGCCTTAGTCTACTAAATTAATCAACATTCTAAATATAAATATATATGTAGGGTTTCTGTTGTGAAACATATTCCAAGGAAGATAGAAGGGACATAATGGTGGCAATCCAAGCTTTATTCTCTGTAGGGTGGAGAGGGTGGTGGATATGCCACACTAATACTTATTCCTTGTAGAAATCACGGTAATGTGTTCTATTTGGGCGGCATGGTTGCCATTTTGAAAAAAAGTACAACAAACCAGATCAAAATACCTCTCAAAATTTGTAATAAAAGTACTCCTGAGGTTTTAAATCCGTTTGTGCATAAACTTAATGACTTAATTTAAGTTTAAGAGATAAATTAAGTCATTAAGTTTATGCACAAATGGATTTAAAACCTCAGGAGTACTTTTATTACAAATTTTGAGAGGTGTATTGATCTGGTTTGTTGTTGTACTTGTTTTCAAAATGGTGACCACGCCGCCCAAATAGAACATTACCGAAATCACAATAATCAGACTGTTTTAAAGACATTTTATAAGTTTATACAATTAAAATGAACCAAGTGTTCAAGTAGAAGACTCTCCTCTGGCTAATGTCTTAAAAGCTGAATGCTAAATGTTGCTCCACATACTCTGTATCATGTGATGCAATCCTTGTTAATCTATAGCAGTTATTTAGTTTTCTTTCAGTATTGAAATGGTTAATTGTTCTTGCAGTACTGAAATGGTTGTATTAATAGATGTTTGTTATTGCTCTGCTAACTCTATAATAGCTGATTTAGGATCTTATGGAATGTACCATACCAGCGCTTGTGTCTAATTTGTCTAATTATACAATATTGCATTTTTGTTCTAGACATTTGCCGCCACCGCCAATAATGTGGGCTCAAAGAAAAGACAAACTGTTTCTCACTGTACAGTTAGAGAATTGTACCAACCCAACAATTACATTGAAAGATAACAGTCTTTATTTTCATGGAAAAGGAGGCTCAGGCAACACAGATCATGAAGTTTTGCTAGAGTTCAACAAAGAAATAGACCCTGATGTAAGAGTTTTTTTTTCCCCCTAGTTTTGAACTAATAGTGCTGAAAGAAATTCATATAGTCAGTCATATTTACTACTTTTGTACATTTATGAATTCAGTGATGGGTTATAAGCAGTTTTGTAAAGTTAGGCTAGTTTAGTATGATTCAGTTACTGCAGGTCAAAAGTCTGAGCTCTTAGACATAAAAAGCTTGTAGCTAGTCTGACTAAAAATGATTTGAATTTTTTTTCAGTCATCAAAGTATCATGTGACAGGTCGGGAAATTATTTTTGTTATTATTAAAAAAGATTCAGGATTTTGGCCTCGACTTTTAAAGGACTCAAAGAAGGTATGTCAAAAGATGATCAATCTTTTCTATTTGTTTTTTTTTTTTTTTTTTTAATTTTTTTTTTTTTCCTAATTTGTTTTTTAAAACATGGTTTCTTGTTTAATTTTTTTTATTTGACTTTGAAATTCTCAGGTACATTTCTTAAAAACAGACTTTGAAAAATGGAGAGATGAAGATGATTCTGAGGTAGAAGAACAAGATGACTTTAACCTTGATGAGGTAAAATATTTTTATTTTATTGCAGCCAATTTAAGTTATTCAGGAAAATTCAAATTTCTGTGTTTTTTTTTTGTTTTTTTTTTTTGTTTACCTTCTTGAAATATTGTTATTACTTTTCTTCAGATGATGCAATCCATGGGTGGTCTACAGGGAGGAGCTGGTGCTGATTTAGGGGTAAGTCTAAAAAAAAAAATTCTCCCAAACTCCATTTTTTAAATTTCATTTTACTAGTATTTTTTTTGCTGATCACTTGATGTTTTGGCCTTTCATTATTTGGTTGCTATTTCTATATTTCAGGACCAAGAAGATAGCGATGATGAAAGTAAGTTGAACTCAAATATTTGAAACTAAAATTTTGTTCATTTTTTAAAAAGACCAGAGAGAATAAGGGGGGGGGGGGGTAACAGTAATAACACATATTTTCCTTTCACATTTATTGTGGTAGTTTAAGGTTGCATTATTTAAAGTTTGACTAGAGTTGAGGTCATCTTTAATGTTGCCTGTAATTTTACTCTCTGGCTTTTGACAATTAAAGTACTGAAGTATATTCATTTTTTATTTTCTTCACAATAAGAGGCAGAAATGATTGATATCTTTAATCAAACTTAGTCATAGAAACACTGCTCTTGACATAAAAGTTTTGTAATCAGAATTTAAAGTTGTTAAATCCTGCACCTTAGTGTTGGCCAATATTATAACTTAAATTACTGTTGTATCACACTGATAGAAATGGTTCGGAATCCTGTTTAATGGACCCAGTTTTACCCAACCACTTCTGATGCTTTTAAACATTAACAACCAACCAATATTTAGTTTTTTTTTTTTTAGTTATGTAGGTAAGTGGTCCCACTTAAACATCCACCTACTGTCTGGATTCAGACCGACCACTATAATATTAAATATGAATGTTGTGATATTATTAAAAATAAATCTTTATGTTTTTTTGGAGTACCTCAACTGATTCACATAGTATTAAAATAATATTTTCTTTGACAAGCCTTCTTATACAATAGATGATTATTACTTTCTCTGTTGGTTTCAAATTTCAATTTTCTTACTCACCATTTTTTTTTCTTTCAGACTTACCTGACCTTCAATAATAGAATCCCATTGGCCCAGTCCTATTGTTTTAGAATGTGAACAAATTGTGTGAATGTGTGTGTGTTTGTGTGTGTACTTTACACTAGGGACAAAGTCAGTTATAATCTGAACATGAATTATGTTTGTAAGACTGTCTGACCTTGTCATAGATGTCAGACTCAGGACTGTGAATAGAAGTGTCCCCCATCAATGTTTCATTTTATTTTTATATCACTGGTTTTGTTAATAAAAGTTTTATCGTTATGGAAAGATTTTTTAACAGTACGTTTCTTCCTTTTCAACCTTGTGTTGTTGTTGGTACATTCATTGGTTTCATTTGATTTGCTGAGCTTTTCAACACTTTATAGAGTGTGATTTATTGAAGCATAAGTGATTCTTTTCTAATTATAAAGAATCTTGAGTTCTCTGGTTATAAATCCTAGTTGACCTAATTTCTTGGCATGTTTGGACCAGTATTATTTGTATTAGTTTTCTGGTGGCTTGGCCAATCTGACAGCTTATGAAATGTGTCTCCCTTCCCTAATTTTGATTATTATTTCATTTGTAATTTCCGTGTGATCAAAGAAGTATTTGATTTCAATACATGTAAAAAGATGAAGACCACAGAAGCCTGTGCATTAGAATAGTAGACCTCTCATTATATTACCTATTCAAGAACTCAAAGAATTAATGTAAATAAAAATTTGGACTAAACATTTTGTGTGTGTTTCATACTTGCGTAACTGTTCATGAAGTTCATGATAGTATTTCAGACAATTATGTTTCTCAACATTAAAATAATTACCCATTTAATATTGACAATTAGAACATCATAGTCCACAGGAAATTTAGTCATATGTTTCCTTTTGGTGTTAGGTCTGTCAGTTAGGGTTAGGTCTTAGTTTGTGTGTTCTGTCACCCAAGCTTAAATTTATGAAGATTCATGCTCACATTTGGAAATGGATGTCATGTTGATTGAATAGGAATGTTTTGTAGTCTGTGTCGATTAGCTGAAAATTATTTAAGTCATGCCAGAATGAATGAATCCCAGTTGCTTGTGGAACTCTTCAGATCTGAAATACAACTCTTCATTCAAGCATCTCTGGAGGTTTGGCCTCTGTCCTTATTTAAAACATTGCATGGATAGATCTAATCGCAAAAATAAAACAACCTTTGTGTTGAGAAAGTTCTAATGTATTTAAAAGTAGATGTACTATTTGCAGTAATTCTAGACGAAATAGTACTTGAGCAATAATTACAGAACCATGACAAAATGTATGAACCGGTACATAAAACACACAATGCATTTAAAAAAAAAAATAGATCAAACCATGTAGTTCTGAAGGATCTCCTTTGATTCTCATGAAAGGTGTGATTAGACAGTTTCAAGTTCAACATTGTTAATCCTGGTTCCCCAAAAACAAAATTAAACCTTGCTAATTCCTGAAATCTGACGCAGTGGTTTAGTGTAAGCATACGTAGAATTCTTGAGTCATGAATAGAAGTTTTTTTATTTATTTTCTCACGACATTAAAAAAAAAAAGTTACAAGGACAGCTTGTGCAAAAACACAAACTCATTATTTTCCCACACAAGCAGGTTTCAATATTTTCAGAAAGAATGAAATTCTATACATAGAAGAATGAAGGTTGACAGACCCAACAACGGGCCAGCAGACTAATGGATAGGTGAAAGTGAAGTTCGATGTAAACATGGCATAATGATTATCTAATTGTTCTGTCAAGGGTCAGTCTCTTGTTCAAAGCCTAAAAAAAGTAATTCTCACCTTCAGTATTCCATAATATGGCCAAGGTAACACTTAGCAGTACAAGCGATAACATGAAAAACTATTTTTTTTAAAAAAAATTGTCGCTTTCAGAAAAAAAAGGTTCCGGTTGCCGTTGATAAAACTTTGAATAGTTTTAAAATATCATGATGTTGGATTTTCAATATCTTCTCTAGTTTACGAGATCTAAACGGGACTGACAGACAACAAAACTACTAGCGTCAATTCGTTCTTTGGGGGCCGCTAAAAATGGCTCCAGTTCTGAAAAGCTCAAGGTCTAGGACTATAAAATGATGAATGTATATAGTAGGGACCCAAAACCGATTTTTTTAAATGGTCACGCAGCTTATTTTTTAACTTATTTGGATAGAGCTCGTGATTCTAAGACCGAGGATACCAAATTTATGTCTGTAGCTTAAATATTAAGAAAGTTACACATTTTTAAAAACGCGTTTTTTTGGATATTTTTTTTGGCCTTCCAAACCCGTGTTTTTGGAGGACATTTTAATAGAAACTATAATGCCCTCAGAGATGAAACTTAGGAAAAACATTCATGTGCACACATAGAACACGCTCAATTTTTTTCAAGCTTGTCAAAAAATTATTTGAGTTTATTTACTTGTGCCGAATGTTGCATTTTATCATTTTTGGCATTTTTCAAAAAGGGAGGTAAAAAACACAAAAAATGTGCATTTTTAAAATTTTGTAACAAAAAAGCTATAAATGCTACATGAATGTACTATATGTCGAAATGCGGGGACTTTATAGATCTACAAGAATAAACTACTTTAAATAATATTTTATTTCAATATTTTGCTGTACTTATACAATAATATGCAATGGTTTACTAAAACTCTAAAATAAGCTAAACTTTAATGAGCTAAAAATATGACACCAGTATAGCAATAAGAACAAGTTACAGATCATAATTTAGATAATTCTCTCTTCTTCCATAATAATATTGAAAAACATATATTTATTTATAGGGACCTGTGTAAGTGTATTGCCAACCAATGATGGTAAAAAAAGACATACAGTCCATACATTTACTTATATTTCTTGACATAATAATCTATAAAGCCATTCAGCTAAATGCTATTCTATTATTTCTTATTGAATCTTTTAACTATATAAGCTGATTTGTTAAACTGAAAATCAGAACTCAATTTGTGTGCAGAAAAATTTTTAAACAAGGCTTTTTTATATCTGCAATGTAATGACCAGTAAATTCTTTTCAGTAAAGCCCCACTATTCTAAACACATAATTTTTGGCATATTCACTGTCTGAACAAAGAATTCTACATGAAAATATAGGATATAAACTGTAATTCCCCAGGCTACTGAATTTTACCATAGAAACACATATATTTGTCATTATTTTCATTATCTTTTTGTAGCAAATTTACACTGATTAGGTTGCATGAACTAGAAATATAGTTTCAAGCTTGAACTTTTTTTTCCTAAAATTCACAAATTTTTAACTAAAATTAACTCCTTTAAAGTATATTTTAAATTTAAATACATTTAATATAAAATATTAATACATCCCAGTGCTAATGTGCTGTTATTACAATCTCAGCCATCAAACTGTGAGAAGTTTGCCTATCAGAAAAAGAGAAACATTAGTATTTATAATACTTGCATCAGAGCAAGTATCTCAATGACATGTTGATCAAAATAGAAAGATTCATTTTAGTTAGCTACTTTCCATATGTTCTTCTCAATTTAAGATTTCATTATGATTTTAACTTTCAACACATCCAGCTTAGTCACTTTTTTCCTTCAACATGATCAACCTTATAGACTTTTATGTAGCCTAAATCTTTTAGATGTCAAAGTTTCACTTTTTTTCTTTAAAAAAATATTAAAGTTTTTTAAAATAGTTTATGCAGCTATAACTACACTTTCTGAAAAATAATATAATAATTAGGTCCTAAGTTTATCATTGTTTTATTGGAAAATACTGTCTTGTAAAGCATCAATAATTAGTATAAATAGTTAGATGTCTTAAAAATATGTTCATATAAAACCTACTCATCTACTGATCTTAAGCTCATTACAGCATCATAATCCATTTTTTAATTTAATAAGAATTAAAATGAATTAATATGAATATGAATTAACTTTTGGTGTTTTTTTTTTGTGTGGATATTTAGTTAATTGAAGTCTACAAAACAGGCTTATAGTGATATTGAGAATTTTGAACTGTGATCAGTAGTCTAAATATAATACCTATTGACTTAGGGCTACTTCATTAATAATAAAAGAAGATCTTTATTGCAACTAGAGACTATAAAACATAAACACATAGATATCTTTCTAGATATTAAAAAGTCTTTTCTTGGACCTGTCTGAGCTATCAAATTAAAATAAAATACTAATATAGCCTAGAGGTTTTATTCTTGAAATGGGAATTATTATTATTTTTTTAAATGCAGTTAGTTACTAATCAGAGTCTTTATCTATTATATTAGACCTAGGAAAACAATGGGAAGACAATATAAAAGAATGTTCTGACCTGTCATTAAAAGAGATTCTAGGGAAAAGGACGTACAGTCATATAGTATACATATTGTGCGGTGCCACTATACGGTTCGTCAGACTAATTTAAGGGATAGTTCACAGTGAAGTAGTGTATTACCGTATGATGAGGTAATAAAATCATCGAAAAGATATTTCAAATCTAAAAATTACATCTAGATCTATTTAGACAATTAGACTTAGATCTTGATAAATATATCATATGTATTTTAATGTAGATCTAAATAGCCTGTCATATAAGCTATTATGCCTAAGATGGTTTCTTTTTAAAGAAGCTATTTGGTTTTAAGTTTTAACGAATAACGTGAAGGACCCTTGTTCCAGATGTTTAGACCAAGATTAGATCTAGATTCTAGACCAAGATCTAGATCTAGGACTAGCTCTAGATCTATATCTAAATCTATACATGGATAAGTCAAACTCTCGTAGTCGTACTCTAGGTCTAGATCTAATTTGTAGTCCCTAGGTCTAGAACTCGAGAAATAGGTCTAAATCTAGATTAAGACTTTATCTTTGTGTACTGATGTCAATAGATTTAATTTAGTCTTATATTTTATCTATTTTGTATATATAATATAGATCTAGATCTAGTTAAAAGACCAGATCTACTCTAGATCTATATTAGAATAGCTTCATTCGATATGCCACAATTTGTTGATATTAGCAACGGATAAGGCCAATATGTGATGCGTTTCTATACATTTATTACAATTATAATTATTTATTAAATATCTTGAACCATTACTTTTTTATGAACTGTAAACCCTCCTCTTTAATTTGTATCAATCACTTTTACAAAATACGTTTTTAAAAAAAATAGGTTTACTTTCGAAGACATGACCCCTTAGAAACACAAAATACTTACATATTTGTTACACATTAACCTTTCATTAACGTTGGAATATAAATTATTTTTTAATATTCGGAATAAAAGAAGGTGAAAAAACAATAAATCTCTAATGGTTAACATCTTATTGACCCATCTCAGACATTTTTCTCACAAATTATACGATGTAGATTTAATAAAAATATTTTTTCTATAACGACTACTGTGTTACTAAGGAGCATATTTGCACATTATAGCAGACTACGCACACAGGCGAAATCGCTATTTTATGCGTCTTGTTCGGTTTAAAATGGGGAGCATGTCAACGCTTGTTTTTTAAATAAAATGTACACACTCTTAAAGAAAAATAGACGGGCTTTTCAGTGGTGACATTAACTAAACGATTACATGTCTTTATCGTAAAGAAATTCCATTTTGTTTTTTATTTTTTAAATTTCTTTATATAAAAACAATGTTAATCAATTAGATATTGGTACCATTGTAAAGCTCGTTCATTTTTCTATAAAATACATATGTTCAAAAAAAATATTCATTTGTTGACAAACTCCCCATTTTACGAAAAAACAAATAAGGTATAAAACGATCACAGCCGCTAGCACGATTATACGGCACGGTGATGTTACGCGTAAAGGATTATCCCCCTTATTTTTTAACCTACAGGAAAAACGTTCTATATTTTATTAAAGGGCTTAAAATAACCTTTCTAACGGTACCATTTTTACTGTAATCGGATGTTTATACCCTAAGATATGGCAGGGTGAAAAATGCCTAAAACAAAAAAAATGTTACGCAATTTCTTGAAAAGTGCGATTTTTGCTTCGGTTTTGGGTCCCTAGTATATAGGGTTCGTGAAAAAATGGAATACTGTTAAAACTAGTTTAAAACCACATTAAGACTTGAGCATAACAATATATACACGTAGCGAACTTGGCACGAGCAAAAGTGGAGAGGCAATTTACGAAACGAGAAAGGAAATAAATACACAGCCATGTCCGTCTTTTAGCAGTGACACAAGTACCGAAGTAATAGCAAGGAGGAACATAATACTGAACTGACGCTGAGATGGTTCGGTCATATTGTTAAGACATAACTGTCACTTTGAAGGTACAGTGGAGGGAGCACGAAGAAACGGTCGTCCAAAGAAAGGCTAGGCTGGACAACACGAAAGAGTGGACCGGCGTCTCTTGATGTCCTGCCAAGAACATCTGCTGACTGGGAAGAGTCAATAAACATACATATGGCATTATTATAGTTAACCCAGCCGGACCAAGTAAAATCAAAGGACGTTTATGCATACAAAAAAAGACAATACATAGCCTAACAATAGGCTTATAGCTACAAAAATATATGTATAGGATGCATATAGTAATGGACAAAATAGAGTTCAAAGTATAAAGCATGACAATATTTTCTACAGTCTACCCTTGCTGTACCGGTAGTCAGTTTTGGTAGGGAAGAATGGAGGGTTTTGTTAACGCGAACTGTCACACCTTACGAGAGTCAATGGACGGATGAGAGAGAAATTTAAGTGTCAAGGTCTTTAGGTTATTAGATATAGATTCAGGCCTACCAGTTTTTTGTCCTTAAATTGTCCTAAACCTGTTTTCTTTCTCAGCCCTAAACTGACGTCACTTCGACTTTTGAAAAACAAAAACGGCGCCGTTGTAAACATCAAAATATCTTGGGACAACTGTTCTAAGAATTGAGACCCACTTTCCCTCCTCTTCCAGTCTTTTCATTCTTGGTTCCAATCTGTCCTTGTATTCCATCACACTGGTCAGAAATACTTCACTCATTGCAATGACAATATGGCCACCTGAAAATGGAAAAGACAACTACAATATTCGACCGAAAGAATGTTTCATATGTTCCGTTACGACCATCTTATTATAATAATAAATGTCTCAATTCCTGCTTATCTTTCTATGTACAGAAAATTAAAACAATATGCTCAGTGGTATACTGCAGTTGGAAATGGGGGCGTACCTGGCAATACCGTGTGATTGTCAAAAGAGTTGAGCCGAATGCTCTTCTGGAAGAGGTCCAAGTCAATGTCTATGTAAGACATTGCTATTTCCGATGAAACTGGCACTCCCTCGAATACACGACCGAAGGCCGAGCACACCGGGAACCCCCGCCATTTTCCTATGTCTTTCTTTTATTAAGCTTATCGTGCAGGACTCGCCATTAGTGTAACGGTCCCTTGAGGAACGGCTCATGGATTATCAACAGGGACGTAGAAGCTCTCTTTCAACTCCGCACTGTGCAATGGGAAAACTCTCGCATTCCCTTAGACGCTCCAACAGGAGTTTTGTTTTGCTATTCATTCAGCCTAATCAATTCCTTAAGCGATAGTCTCTCCCCCCCCCCCCCCGGGGGCCGGGGGGGGGAATAGCGTACCCGGGCATGGCAATACCAAAATTCAAAATCGTAACGTGGAAATTTTTTTTTTTTTGCCTAAATAGGAATGTTTTTTGTTTTTAACATATCGTACTTAAAAATAATTAACACTATTCTATGTTATTTCATTTGAAATTCAATTTATCATGCAAGAGACTAGATATCGAAATTCGAAACTTAATCTGATACAATTTACAAGACAGATAAACTGTTCAACAATGAGGTGTTCACCTAAACTGCTGCACTCATTGACCTATCGAATTCATGTGCTAAAAAAGCGTTCGATTCAATGATAGCGTATCCATCACATAATAATACGTACATTTTGTTTACCTGGCTTGACCAGACGTATGAATTCATCAAGACCACTGCAAGGTATGTGGTTCTCACCAAACGCTCCACAAACAATCACAACGTCATAAGAATCTATTCAATAAGGGGGAAAAAAAAATTTGCTTATTGTGCACTAAAACATTTCACATTTTTAAACTTTACAACGAATTTGAACGCCAATTACCGTATAACATTCCCCCCTCCCCTGAAGCCTATTTATAATAAAAATAAATTCCTTAGGCTAACAACACATTTTCTTTAAACAACCACCATAACATTAACTAGAACTCATCATCTAATCTCTGTCTTGTGAATGGGCCAAAAGCAGCTTCTTTCAGGCGTCTAGGTTCAGAGCGAGTCTCTCCAACTGTCCACACGCAATGCCCATCTGCATCCAAATCTCGGCGCCATGTATTTCTGGGTCGTCTCTTCTCTCTAGGTTTAAGTGTGAACATATCTTGTTAAGGGAAATAATAACTACATGTCCTGAAACTTTTTTTTTGTAAAATGTTTTGTTTTTGTAAAATGTTTTACATGTTTCGGAAATTCCTTCAGAGTTGAAGATAGTTATTTCCTAGTCCAAACCTCCCGCAGGACGACGGGGGATGGGAGCGGGCAGGGTTTGAACCCGGGACCATCGATAAATCGAAACGACAGTCCAGCGTGCAAACCGCTAGACCAGGCAGCCATCCTGTATATTTGAATTTTCATCCCTTTTTTGATCTCTTTAAAATAATTAACTGGATTTCGCCCAGCTTTCGTAAAGTTGACTAATTTACCTGATTCAATATCTGTAGGTGTATCTGTAATAAAAGTTAGAAAAGTCTTTGAGTAAATTCCTTTGGCAATAGCAAGATTCAGTAAACCTTCACTAGGCTCCAGAGCATCAAACTGTTCGAAACCTTCTTGGATCAACTGAGGACGATGGAAAGGATTGTTATTCCTGAGTTAGATGTGCTGTTTAACTGTTTACAGAAGGCCTGGTAGAGAAAATCGTAACAATATATCCTATACTCTTAACCAACCAATTCTTGTATTTAGGTCTATATAGATATTTATATTTATAATATAATAATAAAATTTAATTCGTAAACGAAATTAACGACTTTCTTTAAAATTAAAGGTACCAGTAGGCTTATGTGTAAATAAATGAGAAAAAAATCTCAACTCATTGGTCACATCCCGAAAACTTGAGGTAGACCATTATAATGGTTTAAACAAGTTTCATTATCGTAGAATTAATTTTGGCTAGGCATATTTTTATGAATGAAAAGGTTTCGAATGACGCCAAAGAATAACAAGATTACAAAGAGAGTTTGTGCGATACACAAACTCAGAGGCGGCCCCCGTCGGAGTCGGATCCCTGTCAGATCCGCCTATTAGCAAGATGTTTCGGATGTTCCTTCTAAGTTGAAAATAATTAACTTCTCGCTGGACGACGGAGGATGGCGAGCAGGATATAAACCTGCCTTATCTTGATGTTTGCGCACTAGACTGTAGTTCGGATTTATCGTTGGTCCCTGGCTCAATTCCTGCATGCTCCCATCCCCTCCCGTGGAAGGTTTGAAATAGGAAGTAAACTATCTTTATCTCCGAAGAAACAATCGAAACATGTAAAACAAACAGACACATAACCCGGGAGCGTCGAGATAATCAGTTCAGCACTCTAACTGGCTACAAACTAATAGCATGATATATACAATATGTCACACGAGCGATTTTAAATAATCTTTCAGCAATGATCTGTAGAGATGTAGATGTACATAAACTAAACTTCTGATTTAACACTCTTAATATATATCTTATTAATTATTATTATTAATAATTTGGATGTAATTTAGATAAAATTTAGGTAAAATTAAAATAAAAAGCCCAGATAATCAATATAATGAATGCAATATTTAATTTAAAAATAGAAGATTAGTTTTAGTTTATTATAACATTTCAATGTAGATCTAGACATAAACATCAGGAACAATC
The DNA here is from genome assembly GCA_021533235.1 of Biomphalaria straminea. NCBI lineage: Eukaryota > Metazoa > Mollusca > Gastropoda > Planorbidae > Biomphalaria > Biomphalaria straminea. The sequence continues at coordinate 3,549,241 of JADKLZ010000003.1, read as the reverse complement.
TATTATAGATATTTTAAACTATCGCAATATTTCTGAATGAACAGTAAAGGTTAAATCATATTTTCAAAAGCCTTTAGTTGTTTTTTTTATCTAACCGTGACGGACAGACCAACCAACAGTTAAAACGCACACAAATATGCTTCTTTCATTTTAATGGGGACAATAAAAAACATTTTTTTAAATCTGATTTTTTAAAAAGTTTAAGAAATTAATTTAGAATCATGTCATGGCCGGGCTTTACGCTAGTACACGAAAGTCGCTGCTAAAAGTTCATTTTAAAAAATTATATCAAAGATAAATTACAGATCTTATTTAGTGCCCCAGCGGTCAAAATATACATTTTCCGAGCTTTGATCTCTCAACGTTAGCCTTGTAAAACCGATGTTCAAGGCAACTGCCACACCTCTTTTATGAGTTGATTACTTAGATTACTTTGATTACTTAAATAATCATAAGTTGGAACAAAATAAAATGTGAAATGTGTTGTAATGTATAACATTATTAATTGTCTTAAATTAGGTTTCATTTATATTGCATACTAATTAGTTTTTTTCTCTTTAAATACTGTTTGCATAAAATATTTTTAAAAATTAGATTTTGAGGTTTTAGAAAAAAAAAAGTAGCCGTTGCATCAGAACTTTGAATGATCTATATTATCGTGATGTCAGATTTTCATTTTCTCTTCTACTTTCTGAGCACTAAACGGGACGGACGGACAGACAGATAGACGGACAGACAGGCCACACAAAACTAATAGAGTCTTTTCCCCTTTCGGGGGCCGCCAAAAATTGACACCACTTAGGTCACTAGGCGTACACTACATGACTAAAACATTTCTTTTAACCTATTAAGGTGTAGACAATGTATAAATCACTAAAAACAGAATAAAAAAAAACATAAACAGGCCTCGACAAAGTTTATTTCATTTTTTTCTTCCCTAATAAATCAATCTACATAAGTGTTTGTTAGAGTGGTAGTTCTTCAATACAACATACTTGTTTGTTAGAGTGGTAGTTCTTCAATACAACATACTTGTTTGTTAGAGTGGTAGTTCTTCAATACAACATAAGTGTTTGTTAGGGTGGTAATTCTTCAATACAACATAAGTGTTTGTTATGGTGGTAATTCTTCAATACAACATAATTGTTTGTTAGAGTGGTAGTTCTTCAATACAACTAAAACTACAATGTTCGTACAGTTTCCCCTTTCTGACCTTGCGATCTATGGGGCAGATGATGTTAGGGTCATCTGTTTATTTGGCCAAAGGTCAACGAGCAGAGTGTCATGTGGCCAGCACAACGACCAACCGCCTTTACTTTCCCCCAACTAAAGTCAGGTACTCAGGTACGCCTAAAAAATCCTGAAATTTAAAATCCCAGTCTTCACTGGGAATCGAACCCAGTAGTCTCAGGTTCGAAAATAAGCACTTAACCACCATGACCCCAAGAGTGAAAATAAAATAGCGGTAGAGAAAAATGTGAGAGCAATTGAAATCTTTTTTTTTTTTTCAGACATTGTTAAGACACAGATTGAAAGCGACGAATATTTTTAAATTGCAGTGTATTTTTTTAAATTGTGAATAGCTTATTTAGTGGCCCCCGAAAGGGGAAAATAGTTTGTTTTTTTTTAGTCTGTTTGAAACGGACACTGTTTCATTGCATTCGGAAAATAGATTCAAGGGATGATGCAAGGGAAATGATTATAAAGAAAAATAAAACTAATAAGGTGACATTGTTAATGATGTCAATCGTAAGAAACAATTATAAGAAATAAAATAAGTTACCTTTTCAGCTACCAATCCCGAACCAGCAGCAACATCTAGAATGGATAAGTCTTTTCGTGATTGTCGTTCCGGAAACAAATTAACCATAACATCTGCAACTATAGCCGGACCATTGTAAACTCCTTTTAGGTCCTGGAATGATTACCAATACTCATTGCACACTAGAGATAATAGACTAGTTTAAATAATGATGTTTAAATGTTAAAACTGTGTTTTGTTCCAATATGTGAAAAAAAAGTAGGCTCCCCTATAGTCCTATTCAAAAGGAAAAAAACAACTTAAAAAAACAACAACAACATTGTTTGTAATTAAATGTAGGCCTAATTTTATCATTATTTTTACTTACGAAAATCATAAACTGTATGTTTCTTTATTGTTACTTTAAAATTTTTAGGTAAGATTAACACAGGGATATACGCGCATAACGTAGTTTTTTTTTTTTTTTTTTACAAAGCTTATATAACATTCCCCCCCCCCCCCCACGCTGTCTGGTAAAAAGTTAGTACACGTTATTTCTCCCACACCCAATCTAGGATCAAGTTGAAATTCTGCAGTTATTTCTTGTACCTGACAAAATGATTTTTTTAGATTATAAAGATGTTTGTTTACATCATAACATTTCACCACAAATATATAGTTGTACTTAATGTGAAGTATATGATTGTTTACTCTCGTGTATAACCATGGTACTAAATTACTACTTTTTTTTCGTATGAATGCTGTCAATTACGGTCAGTCAACATCGACCTGAAAATTTTCAAACAAAAAAAAACATGTTCACAGATGAATGTGGTTCTAAATAATATGAAAGTTTAGAAGCAAAGCTTTTTTTTAAAGTGCGGATAAATAGCTTCTGGTACCCATGAGATCCCGCGAAAGGGACTGGAACATTTCTTTCAGGTCATAATTTGCTAGAAGGTATGTCCTCTGGAGCTGAGTCAGCTTCTGTATTAAATGGTGAGCTGAGGTCATTGAAAACTGGTTCCAAGTTGCCGACGTCTTATAACTTGTTTTCAAATTTCACAAAGGAAAATGATAAACCCTAATTTCACTTGTTGGCTTCAGAAATGGAATAGCTTTGTAAAGATCTAAGATGCACGTACATTTCATGTGCAAACAACAAATCGCAATGATTCCTTAGAAATATTAGTAACAAGGTCACAGTCAAGGAACCTAACAATTTTGTCCTTCACATTCCATATTCTTCTACTGCTAGACCAGTGAATACTACAGTGTTACCGAACATAGGAATGTTTTGTTACAAAATCTTCAAGTACTTTTCAGAACTGCCAGTCAGGACAGCCCTATGCCGTTAACATGTAAAATTAAATTAAGTTAAAATTAACTTTATCGGTATTCAATGCAGATTCCTGTGAATTTTTCCGTAATGAGTTTATGGTTAAGAGATTGCTTTTTATTTTATTTCAAAGCCAGTTTTTCACAGTCAAAGCACGGTCACCATCAGTTGTTATCTTTGCCATCTTGTACAAGCCAACCCGATACTTTCAACACATTTCTTCATAGCGTTGAAAAAAAAATACTGGGCTGGGCTTGTGTCTTTGAGTGAACGTTTCAAAATATTTCCATTTAAAATAATCTTCGTTTACTTTGAACTTTTTAGAATGACGTGCAGAGAGAATGTTTATTTTGCCCCTTCTCTATAAGTGATAAGAATCAAAAGTTTCAATAATTTCTAAATATATTTATAATTATTTATTTTTAATATATTTGAATTTGTATATGTGTGGGCACACATGATTTTTTAGGTGTCCGCGGGCCGCACGAAACACTTCGGCGTATGTGGCCCTCGGGCCGTAATTTGACCGCCCATAATCTAGAATCTAGATCTATTGCAAATTTAATTACATGACTGATTCAACCATATACTATATATAAAGTCTATGAATTAAACTAATTGATACAACTACACTGATGTATATTTTTTGAAATACATTTTTCTTGTTTTTAAATTAACGTCTGCAATATATATCTGCAAGATAATCTAAAGGTCACAACTGTCATTGCAGTAACACTTACAGTCTCGTACTTTTGCTGTTCTGCCCATTGTGTATACCTGCGAGCTAATTCTTCTTTACTGAGTCCAGGGGCATGAGTTATAGGGTTTGAAGCAGGGCGACTTGCCATTATGCCTGGAAACATGAACACAGGGTTAGTCTTATACAGGTGTTTAGGGGGCATATTATTATAATACAAACCAAATAATCCTATTATATGGCATCTAATTGTGATGTGTATCTCCTGGAGGGATCTTGTCTCCAATCAGGACGATTTGAAACTGACCAATATGAACAGTATCTAGTACTATCTATGCTCTATTGCACATAGAAGACTATTAACTATTGGTAATTATATGTTTGGCATCTTGAACAAGGGAAAGATATCCTACTTGACATGTATCCTATTATATGGTATCTAATTATGATGTGTATCTCTTGGGAGGGAGGATTTTGTTTCCAATCAGGACTTTTTGAAACTGGACAATTTGCACAGCATCTATGATCTTCTGACACGGAGAAGACTACGCTGGCTCGGACATGTCCCCCGCATGGAAGAATTCCTAAGCGCACCATCCATGTTGGGATTGCGGATAGATTCAGACCTAAGGGCCCCAGAGATGTCAGATTGTCTGCAGGTGAAATGGACTACATGCATCAATAAAATATGTCGGGGGAAATAGCGCAAGATCGAACAGCATGGGTATGGGCTTAGATTGTGCATGCTGGTACAATGTTTCTAGAAACCTCGCCGAGATAAAAAGGAAACCACCAAAGAGTGAGAAAGAACGCTACCCTATCACTATAATGTCTTTATATGCCTGTATTTATTTATTGGCAGCAAGAAAGGCCTGTCTTTGATACATTATTTATGCAACCCAAATGCACCTCCCCACAGGTAACACACACACACACACACACACATA
>JADKLZ010000003.1:3494772-3532238 GCA_021533235.1 Biomphalaria straminea | reverse complement strand
CAGACGCGAAAAGAAAATCTTAATCGACCACCGGAGGACAATGGTTATGCTTGCCCTGGATGTGGCAAAATATGTAGGTCACATCTGGGGCTGAGTAGCCACGGGAAATACTGCATTTCTCATTAATCTTCGGATTTGATGTCAAGCCTTAATATAATTATTATTTTGCTTGTAAAATTATGACCATGTATTCATGCTTCAGTGTCTAATGTCCCGTACCTAAACAAAGGAAATGGTGATTACACAGCTGCTCTACTCCTTACTTGCTCACACTGAACAAGATATCTAGCTAGCGGTCAACGAGTTTGCGTACGCTGCAGCCACTTTTGATTAAACTATAAACCTCAGTAAAAAAAATGGGGTTACCGTTAGGACGTGGTGATGAAAGCCCAGGAGATATCTGAATGGAGGGATGTGTAAAAGCAGGCCATATCCTTCCATGGGCTGTAGAACCAGTAGCAGTAGTATATAACCTTTCTTAGTATAAATTATTTAACCGAGCAAGGCTCGGCCACCTGATATTATATATATATACAAGAATTGCTCGCTTAAGAGTATAGGATATGTCACAACTATCTTACAGTTACACTTACATACTCGTACTTTTGCTGTTCTGCCCACTGTGTATACCTGCGAGCTAACTCCTCTTTACTGAGTCCAGGGATATGAGTAAAAGGGTTTGAAGCAGGCTCACTTGCCATTATGCCTGGAAATATGAACACGGAGTTAGTCGTATTTTTTTTTCCTATAGGTTATTGGGGGCATATTTTAACAATAATAAATAAGTACAAAATAGGCCTACAATATGGTATCCAATTATGATGTGTATCTCCTGGAGGGATTTTGTCTCCAATCAGGACCTTTTGAAACTGACCGATTTGCTATTCTGGGAGGCGCGGGGGCTGAGCGGTAAAGCGCTTGGCTTCTGAACCTGGGGTCCCGGTTTCAAATCCCGGTGAAGGCTGGGATTTTTATTTCGAGATTCTTGGGCGCCTCTGAGTCCACCCAGCTCTAATGGGTACCTGACATTAGTTGGGGAAGAGTAAAGGCGGTTGGTCGTTGTGCTGGCCACATGACACCCTCGTTAACCGTAGGCAACAGAATCAGATGATCTCTACATCATCTGCCATATAGACACAAGGTCTGAAAGGGGAACTTTACTTTTCTTTTTTTATGCTCTTCTGACACAGAGAAGACTACGCTGGCTAGGACATGTCACCCGCATGCCAGATGAAAGAATACCTAAGTACATCCTTCTTGCTAAGCTTGCGGATGGATTCGGACCACGGGGCCCACAAGACTTACAGACAGAGAGGTCTACAAGCGAAATACGAGGACTATATGCATCAATGAAAATATGTGGAAGGTAATCGCGCAAGATCGTACTGCGTGGATATAGGCCTAGATTGTGCCTGCTGGTAGAACATTTCTAGAAACCTTGGAGAGATCAAAAAGAATAAAACGACTAAAGACAACAGAATGAGAAAGAAAGATGCTCTATCAGTTAACACTAAAACAGGCGCATTCACATGCACCAACTGTGGCCAACTTTGCCGCTCCAGAATTCATTCATTCATTCAAACTCTATTTGAGTTAGGGCTTGAGAGGCTTAAATCCTCTCTTGCAAAAGCCCTGGACAGAAACCCTGCTGTCTTGCGTAGTGCGTAGGCGTCACCATACAGGTCGAGAATTTTTGGTTTCCCAGACCTGTCGAGACGGAGATCAGCAAGTCTGGGGCAGTCAAACAGAATGTGAGGCACGGTTTTCTCTTCTTCCCCGCAGCGGGGGCACCGTGAGTCAAAATTTGGCCATAGCCGTGAAAAGTATGAGCCAACAGGACAGTGGCCTGTCCTGCACTGTGCTATAATAGCTTGCTCAGGCTTGGACAGCCTCCACCACGGGGGAGTGCGGCCAGGGCGCCTCATGCGCTCCCAGAATCCACGGGCTTTTTGGGACTTGTCCCAGCACTCAAACCACTTTTCCATTTCAGTTTTTTTAATGTAGCCAGGGCATGATGAAAACTTACAGCCTGTTCAGTTGGTGGAATTTGTCCTCCCTGGTGGGCCAAGGAGTCTGCAATAGTATTCCCAGACACACCTATGTGATTTGGTACCCACTGCATTATCACAGGAATGCCATAGCGCTGCTTCATGTTGTGTGAGGCCATGATGACAGTGTCGATATTGGTTGGCCATGGTCCAGGGCTTTGCAAAGCCTGTAATACAGGTTTTGAGCCAGTGACCACAACAATCTGTGTTGCCCTCAAATGTCCCTCGCCGAGATGAGATTCAATGACCTTTAGGGCTTCACAGACTGCCATGCTCTCCGCATCAAAACTGCAAACACTACCACATGGTCCAAAGATTGGGACGCTCCTTTGCCGCTCCAGAATTGGCTTGTTTAGTCACACCATATCCTGCGTGGAATCAAGGACTTGTGGGGCACGGCGGTTAAGCACTTGGTTTCCGAATCTGGATTTTTATACCCTAACCAATGACTAACCATAACAACTGAGTCCACCCAACTCTAATGGGTGCCTGAATTTAGAAAGTAAAGACGGTTGGTCGTTGTGAAAAGGAACATTACTTCTGCCTGGTCTCAAGAAGAAACCAAAACCACTGATTCATCTGGGCGCATCCATTGTCTTTCGAGATACAAGGAGCCATATGTGGAATCTAATAATGATATGATTTTAATGAGTTTTAACCAATAAAAATATGCGATAAAAAAATCTTTCGCAGTTATTTGGTTACTTTTCAATTAATCAGTCATTTCTTATTACTTTACTAGGACGAATTTCTATAGCCAAAGTATTCATCTCCCCTTGTCAGGAAGACTATTGAAAACTAATTTACATACACGGCCAGACTGAAACATGGTAATTTCTATGTGTATAATGGCTATATATGCCTATAGTTTTATGGCTATGAAGCAACGAACTATAGCTACTCTTGAGATTCTTAAAATAGCGATCTCTGTTTCAAAAAAAAAATAACTTTTTGTTTTCATTTTTTTCTTTCTTTGATACATTTATTTATGTAGCTCACCTGAACCTCCCTACAACTAATATATATATTTATATTTATAAATATATAATCTTCAAATTCAAAAACAAACTTTAATAAAATACTCAGAAAGACACAAAGAAAAAGGCACATTCCTCCTACCATATGCTAGGACAAATTTGTACAAAAGCTCCTTCTACCCTAGCGCTATTAGAGCATGGAATGGATTGCCTGAGCTAGCCAGGAAAACCAGTGACTTGACAGAATTTAAGTCATTGGTTAATGTGCATGACTGAATGCATGACGCGTAGGACGTAATCATCTTCTTTTTTTGATGTAACGTCTGTATTGTATAAGATAGAAGATAAAGCGCTGAGAACAAACAAAATGTAGGCCTAAGGCGCTATGATATCATTACAAACATAAACACGAGAGCTAACATGACAAACTAATCTACAAAAAAAATATATATATATCTAATATTTATAATATTCTCTTATAAATAAACAAAGAAAAAAAAACGAAAGAAAAAAGAAGAGAAATCGACCAACATACCGTCAAAATATTGGCCAAATTAAAAGAATTTCCTTAATATACTCGTGAGACTTGCTGACCTCAGTAGCGCGTAAGACTTGCTGACTTCAATAGCGCGTAAGACTACGTAAGCTTGTTTGGTAGAAAACTGTTCATTTATTATCAATCGACAGGTTGCGAAACTAGGCCAACCAGTAGCTGCTGCACTGAAGTACTGAAAACGTCGTTAGGTATGCATCACTTAACTTCAAAGGCAACCGGGTTGTACATGAGTGATTTTCAGCTCGAGAATACATTGAAACGTGTATATCTATTTTTAGAGTTAGCTATCGATTTAAAAATCTTCTCCAACGCCCCACCTCCGCTACCCCCCCCCCCCCACCAATAAAAAACAACAACTCATTCTGACCTAGAAAAAAGTTACCATAATTTTTGGTAGCCTAAATGTGAATTACCAACAGCATTTAAATTACCATTACAATGACAGTCGAATATCAATAGCAGTCGATCTATCTATAGAAACTCGATAATCAATAGCAGTCCAATTATCAAAGGCAGCCCGACTATCAATAGCGCCAGGGCCGTCGTGGCTTCTTTTGCAATATGTACAAAGCACACTTGTAGACCAAATTTAGGGGTATCCAAAAATGATCCCAAGGTTAACTTTCTTGAAAAACAAAAGGGGGATTTAATTCCTTGGGCGTACTGTGACGGGCGCCCGCAGGGAGGTGCAAGGGGGTGCACTTGCACTCCCCTGGATTCTAAGTAGCTAAATTCTAGCACTTTCTTTTGCACCATCAGATCAATTAAAGTGTAAGAAACAACTGAACAAGTAGTGCTTCCACTGGTGACTGAAGTACAGTTGTAATAGACTAGCCTAGGCCTATCAGGCATTGATGACAGATCATTCACGTGCACCCCCTCTGAAATCTGGGTAGCCAAATTTTAGCTTTTTTACACCTTCAGTTTTTTACACCTTCAAATCAATTGACTTCTGCTGGCAAGTAACTTAACGTGTAGGCGTAGTGCTTCCATTTAAATACAGTTGTAATAAACTGTAACAAGCTAATCTGTAGTTAATGTCCGACCATACACGCTTACTATTCAATATTCTATAGCACGTTCGTCGTAACGATTTTTTGTCAATTGCATATAATTAATAGTTATCATTATATTTAGTAAATACCTAGAATAGATATATGATAAAAGTATTTTTTGTCTTGAAGTAAAAAACCTTGCCAGCTATCTTTTGATTTGATAGATGTGAAAGTTTCTTTGAACAAGATTGAAGAGTGGTAAATACAAGACGAGATTCTGCAACTACGCTCTTGCGCACGCTCCATTGGCTTCCTGTGAAAGCAAGAATCAATTACAAGGTCGCCACACTTTGTCATCAGTGTATATACAACTGTCACATAAACAAATTATGTATTTGTTAGTTTGCACAAGTCAAAGGTCAATCCTCTTTGCTGACGAAGTTATTTATAGTTATTCCAAGAAAGGCTTGGCTCGATCTAGAAGAGTTGATTCTATTGGTTGTTTTAAAAGAAGAAGTCACCTGACTTCCGCCTAGAGCTTGGAATCTGAGCGCGAATTAATCAGTGAGAGAAGTAAATTCTTAGGAGCAAGTCATGCCTTTTTAGAGCTCTGTTTAATAAGCCTTTGTGATTTTATTTCATATTATTTGATCTACATTGTACATAAGTTGTACTTACGTTTTGTTCAAATAAAGTTCCTAAATATTGTTTTCTACAAGAAAGTCTTTTTAATTGTGAATTCTAGATCTACATTTATTCAACTAATTCATTTACAAGACTTGAATCAAATCGCTTGTCATCAACCACGTGTTCCAGTTAGATTCCCCGGCAATCACAAGTATACTCTCCTATCGGACAGCAACTTTATTATTACATCTCAAGTTAAAGTTGGTGAAGTCTTTATTCATCATCGACAGAAGAGATATTATTATATATGGCACCTTGACGATAGGAAAGGTCTTGTGACAACAACAATGAGATGCCCTTGTACCCTACGCTCAATGGACTCAAAGCTTTTAGTGGTGCCACGTTTCTCCCTCAAAAGCTACGGTCTTCGGGCTTTTTCAGTTCACGGACCAAAGGTTTGGAACTCATTCCCAATTGATCTCAGACAGACAACATGCTTCACCACTTTTAAGAAGAACATTAAGACTTATTTGTTTAGAACTTTTTTTTGATTAGATTGACATGTCCAACGTTTGTGTTTGTAATGTTTTTACAGCGCCTTGAGCCTACATTTTGTTTGTTAACAGCGCTTTATAAATAAAATTATTATTTTAAAATGTATATATTTTAGTGCTCAATAAAATAAAATAGCAGTTTTTGCAAGTCCACCAGTTTGTGATAGAAGAAATATAAAAAGTTAGAAGAGATATAAAAAAAAAGTTCTTCCTATACCACCCGAGCCAAAATGTTGATTTGTATCGACGGAGCACTTGAGAATATCAAAATATACTAGCAGCAGCATGAATTAACTGCGTTTCTTTTGTATTTCTATATTAAAATGCAGATATCTCAGGCACTGAACAGATGTGTTTGAGCGTTGGATTTCTTGATGACGGTTGTACTCAATATGAATTCATTGGTTTTGCCATTGTTGTTTAGAGAGACGCACTGCCTGTGTCCAACTTCATTGTCAGCGAATACATTGTTGACATTGTTTATATGTGTAGCTTGAATGATTCCCCTTGACTAAGGGAGTGTTGTGATGTTGTGTGTAATGTGTGTAAACACAGTGTGTAAATAAACTCACTCATGAATCTGGCGTTATAGCGTTGGCGTTATTTGTGGTTATAAAGTGTAATGTTCTTAGTTTAACAAGTGGTAGCAGAGCTGTAAGTAAAATTATTTACTTTATTGATCCAATTTGAAGTAATGATGGCTACTAGGATAGAAATTCCATCATTTATTAAAGAAAAGCCATACGAATTATATAAACAAGAGTTACTAGCATGGAATGAAATAACTGACTTGAAAGAAGAGAAAAGAGCCATAGCCATAGCCCTTTCACTCCCACAAAACAGTGAATCAGGGATTAGAGAGAAAGTGTTCGAACAATTAGACCTATCAGACCTCAAGTGTCGTGAAGGCTTTGAGAGACTTTTGAAGTTCCTAGACAAGAACTTGGCCAAAGATGACCTCGCAGATAGCATTCACAAATTTGACGAGTTTGAAGATTTTAAACAGGGGGAAAACCAGTCCATACAAGATTTCATAGCAGAATTTGACATGAAATATAGAAGAATGGAAAAGAAAAAGATGAAGCTGTTACCAGAGATTCTCGCCTTTAAGCTACTCAGAAAGGCAAGAATTACTCGAAATGAAAAGATGCTTGTTTTGACTGGTATGAATTACGCCAATAGGGAAACGTTATATGAAGAAGCTAAGTCGTCTCTGAAAAAGTTTAAGGGGGAAGAAAGTAAACTGAAAAACCAAGAGGCAAGTATCAAACTTGAGCCAACGTTTTTAGCTGAAAATGAAGAAGCTTTATGGGCAGCAGGATACCAAAGGCGTGAACACTTCAGTAGCTTTGGAAAACGAGAAAATCAGACCAAATGCAACTATAAGCCTAAAGTTGGACATCAAGTGAGAGGTGGAGGACAGGGAAGAGGCGGCAACCGAGGTTTCGGACTTCCGAAATTTCCACGAAGCTCGAAAAATATCAACCCAGTTGGTCCCGATGGAAATATCCTGACATGTAAATCATGTGGGTCATACAGACATCTTTTGCCCAAATGCCCTGATAGTTGGGAAAACATGTCTAAGAGGGTCAATGTGGTTGACAAGGAAGAAGAAGCCTGTTTGTTCACAGGAAATCACAAACATGAAACTTCCCAATTAGGCGTTGAAGCTTTTAACTGTGCCGTTTTGGACAGCGCATGCAGTAGTACAGTTTGTGGAATGACATGGTTGCAGGCATTTTTGGACAGTTTAGATGAAGAGGACCGCAACAAAGTGAAGTTAAGAGAAGGTCACAGAATGTTTAAGTTTGGTGGTGGGACAATAATAAAATCAAAGGGTGAATATGAGTTACCTGCCACGGTGGCTGGAAAGAAAGTTAAGCTCCTGACTGATGCTGTTGAAACAGACATACCATTGTTACTCTCCAGATCTGCTATGAAAACAGCAGGAGTAAAAATGGACTTAGAAAATGACACAGCTGTCATATTTGGAAAAGAGGTTGCCTTAAACTTAACATCATCTGGTCATTATTGCATCCCAATTGACAAATCAGAAACGATTGAAATTGAAGAGGTCAACACAGTAAAAGCATTCGACGAAACTCCAGAAAAACGCAAGGCGACTATTAGAAAACTACACAGGCAGTTCGCACACCCTCCGAGGGATAGACTTAGGGCTTTACTTCAAGACGCTAACATTTGGTGCGAAGATTTTGAAGAGGAATTAACAGAAATAGAAAGAAGCTGTGAACTGTGCAAAGTATTTGCTAAGACACCACCTCGACCTGTAGTGGCTTTCCCAATGGCCAGAGACTTTAATGAAAAAGTTGCAATGGATCTCAAACAGTACAAAGATCAATGGATACTGCACATGGTTGATATGTGGTCGAGGTACAGTGTTTCTGTACTAATTAATCGGAAGAAAACGTCTAATGTCATTGATGCCTTGATGACAAACTGGGTTGGAATATTCGGAGTGATGAAGGGATTGATGACGGACAATGGCGGCGAGTTTAATTCTGACGAGCTTCGAGAAGTGGCCTCAATCCTGAACATTCAAGTTTGCACTACTGCAGCTTTCAGTCCATATCAGAATGGCTTGTGTGAACGAGTCCATGCTATTACCGATCACATGTTAATGAAACTTGAGGCTGAAAATTCAGACGTAAATCTGGAAACTCTCTTATTCTGGGCAAATATGGCTAAAAACTCTTTGCAAATGAGAAATGGTTATAGCAGCCATCAGCTTGTGTTTGGGAGAAACCCTAGTTTACCAAACATTCTTCAGGCAAAACTTCCAGCTTTAGAGGGTAGCACAACAAGTGAAACCTTTCATAAACACCTGACCGCTCTCCACGAGGCACGTAAAGCTTACATTCAATCAGAGTCAAGTGAAAGAATACGACGAGCCCTGCGTTCTAAAGTTCGAGCATCAGAGCAGGTGTTTCAAAATGGTGACAAAGTTTTTTACAAGCGTGAAGGCAAAGAGAGATGGTTAGGACCTGGAAAGGTGGTATTTCAAGATGGAAAAGTTGTATTTGTCAGACATGGCGGTGTATTTGTCAGAGTGGCACCAAACAGACTTTATAAAGTGAACGTGGATGAGGAAGAGAATACAGAAGATAATGAGGAGAACACAGAAACGACTCATGACGTCGTCAAAAGTGGTGTAAGTGAACTATTTGATGGAGATGGTGAACTTATTAGAGATGAAAGTAACACAAAGACAGACATTCATTCTGTAACTTGTTTGAAGCCAAATGAACAAATAGAATACAGAATGGACGGATCAGAACAATGGACGAAAGCTAACATTCTGGGAAGAGCAGGCAAAGCCACTGGAAAGTATAAATATTGGTATAACATAGAAAATAATGTAGACAAAGAAAGAAAAAGTGTAGACCTTGAAAGAATTGAGTGGAAATATTCAAGGTCTGACAATAGTGACAATGTTTGTTTATCAATAGTTGAATCAAGCAGAGAGATAGATGAAGCCAAACAATTGGAGTTACTGAAATTAAAACATATGAAGAGGTTGAAGATTGTGGACAAAATGCTATTTCTACACGGTGGGTTATAACTATGAAAAATGGTTCACCCAAAGCACGTCTCGTTGTAAGAGGATTTGAAGAGCAAGACTTAATACCAAAAGATAGTCCAACTGTCGCCAAAGGTTCCATGAGAATTTTTTTGGCCATTGTGGCTAGTAAACAGTGGCAGATTAAAACAACAGATATCAAATCTGCATTTTTACAAGGAAAGCCCCTAGATAGAGAGGTGCATATTATACCCCCAAGAGAGAGTAATACTCCAAGCAAAGTCATTTGGAAACTGAAGCATGGGCTATATGGACTCAAGGATGGTGCAAGGCAATTCTATTTAAGTGTCAAAGAAGAGCTTATTGAGCTTGGTTGCAAACAGTCCAGCCTTGATCCAGCACTGTTCACATTAATGACTGATGGAGATGTATGTGGCATTATTTGTTGCCACGTCGACGATTTTCTTCATGCTGGCGATGACGTTTTTGAGAAGACTATGTGTGGATTGCGGCAACGATTTGTGGCAGGAAAAATAGAAGAGCGAAATTTTTATTACATCGGATTCGACATCAGACAAGTCACAGATGGGATCATCCTGGACCACACAGCGTACATCGAAAAACTTGATCGCCCAAAGTTAGACCCAGCAAGATGTCTGCAAAAGGACTTGCAGCTGAATGATGCAGAACAGTCTTTGTACAGAAAACTCATTGGCCAGTTAAATTGGGTCGTTCAAGGCTCCAGATCTGATATGGCTTTTGAGTTAGTTGATCTCAGCACAAAGTTAAACAAAGCTTTGGTTACAGACCTAATGCGAGCATTAAAAGCCATCGGAAAGTTAAAAGACTTAAGACCCATACAATTGTATAGAGGTCTAAATGGAAAACCCGAAAAAGACTGGGAGCTGCTTCTGTTCTGCGATGCTGCCTTGGGTAATCTTAGTGGTGGCACAGGAAGTACAAGTGCCCATATTGTATGGATTAAAGACAGAGACGGGCATTGTTGTCCGATTTTTTGGAAAGCCTCAAAGATCAAAAGGGTAGTGAGATCTACCATAGCGGCTGAGGCATTAGGCTTGCAAGAAGGCCTAGAGTCTGCCATCTTTTACAGAACTGTAATTGAAGAACTCTGTGGTATTGAGAAACAGTCTTTGTCTATCACAGTTTTCATTGACAACAGAAGTGTCATTGAAGCGCTGCAGACCACCAAGCTAGTGGAAGACAAAAGGCTGCGTATTGACATCGCTTCCATCAATGAGATGCAAAGGACTGAAAGAATTGAAATTCGCTGGTGTCCTGGAAGAGCACAACTAGCTAATGTGATGACCAAACGGGGCGCATCTGGACTTCTACTTCTGACAATACTGCAAGAAGGAAGACTCCCGGATGAGTTTGTGTGATCAGCACTATTATTTCCCTTTTTTTTTTCACACCATATTTTATTTCTTGTTTGTAAATATGTCTACTATTTCATTTTCTTATTCATCAAATCTATAATTGTAGTTCTAATATTAACTATTATGTTGTTTTTTGAAAAAAAAAATGAAAAAAAAAAAAAAAAAAGAAAAGAAAGGAAAATTGACTGAGTAATTTTGCTTAACACAAATTTTCTACGTTTTATTTTTGTCATGTATTAAATACTTATTGATCTAGTATGTTCTATGATATTTCTGAATTAATTTGTATACATTTTTCCCGATTCTGGATTTTTTGCCTTTAAGTTGAAAGAAAGAATGAGTGAGAAAAAGAAAAGAGAAATTGTAATTAATGTTGACATTGTTTATATGTATAGCTTGAATGATTCCCCTTGACTAAGGGAGTGTTGTGATGTTGTGTGTAATGTGTGTAAACACAGTGTGTAAATAAACTCACTCATGAATCTGGCGTTATAGCGTTGGCGTTATTTGTGGTTATAAAGTGTAATGTTCTTAGTTTAACATACATTATGTACATTTTTCACATGGACAAAATACTCGGCCAATGCTACGATGGCTACCCCGTGATGGGTAGCTTTTAAAACTGTGATCAGGCAAGAATTCGTGAAAAATACCCTATAGCACACATTGTCCGTTGCGAGTCCCACAGACTTCAATGTGTTATTATTGACCTGAATGCTATTTCAGATATGGGTAATGCAGTTGGTGTCATCCAGAAGATTATCTATTTCTTTCATAACAGTCTCAAGCGAGAGCGTTGATGCTAAATTTACCTCTTTTGTATGAGACACAATGGACTGAGAAATACGAATTCAGTCGCGCTTTTGAAAAGATCTTTGTTTTCGGCGTATTTTAAAATAACGATTGTAAATGGAACCTGACAAACTGCATATGTGTGATCTGTGCCTGCTTCTCATGTGTTTCTGATTTGTCTTTTAATTGTCAATCATTCACCTTTTCATGAATCAGTTTCCGTGATGTTGCAGTCTGTCCAAATTTAAGCCATGAGTGGCGACTTGCAACCCCCCCTGCAAAAAATCCTGCGGGCGCCCATTGTTAGGTCGCCGTCTTAAATAATTTAATACCTAAGTAACGAATTCGCAAAAAAATAGGCCTAACCTTTAATGATTTTTTATTGTGAATCAAGAGTTATAGACTAAGACCTTATCTGCAACCTAACATACAATCTATCAAAATTCACTTCGATTTTTGGTTTCAAATAGCTTTTATATAGTATATGCTTATAGCATGCTTAGAGCGCTTTGGTCCAATGTCATTTGTGGACAAGTGAGGGGAAGGAGATGGTTTTCCGTGCTGTATTTAGGCGCTCAGTAAACACAACTCTGCTTGAGTCGGGTATCGAACCTCGAACCCCCTTGATAAGTAGCCAAGACAAGTTCAAGCGTACTAAGCCTCTAAGCCACACATCCCCCATTGATATAAAACACAATGGAAAAGTCCAATAGAGGCATAGAGGCAATAATTCCTCTAAAAACAGAAATTGGTGAGATGTATAACACATTGTTATAGATAATGAAGACGTCACGAAATACATTAGCTAAGTTGAATTGGTTAGGTAACTTCGGTACTAAACAAAGGAATTTTAATATTTTTGTTGTGACATAACATATTAAATATTAGCTTGAAGCACCGACTTTGACTGCTCCACTCCACGACAAGCGATCAAAGGCTTTGATTTCCCAGCCATCAGTTCGACATTTTCTTGAGAGCGTCTTATGGAGAGTGTGTGTTTCTATGGTGACGATGGGAAGAGGTTAGCGATTGGTTGTGAATGATGCAACATAGGTGGCGCTGTTGTCATTTGGTCTTAATTAGGGTATGCGACAACAGAACGTGAGATTGAAAGGTTATGCTATTGTAGTGAGTTAGGTTTTGTTAAGAGATATTTTTACTACTAAGTCTAGTACATTTATTTTTTATATCAACTTGATTTTTGTTTATATTATAAAATAAAGTTATATTTATATTGTTCACAGTGATGTTATTCAAGTTACCGGGGTATTTGAAGTTTTACTAATATTTTACATGTTTCGTATGTTCCTTCAGAGTTGAAGATAATTTACTTCCTAGACCAAACCTCCCGGAAGGACGACGGGGTTTTATTGTTAAGGTGTACCGGAATTATGCATACAACGGTTTGGTTATCTACCAGGAGTTTGGTGCTACAAGTCAACGACTGGTGACAACAGAGGACTCTTGAGGATATCTTTATATCTCTTACCCCTTCAGAACGCTTTCCAACGCACAGCTTTCCCAATAAGAAGTCGCTTAGAGAGGTGATAGTCTGGCATATGAACTACAGTCCCTACAAGACCTGTCCATCGTAATTGGCACCTCTTGCTGTTGCATATTGTTATTATTATAGCTTTTATATAGCGCTACTTTCATGCTTATAGCATGCTCAGAGCGCTTTGGTCCAATCTCATGTGTGGTCCAGTGGGGGGGGGGGGCGGGGGTATCTTTTCTTTTAGTTTTCCATGCTGCCTTTATGCGCTCAGTAAACACAACTCTGCCCGAGTCGGGTGTCGAACCTCGAGCCCCCTTCTAGGTAGCCAAGCCAAGTTCAAGCGCCTCTTAGCCTCTCGACCACGCTTCCCATAGATACTGTTCATCTAGGACGTGTAGGGCTTCCATCCTGGTAAGAGGTCAAACCTTTTTTTTTAATGGGTGGGGGGAGGGGGAATTAAAGAAATTGATATCTGGGTGGATTTTACTGTATTGGTTTTTAAAAGCATTAACAAACAATAAAATAAATGTTTAAAAAAAAGGCTTGTGTTAAGTGCATCAACTAGTTTGGATGCACCATTGACCTATAAATAATAAATCTGTGTGATTAGAAATATTTGTACCAATTGTTTTTCAGCTTTTATTTTTATCAATGCCTATGATCAACTGTCTGGACAAGTTGTGAAAGGGGGGGGGGAGGGGAAGAAGGGGAAATCTTAGTGAATATTTAGGCCCTTCCGGTACATGTTTTGTTTTTAAATGGAAAATAAAAATGTTCACTCAGGGCTTAGTCTTCAAGGGGAATAATTCAACTTATACCACCACAAGTCAATTATGATTTCTTTCCCCTTGTTCAAGATGCTAACCATAATAATTACCGATGGAAATTTTTTTTTTCTTGTGTTGTCAGATAAAAGAAACAATTTAGCGAAAATTTCAGTTTAATCCGAGATTGAGTGTGGGAGAAATCGTGTACAAACTTTTCACCACACAGAATGTGAGTTGATGGCTAGGATTGGTCAGTACTTCTATCTCACTGATGTCATGAGTACCTGTACCATGTGAATCCAATTGTGAATCGAAGCTTTGAAACTGTCAACAACCAAGCCACCTTTAGTCTTTGCTTAGCAAATGTAGGTAAGCTTGTCCTAGATTTGGCATCATTTTCCTAACTACAAATCCAGCTCCCACCTGAATACAAACTGAAGACCCTTGGTTTTCATCAGAATATTTAATGTAAATAAATGTTATATAAACACGTGTAATTAATGAATAGGATTACCGGGGTACTGTTAATGTTATGACCACAAGTACAGCTTCTCTTTGGAGTAATTTATGTCCTGTAGTTCTGATATTTCAGAAAAACTTTTGCTTCAAAATATACAATAATAAAGTGTCTGATAATAATGACGGTTCATTATAATTGTAATGTCTTCGATCTCGAAGAATAAGGATAAGTGCAGTGTTTCACAAGGCAATGCAAACCCAGTTGCGACCTGTATATTTTTCCACGATGATGCAGACGAAGGCATTGTCTTCCGGGGGTCTATTTATTTAAATTTTCTTTACATCTCTCCCTATCTGAAATTCCTGAAACCAGTTGTACCAAAACATTTTAATTTTCTAAGTAATCTATGATGAACTTTGAAAGATTGTTTGTTAGCTAGAAAAAATAACTTAGGTAGCTGAACATATAATGGGATACTGCAATGAGAAAAATGATTTTTTTTTTCTAATTCATAATTACAATTTTGTATATAGGTACATGTGTATTCATCTTCTATGTTTTAATTTCAATTTCATTCTTAGAGCTCAGTTTTGTCCCAATATGATTGGTGGATCAGATAAAAGTCTCATTTTGTATTCTTTCTGTGAGGCATGGTGGCTGAACGGTAAAGTGCCTGGATACCAAACCGGGGTCTGGGGTGCAAATCCTGGGATCTTTTGGGCACCTCTGAGTCCACTCAGCTCCAATGGGTACCTAACATTAGTTGGCATGCTGATGCCCTCCATTTGAAGACCAGAACTACTACTGGGTTGTGACCTGCTCTTAGAGAATCATCTCATCAGAACTAGTTTGCAGCATTTTAACTGGAAGTTATCTCCCTTCAAGTTACATCAAACTTTTGGTTCAAGTACTGAATTTTGAACTATAAATAACTTGACAGTAAAATGAAACTGATACACTAAGAACACATGAAGCATGGTGTCTAAGTGGTAAAGCATTTGGCTCTCAAACTGAGAGGTCCTGGGTTTTAGACAGATTTTTAAGATACCCCAGAGTCCACCTAACTGTAATGGGTACCTGACTTAAGTGCTGGACACATGACACCCTCATTAACTGTCCAAAGTAACAAGACGAACTTGACATCATCTGCCCTAGAGCTGGCAAGGTCTGAAAATGGGGCACTAAGAACACACACAATAATAGCAAAATAATTTGAATAACAAATGTATTCAGTTCCTTCAAGTCTGTATTGTTTACAACATTATGTTGTGCTAATGGACAGTACAGACAGATTGTCATGAATCACTTCTTACCCGAGACAAGCTTTGAGAAATTTGGCAGTAAATAAGGACAAGTACTTTTGAAATACTTTGGAAACATAACACTTTTCTTTTTCTTCAACTAATCCTTCAAGTCTAATTCCTTGTTGTAATAGACTACAGCCTATTTAAAAAAAAACAAAAAAACTATAAATTCCCCCTTAAAGTTTTGCAGTAAGTTAAACTGAGTATTGTTGTGTGTGTTCAGTTGGTGGCCTTCAACTTGGCATTGGCACGCTGTGTCTCTTTGATCAGTCGCTCTTTGTATGAGAATATATCTCCTTCCCATTTGGTTACAGTTTCTTTCTCACATACCCAGATTTCTTCAGTCACCTTTAAAAAAAAAAAAGTATACAGGCCATGACATATGTACATATAAAAACAAAAGCAGATTAATCAGCAATCATTACATTTCTAGACTATGTATATTTAGTGCTCTTCTAAAAGTTCAAACATGCAATGTCTCTTATAGAATGTTTTATACTTCTTCTTCTTCTTCATTCTCATTGTTATGTTGGAGGGTTCAGATCACTACACCAAACCAGTGGTTTCCAAGTCAGGGAGCTCTCCATATAGTTTTCTTTCTATTCGGGTGTTTTGAGGCCAGTGTCTTATACGGGCCTCTTGGTAAAGAGAGCAGTGTTGGAGGACATGGTCTGCATTCTCTGGTGACACTCCACATTGGCAGATTTCACTGGTTCCAATTTTGAGCTTCCGGTACATGTGTTGTCGCATTCTGTTGTGTCCGGTCCTAAGTCGAAAGATTAGACATTGATCTTGTCGAGATAGCTTATAGTAAGCATCATCTTTCTTGTGATTTGATGTGAGCTCGTCCAATTCTCATTTATTTTATTAACATTTATTTTCTTAATTTCTTCCGGGTAGATTAATCAGCAATCATTGCATATCTAGACTATGTACATTTAGTGCTCTTCTAAAAGTTCAAATATGCGAAATGTCTCTAATAGAATGTTTTATACAAAGTCAAAGTCCACACCCTCAAGTTCTAATTAAAAAAAAAAGGACTTACTTGAGATATAAGCCTAAAGTCGTGGCTAACTAGAATCATGCCGCCTTCAAATTCATTGATGGCATCTGCTAGAGCATCTATGGTCTCAATGTCTAAATGGTTAGTAGGCTCATCCAGGAGTAATAAATGGGGACACTGCCAAGCCAACCAAGCAAATATCACACGACATCTTTGGCCATCAGACAAATTACGAATGGGACAAACCTGTTCATTTAAAAACAAGTCAATTTTTTTTTACAAATAGTGAATTTACAAGTATACATTAACCTAGCTAAAAGTTGTCACTTAAACACATTTCATTTTATAAATGTATAAAAAATATAAGATAAGCCTTTACATTTTCAGTCTTGTTGAATGTATTACATACAGTTGTAAAATGGAATTGATTAAAATAATTTTAAACTGGAGCAGTCTAGAAAAATAGGTGTACATGAGTACATTTACCTGTTGCATGCCAGTCAGACCATATCTGCCAATAATTTTCCTCATCTCTTCCCGTTCCTTCACATCCGGATAACACTTCATCATGTAGTCTAGGGCAGTCATGTCTAAGTCCAGTTGATCACCTAAATGCTGGAATTAAAACAACACAGACAACTCATACATACATCCAATTATACAACTATTTAAATGGACCTGTGCAGAATTTAACATTAAGAGTACCTGGTGATAGCGTCCAATTTTAAGATGTGAATGCCTCCTGATCAGACCATCTGTGGGTATTAACTGGAAAAAGAAAAATACATATTTTACTAAATCAAAGAAACAGAACAAAAAAAAAAAAAGGAGCAATTTTTATGTTGAGGTTTTAGAATTGAAGGAAGGAGTAATTATTGTTTGACAAGTTTTTTAAAGTTTAAAACACTTTTGTTTTGAGTTTCAAGAATTATTTTCTTTTCATTGCTATTTAAAGAAATGTTTCTTGTTCTGACCTCTCCTGTAATGAGCTTGAGTAATGTTGACTTTCCAGCTCCATTGGGACCAACAAGAGCCACACGGGTGTCCAAGTCAACACCAAAGTCCAAGTCTTTGTAGATGTATTTCTGTCAACACACAACATCATCATTTCAGTCAAAAACTAATTAACTCATGAGCAGGAAACTTTAATGTTTTCGATGACCGAGCTAAAAACATTACCTGTCCTTCAGAGTAACGGAAACTGACATGTTGAACCATTATAACAGGGGGTGGGATAACTCCACAGCTTGGGAAATAAAACGATAGAGTCTGAAAACAAAAATTTCAGGCATTATGACTTATGTAAACAACCCTGCCCAAAAACAAAATATCAAACTATGGAAAAAAGTAACCCCTAGCTTTTAACATTACAAGCTTACGAAATCTGGATACAGAAGTTCTTGCTTTATAGCACTTGTTACAGTATGTGTATATGTTTATTAAATATCTGCTGATGTGCCTCTTATATGAATGATATGGTATGCTGGAAGTAGGGATAAGATAAGGACCTCACTTATTTCATATATCCTAAAGCAATAGTGATGTTTTGAACAAAATATTTACTATATAATGTCAGAGATACAGGTAACATGAGAATGATTATTCACCTTGTCAGTAGAAACTTTCTCTGTTAATCCTCCATCCACCATTTTCTTGAGTGTCTTCTCTTTACTCTGTGCTTGACGTGCTAACTTGGCACTACCATGACCAAACCTGGCTATATAGTTCTACAAATACAAACACAATATTCAGGTGCACACAAACATTTTAATGTCAAACTTTAAAAAATGTAAGTGTAATAAGTGTAACAATGACCAACTGCTACTTCCTACCAACAAATGTGAAGTACACTTTACAGAATTAGAGAGGTTTAAGAACTCAGAACTATTGGTCTCCACTTTCCAGTTTAACTATTTGATTTCTATTTACCTTCATGTGTGCTATTTGGTCTTGTTCCCATTTATATTTTTTCATCTGATTCTCTTCCAGTTCATAACGTGTCTGTACATACGTGTCGTAGTTACCCTACAGTATCAAAATAAAAATTGCATGCCAGTACATTTTTTATATATTATATATAGGCATAAAGACTATCAGAATTTTTTTTATCTGGTGACGTATTGCAAATTTAATAGCTCAACAGATATTTGAAAATACCTATTGGCTAATATTTTAAACTCAATTCAGCAAAACAAAAGTCAGATCATGAAAAGTATCGCTTCAAGGGATATGAACATCGTGCCCAACTCAACCACACATCTAATTAGAGTGCAGGAGTTTTGGCACTATAACTCGGCCTTTTATGTCATCATTCTTTGTTTTATGCTTCTTTTTATTCCAAATGAATTAATTAGTATCATAAAAATGCTAAATTAGGATATGTTGCATCTGAACAATAGTTATATTGTTATTATAGTTATACTTACTCCAAAATATTTTAATTTCTTCTGGTGCATGTGTACAATATTTGTACAAACACCATTTAAGAAATCCTGAGAGTGTGAGATTACAACAAGAATACGTGGGTACCTGCAGAGAAAGAAGGGAAACAACTCATGAAATGTATCAGTATTACAGACAGTTGACAGCTCACACTATTGTTCTTTAATGTTTCAACTAAAACATTTGTTGAGAAGATCACACATTTTGGTGGCTTATGATTATGTTCCTTCAGAGTTGAAGGTAATCTACTTCCTAGTCAAAACCTCCTGCAGGGCCACAAGGGATGGCAGTGGTCAAGGTTTGAACCAACGGACCATTGAGATAGCTACATGACAGTCCAGCAAATAAACATTTCCAGGCAGCCATCCAATTAAAATTGAATATAAAAGGTAATTTTTTTTTTTTAAATGAAGCATTTAAAGTTATGAGTGTCAATAAAATGTTATTCTAAAGTATTCTAATAAAGGTTTTGCATGAAAAAAAAATTTCAGCTCATACTTAATTTTGAATTTTTAAAAAAAATTAAAATAATTATATTATTTAGTTTCTCAAACTTAATTTTTTGATCGCCCAGATAATAAGTGAAATTATCAGTTATACAGAAAAGAATTTTTGAGCTAATATTATATTTTCATTTTCTTTCAATCCTATTCTCCTTTTTAAGCTCTCATTAATGATATGGTTGGGTTACAGAGATGATTGTACCCCTTTCTATTATAACCAACATAACAGTGCAAGCAGCAGAACGTGGTACATTCCATTGTCTAAACAAGAGCCGTCCACCCAGTATATGACTAAATGGTTATCGTAATTGGGTGCTTAAATTAATTTTTTGTTAAAGCTGAAAAAGAAATGAAAATACAAAATAAAAAAAAGAACCTACGTTTTAAGTTCTTCCTCAAGCCAGACACAAGCGTTGAGATCTAAATGGTTAGTTGGCTCATCAAGGAGCATCAGTGAGGGGCGTATAAATAAGGCTCTGGCCAATGAAATTCTCATTCTCCAACCTCCAGAAAAGTCTTTGACCTATTGCCAACAATGGAAAATAAAAACAGTTACTTCAGTCTTCATCTAATGTGGAAGAAAACAATTACTCAATTTAGCCATATTTGTAGTTGGCACTCTGGTGAAATTGGATTATACATTTTAAAAATAATTTTCAACTCTTGAATTAAAAGAAGCTATCACGAGAAAATATACTTGATCTATTAAACAGAGTCGCACACTAAAATTACCTTTGTACGTTGCATGGCTTTAGAAAAACCTAGACCATGAAGTATGTAGCCTGCCTTGGCTGCAGCTTTACCTGCATCAAGTTCTTCCAACCTCTCATATACATCCATTAGCCTTTCATGGGCAGCTGAAAATGAACAGATATATACATTTATGATTTCATATTTAAAAAAAAAAAGATGCCATCTAGAGTGAAAAAATAAACTGGAAGTAGGCTTGTGAAAACAACAAAAGAGAGCAGTAAGTACCAGGGTCTGGGTTGTGAGCCAACTCTTCTGCTTCTTTCTCCAGCCTGTGTCTCTCATCGTCTACCTCCATGACACATTCTAGAGCTGTTTTATCACTAGGGGGCATCTCTCTACGTAATAAAAAGGTGTCTATATGTTCAGGTATTGGAACTTCACGAGCAGCCAGTGCAGCCAGTAAAGATGATTTACCTAAATATAAGCAAACAAAATAAAATAAAAATTTGAAAAAATTCACTGAGTCACATTTTTTTCCTCTTGAATATTGACATAGAAATGAAACTATCAGTCTAGGGACCACTTTTGATAACTCTCCTTTTTAGTTTCTCATTTCCCAAACACTGTTTCATCCCCATGGGTACCAGGTCCGAAAGTATGCCCACTTTTTAACGGAAAAAAAAAAAGGTTAAAATACGCCTCACCAGTTACATGGCTAAAGAACAGAGATTTGCCTTGCTAAGTCTTTCAGCACCACCCCCTTACCACCAACAGTAATATTTCTAATTGATAACAATAGATGAACAAAACCACTTTCTCCCCTTCATCCCCCTATTACTTTGCATTCTCTAATTTTTTTTCTTTAGTATAATAATATAATATCTAAATCTTTTGCAACTGTAATTACTTGCTCCCCATATATATCCTTAATACAAATTCAGTAGTATACAGAAAGGATGTGATAGTTCACATTATAAGGACCTAAACTAAGAGCAAAGGTAAGCACTAATGGCAACCAAGAGTGTACATTATTTATTGATTATTATATCAGTATTTGTCCACAAGTGTTGAATTTAAAGTTGTTGTTTTTTATTTCCTTACATTGATATAATTAATATATAATGATTAATGTTTTCAGCAATATCTGACATGATTTATCATAAATAAGAAATATTTCCCTTTAAATTTCTTTTAAATTTGTCTTCCTTTAATCAATTTGTTTTAACTTACCACAGCCATTTAAGCCTATCAACCCATATCGCCTTCCTACGTTCAATTCAAGCGTTGAGTCCATCAACAGTTCAGCACCATGAAACAGAATGGATAAATTGTGGATGTGCAGGTCACGACTGTCGGGGTGTGAAGCTAGAACACCAGTAACTGAACGATGTTTGGCTGCTATGGTCATTTCATCGAGCAAAGTCGCTATTGAAGATACATCTAAAAAGAAAAACACTCTACTTAAAAATTTTTATAACACTTCGCCAAAATTATTTTAGGGTTCTACTAAAAAGATAAAATAGCATTTAGCCAAAAATAGTTTAGGACTCTGTAACTGTAGTAGCCCAACCCTAGTACCTGTTCCATTGCCATTTACAGCAGTTCCATTTTCTCCATTTTCTTCAGGGCTGTCTGTGCAGTCGACTTCAGCCTCTCCTTCATCTGGCTTCACATTTTTCTTCTGTCCTCTTGATTTAGCTGCTTCTTTCTTCTTTGCGTCCCTTTTCTTTTTAGAATCAGAAGGCATTGCTTTCAGCTGTACAAGAATAAGAATGAATAGATGTACTTATTAAATGGGTGTTTTCACATTTTTTTAATTTGGGTTCAATACTTTTTCCCATAGTAATTTTAACAAGGCCTTTATTATTTATAAAAGTGTTACGTCTTCAGAGTTCTAAATTACCATCAACCGCAATAGTATTCAGCATTAATATTTCTGATTATTTTCAATCATTAGGGATACAATTTTTTAAAAATAAAATTATGTACGGTATAATAGAACTATAGAGTTATATTCAAAATTTCAAAAGCATTTATTTTATGAACTTATCTTTCCTTATTGACTCGCTATCATCTGTTTCTGTTTTCCTTTCTATTCTTTAAGATAAAAAAAATTTTTCCTAACAATTTTAAAGCAGTTTTGCACATTACACACTCACAGTAATTACATATTTTCATAATTAAATTAAAAACAGGGATCTTACTCCCTTAATAACCCAATGATTTATGGACACATAAACAATTCTATTATTCCCCACATCAATAATTGCTCTTGAGCCTCAACTTCCACCTTGGCGTAAATTAAACAAGAACATGAAATTGTGAAAAAAAAACAAACAACAAACAAGCACACAAGAGTAACAAAATAATTTTTTTTTACATTCTTTTTAGAATAGGTTCATTCAACTTGAAAGCATTTGGAAAGTCTGATGTCCTGTCATTGAAAGAGGTTCTAACTAAGGCAAAGGACAGAGGAATGGAGAAAGACAGTCGGCAAACTTGTCAAGTGATAAGTCTTTCAAAAGACAGTTTGTGACAGAACTCAAGTCTGAGACTGAGTATGCAGTGTTAGGAAGGAGAGACATGAGTAGAAGCAGATGCATCAGACTGAAAATTGTTATATATATGACAAGAAGACAGGAATTAGCAAAATGGACCTCATTCATCAATAGTAAACAAACAACAAAATGAGACTAAATGAGTTACTCATGGCAGTCATTAGACAAACAGTGACTAACTAGAGTGACCTATAAGTATTAGCGTTTAGAGTCATGCAGTCAGACTAGAGCGAGTAGAATATTCAAGATCAGTCTTAGGCTCTAGAAATCAAAGTCTAAGACACCCTACTAAAACTAAGTATCTTAGATCTAGAGTTAGAATGTCAGGTGTACCAGATCATCAGATGTAGACTTGTTACTCTGCTC
Organism: Biomphalaria straminea; assembly: GCA_021533235.1. NCBI lineage: Eukaryota > Metazoa > Mollusca > Gastropoda > Planorbidae > Biomphalaria > Biomphalaria straminea. The sequence continues at coordinate 3,509,163 of JADKLZ010000003.1, read as the reverse complement.
TTACTTACTGTAGACTACAGTCACACTCACAGTGGTCTAAAACTACAGCACAGTTTTTGACAATTAATAGATCTATATATGACTAAGACTAAGTGACAAAATGAGTTACTCATGGCAGTCATTAATTTATTATAGAGATAGACTCTAGACTAGAGTCATGCAGTTAGAGAATGACTAGATTTAATAATAGATTTGACTAGACAGAGAAGATTCAAGATCAGTCTTATTGACTCTTATTATTCTTACTACACAACTTAGTGGCTAAGACTAGTTAGACTACTAAGAGTAGTCAGAGAAAGTGAACTAAGTTTACTAAGTTAACTAACTCTACTCTAATAACTTAGTCTCGTCTCAGTCAAGTTAGTGACAGAGAAGTGTAAGAGACTAGTCACAAGACTAGTTGTCTAGACATCTACTGTCTAGTAGTAGATCTAGAATCAAGACTCTCTGGCTCTGGTAGTACTACTGTAGTAGTGTAGTAGTAAGTAGTACTACTAGAAAAGATGGTCAGTGGCAGTGGTCACTAGTTCGGCCTAAGTTCTTAGACTTAGAGTTTAGAGACTATTAGAGTAGTTAGAGTTAGTCTGTTGCACAGTGACAGTAATGTTAGTCTTAGTGCTGTTACTACTGTTCTAACTAGTACTAGTAGTGTTAGTTACTGTTACTTAGACTTTACTTTGACTTAGTTAGTGTCACCGACTTAGACTGGAGTCAGAGTCTACTCTAACTCTAGAGTCAGATTAACTTAGAAAGTCTTAGATCTAGAGTCCTAGGCCTAGAGTAGACTCTAGTGACTAGTCTGGTCAGTGTCTAGTCTAACTCTAACTAACTAACTTACTAAGAAGTCGTCTATTCTAAGTCTGACTCTAAGTCAGTAAGTGATAAGTCTAAGTCTAGATCTAAGTTAGTAACTAAGTAAGTAGACTCTAGTAAAGTCTAGTAAGTTTTAGTTTTAGTCTACTGACTACGTCTAGTCTAGCCCTAGGCCTAGGCAGGGCAGTCTTGCCCTAGGCCTAGACTAGATCTTAGACTGAGACTCCAATCTTATAACTGATTTCACAACCCTTATAATTACCTTGTTAAACCAATTTATTACAACTAACAGGGATTAAACAAATATTCTTTCGATCTTTTGTTTTTAAAGAAATATTTTATCAATGCCTCCTAATGCGACGCATGTGTATCTTCATGACACCGGAAAAGGAACAATGACGACGATTCTAAAAATAATTTTAAACGGGCATAGTGTCTATTGCCAGTAAGTTAGGAAAAAAAAACGGTTGCCTAAATCTTGTTGTATAAAACGAAAGAGAAAGTTAGACCTCTAAATAGATCTACACTTATATAGTCTTCAGAGGAAAACTAGTTATAATAGCCTAAATACTTCACAGAGTATAAAACTAAATCAATGATGCCCAACCTAATTTGACCTGCGGACCGTTTTAATTTACGACACACGCCGTGCCGCGGGACATAAAAACAAAATGAAGTTGAAAAGAAACCCGTGGATCCCAGTTCTTCATTTTTTTTTCACGCGTCAGAAAATGGCTTCACTTCTCATGAGCAACATTGTAGTTACGTTTACAGCCGACTCATTTATTTTTTTTTTGGTCTTTTTTTCTTTTGATAATATTCGCCTTCCCAAGCGTCTTCTGTATGGAGAGTTATGTACAGGAAAGCGCTCCCAAGGCGGCCAATAAAAGCGCTACAAAGACACCCTCAAGAGCTCCCTCGAGGAATGCGGTATCGACATTCATGGCTGGGAAACACTAGCTCTAGATCGCTCCGCATGGCGAGAAGCTGTGAGTCTCGGAGTTTCAAGTTTTGAAGCAAGAAGAGTGACCAGTGCCGTAGAGCGCCGAACCAACAGAAAGCAGAGAGAAAAGGCAGGCCCATCTGCAACTGACAAAACTCACCCATGCCACATATGCGGCCGGCTTTTCAAAGCGAGGATTGGACTTTACAGCCATCTTCGAGTCCATAGGAAATGAGAAATGTGCTCATCTTCGAACATGAAGGAGGAGCTATTTAATATTCCCGTCAATCTTCCAATCTCTATGCGTAGTAGGCCTATAACAATCTTTTATTCGCGGCTCAAACCAATAATACAGCCATATTTGTTTCTTAATCCGTGGGTATGTTGTTTTTTTTTAAATTATTATTATTAAACAGTTACACTTTCTATATAAAACAAATATCTTGGCTTATTATCATGTTGTACATTCAGAGACCGTAACGGTTAATTAGGATACATTTTTATTGAACCTTTTTTTAGAGGTCCCTGAAAGGGGAAAAGACGCTATTAGTTTTGTGTGGAATGTCTGTCCGTCCATCTCATAAACTAGAAAAATAAATAGTGAAAATCCGACATCATAATATTTTAGATCATTCAAAGTTCTGATGCAAAGGCTACTTTTTTTTTCTTTTCTGAAAGCGAAAAATCTAAACTTATGCAAGCTTTTTTTTTTTCATAAAACACACCACTTTTACAACTATTCACTATTAAAAGTAGCAAATACGGGAGGCTCTTTAGTAGGGAAAACACTAAACCTATTTATGCAAATGATTTTAGATTCTTGTACAAAAAAAAGTTTACATTTGTATTTGCTGAAATAAGTAAGTTCTGTCCATAGACATAAATAAGTATAGACTGGCCAATAAGATATTTTTATGAAGGGAACATTTGTGATTTGCAAATTAGTGTACTATACTATACAGCATGAGCAGTATAAAAGTTAAGTATTCATATCTATTTCAGCCATAACCTATATAAGTATTGCAATATTTTCACTATTGTGTTTTTTTTATCTCTTAGCGTGACTGTAATGTCAATTAATCATAATGTTTATTTTTTGTTCTGAAACTGTTTTTTTTTTATTTTAGCTTATTTGGACATTCAAAGTTAAGGACTGAATCCTTTACTTCTTTTTTCCAGTGTATATTTAGGGCCTATTTATGCTATCTATGCCATTTTGTGAATGAAAATAGTGCGGATTTGGATACACCATTTTTCTTTCACACCATGCTGCGTAAATAAGGAGGAAGTGTAGTTTTGTTTAATCTTTAAGACTAAAGATCGTGCAAATTGTCAGATTTCGGAAATCCGAATACAATGGATATACATTTTTTCAAGTTACATAAAGTTACTTCCTTTTTCCAGTCTATATATGTCTATGGTTCTGTCATTTTAACAGTACTACATTTACACAAAAAATGTTTAGTACGCATATATATATATATATATATATATATATATATATATTGGGCATAGTTTAAAACAACAATTAATAAGTAGTTTTTGCACATTATCGCGTAAACTGCAGTGTCGCAGCATGTCTATAAATGTATTTTTCTTGAGGATTTGAATAAGAGGTTGACCTTTAAATTTACAAAACAATTATAGATCAATAAGATATTCATTATAAGATATCGACCAGTTAGGCCAGGTTCATTCTGATTTTATTTCTGAAAATATTGAAACCTGCTGATTTTATATGCCCAACCTGCAACCGCAGCTGTGTATCAAGGATTGGCCTCTTTAGCCACACAAGAAGTTGCAAAGGGAAAAGATCGTCTCACGAGACGTAAAATGCCACAGATATATATATATATATATAAATATTAAATAAAGATGTAGTGGGAGGGGTATTCTACAGTTTGTGACGACAGTTCGGCGGACCAGATGGATCCACGTCGCTGGTCTATAGGTTATGACAGCCTATACACCTCTTTTTTTTTCTTTTCTAAGAAACAGTCTTTTCTTTCCAGTCGAATGACTTCCGGTGACAGAAACAGGTGATTGAATCATGAATCATCGAGTGATATGACTGTAATCTAAATTGGTAAAGCTTTTCATCGATACTAGACTCTACTCTATCAGTCTAGATCTAGATTGTATCTACAATCGGTGCACCCTAGAATCTAGATCTATATTAGTATATACTAATATAGATATCTAATGTAATAATATCTAAAATCTAGATCTAGAGTCTATGTGACTACTATCATTGACTATGTGTACAGTGTAGACTAGTAAAAAAGTAGTAGATCTATCATCTGAGTATGTCATTACTCATTTACTGTATGTCTATTCTATAGTGAGTGACACTGACAGTCACATAGTGAGATAGTGATTAGTGTCTATAATCTAGATTCTAGATCTAGTAATAAATTATAAATAAAATTAAATATAAAAAATAAATATAGTCGACTATTGTCACTTTAGTCTATACATAAGATAAGACAAGACTAAGACATGTTATTATGATTAATTTTAAATAATTTAAATTAATTTAATAGTATAAATATAAATTAATGATTAAATCTAGGTCTAGAGAGTCTAGACTGACCTATCTATGAGCGACTATAGTGAGTATAGTCTATAACTATAGTATTCTATTATAGAGTATAGTTAATAGTATATAGATCTATATTATATTAATATATAAATATTTAGTTAATTTAGTTTACTATAAGTCTAATAAGTAGTATAAAATAAGTTATTGTGACTCTCAAATGACTCAAACTCTGTATTATAGAGTGTATTAGGCTAGTTAGGTACCTGGTACTGGTATTACAATATATACAGTAGTGACAGTAGTCAGTACTATTACTATAACACTAAGATACTAATACTTTAGTAATACTAGTCATAGTCACCATCACTGTATGTGACAAAATTGTGTACACATTTTTTTTTTAAATTTGGATAATATATTATATTAATTATATTATTATTAAAGATTTTGTTCTGAGCTTTCCAATGAGGTATAGAATGTTAGTAATGTTACTATAGTCTATCTATAGACTATCTAGACCAGTGATGCCCAAACTACGGCCAGCAGGCCATATCCAGCCAGCGGCGAGGTTTCATCCGGCCCGCCGAACATTGGAACAAAGTACAGTCAATAAAAAGGGAGAAAAATGTATTTGCCCTACGTTAGAGATGAATGGATTGCATTTGAATCTAATATAGTCTTATATTCATATTATTTTACTAAAGAACACAAAGTTTATTTTTCGCGACAAAAGTTAATAGTTATTCTTATTCTTTGGTCAATACCGTTGCTTTCAAGCTGGCCGTGTCCTTGACATCTTAGGTGTGTAACACAGGGCATTAACGCATACTTTTGGTTCGTGTTCTTTTGGTATCAGTGCGAGTAGACTCTGAATGTAGAAACTTCAAGAAAAAGTGGACAGGTATTTACTTTTTTTAAAAATAATAATTCAACGTTTGAGTTGTACAGAAAAAGTGTCTGCTTTTAATTTCCTGGCTTCTTTTTAAAAGGACAACATAAAAAGACTTTGTAAACCAAAACATTAAAAAAATAAAGCAAATTTGTTAGTTTCAGCTGTAAAGAAAAAGATTGCTAATATACACCTAGTTGTGTGATTCGAGCCATAGACGAAAATATTTAGCAAAAAGAGACAAGAAAATGAGTTGGTGGTAAGGGCAAACTACAGAGCTGCTTGCTAAAAGATGCAGTTGAAGCCGTGAGACTTTCTCGTATGACAATTGCAAAACGAGTGGAAGACATGTACAAATATCCATTCAAAACAAAATGAGACAACTCTTGTTCTGACAGATAAATTTCAGAATGTTGACTGCCTTTGAGGAGTGCCCGACAGATATGTAACTGAAACTGCAATAAAGCAAGAGCTTGAGAGATTTCGTTTGATACAAATATTTTCTACACAGCGTTGCCTAATAGAGGCACTGGGTTGTAATAAATAAGCTATTTAAAATAGTTTTTTTTTCATTTATTTAATCTTTTTACTGATGTGGCCCGCGACACGAGAGTTGGAAATTAAAATGGCTCGCAGACCGTACAAGGTTGGGCATCACTGATCTAAACTATAGTGGACCTTATCTAATATTAGTAATATATAAGGTAGAATGTGAGGGGTATGTCATATATGTGTTTATGTATGTATGAGCAGAATAGAACACTACAATTTACTACAACTTTTAACTCTTTGACTCCTAATCGACGATACCATCGTTGATTTTAACCTCATTAAAATAAATTAATGTTTAATCTTATAAACATGACTTTGTATTATAATTAAAAAAACATGCGTTTCCCTTTAATTCTGTACCAAATACATTTTCTGATAATAAACAACAAAGCTATTGAAGCTTAATCATAACAGGGTTGTGAAAGAGTAATGAGCAAAATGAAGAATTCATTCGAAACATGGAAAAATAATTACGGATAGAAAGAGTTAAGTTAAATAGACTGGATATAGACTCTATATTATAGATCTACTTATCACACCAGACCATCTAGAAATATGTGGTCAAGATTTATTAGATAGACATGGTCAACCAAAGCCACATCAGGTCATGATTAGATCATCAGTGACTGACAATGATGCTCTGATGCTATTAGGTCTATGACTATAGTATGAATTATTATGTGATCTGTGTGTGTGTTTAATCAGTCGACACAAATCACCACTGGCCAACGCAAGATGAGTGGTCGGTCATGTGAGATAGTCATTTGATCAACCAGAATGTAGGACGTAATCATCTTCTTTTTTTTTGAGTAACGTCTGTATAATATAAGATAAGATAATGGTTGAGCGACATTACATCTGTTTCTGGAAGGCTTTCTGAGACCATATATAAAAGAGTGAAGGTGTGGCAGTTAAAGTCAGTTCACTACAGATTTGGCCGCTAGAGTTCATTGTGTTTAAGTGGTGTGGTTCTGTAGGGCGCATTACAACAGTTTGGCGCGGAGTGGAGTCAAGACAGCTCATGAGTGTGTGAAGTCAGTCCAGAACAGTTGAATCCAGTGCAAGCACAGGATGAGGGGAAGAGAAAAGTAGAATTTGATACAGCTGTATCAGAGTGATAGGGCAGTACGGTTGTTAATGGAGAAAATGTTGTACGGTCAGTATTATGTGTTGCCAATTGTACAATATTGGCTGTGACTTTTTTGACATAGAGCTGTTAACATTATTTTGGAGCCCTGAGTTGTCAAGTTATTTGAGTTGGTAGTGTATTGTGGTGCAGTTTGCAGAGAGCCTGAATAGTGAGAGTCGTTATATATATTTTGTATATAATATACTCTACTATATAAACAACTATTTTGTTTTCAGTAGTGTGTTTGGATGAAATAAAAGTTTATAAATATTGTGTTTTTTTTTTCTTCTTTTCATTAGGTCATCAGTGTAGACATTTCAACATTAGGTCATCATTCTAGACAACCATTACAGTCTATAACTACTACCATGGTTCTCAATAAAATATTTGATCGATGCAGCTATTGGTACTTTTTTTACACAATATTATCTAATGTGTATTTCCTGGAACCTGTAGAAAGATGGGCTTGCAGTATCCTTTTTTTAGATTTTTTTTAATGTAACAAATTGATAAAGATTCAAACAAGATTTAGACAAAAAAAAAACAAGCTTGGTTCAGTAGTTATTCTTCATTTCCTCCTTTGTTTTCATTATCTGTAAAAAATGGAAAACTCAAAGTTTAATAGAAGCATCCTGAGAGTTGTGTATCCAACATAAAACAATTTGATACATTTCGTTTTATAAATATTTAAGAATACTTAGGTGTTAAAATTATCTTGATTATATTGAAAGGATATTTGAAACTAATCACATTTTAAATTAGTATGTGAACACATAAATGGGCAAGAGTTTAGCTGCTTTTTGGAACCCAGGCTGAGTGGTAAAGTACTTCCCAACCGGGGTTCCCAGGTTCAAATCCTGTTTAAGACTTGAATTATTAATCGCAGGATCTTTACGGTGCTTCTGAGTCCACCCAGCTCTAATGGATACCCCTGACATTAGTTATGAAAAAGTAAAGGCTATTGGTCGTTGTGCTGGACGCAAGGAACCCACGTTAACCATGGGCCACAGAAATAGATGACCTTTACATCATCGCCCCACATATTGCAAGGGCTGAAAGGGGAGAACTTTACTACTTATACTTTTAAAAGGCCTTTATTATTAGTACACATTTTATCATTCTACTGATTAATTGGCATTGTCTTGATAAAAACACCCTTTTTGAAGAAAATTATGCCATAAATTTAACTCATATGTTAAGCATATTAATTTGTTGCATGCTGTTGCTAACAAAAACCAAATAAAATATATCAAAGGATAACTTATTATAGTGCCAGTCTTATCATTATTTGTCATTATACCATTAGACTCTTAAATAGTTTACTCTCATTTGAGTTACTTGCTAGAGTTGCTACATAACTTAAAAAAAAAAACTTAACCAAACCCTCAGATGTGCTGCTGCTCTTTTTCCTGGCGCTAGTGTTCTACACAACATATCTTTATCTACCTGGACACTCCCTCATGATGCTTCACTTTTTTAAATACCTCCTGGGAATAGAAACAGAAGCGGACATCACAGTCGTAACATAGCGTATACTCCAGTGAACTATTTTGTTTTCTTCAGATGACTGGCGTTTGTAAATTTTTATGTACAGGAATTGTTTGATGAATCTTCAAGTCTGTTTTGCTGATTAAATTGTGTATGATTGTAGGTTCTAGTCCCAACCCCTTACAAAATAGCTCCAAGTGTCTCTGATATGTAATTATGAAGAACAAATGATGCAGATAAAATGAGCGGTTCTAAGTATAACTGTAAATTAATTTGTTTTCAATCTGATCATTTTAACTTTCATTAATAAAACCTATGAATATGTATTCGTTATTGCTTACTTATAGCCCATCAGCCTTATTGTGGTATGGGCCACCCACAAAATATCTCCATAGTTCTCTGTCCTGGGCCATTCTTTCCATCTGTAACCAAACTTAATATGTCTGCTTCTAGTTCTTATCACTGGGTGCTTCAAGGACGCCCTCTCTTTCTCTTGCCTTGCTACACTTCCAAATCTGCACTGTGTTGCTAGTTGGTGCTTTGCACAAAGCGTGCCAATCCAGTCCCATCCTCTCTTTCTTAGTTCTTATTCCTTTCGTTTTGCCACTTTCCTTCAGGATTCTTTTTGAAAAAAGAGCCTTCTGCTCACGTGACAGAGTGTTCCGTTATCTTTTGTTGGCTTTCTGTAGCTATTTAGTTTCAATGGTTGGGTTATTAGCTAATTGCCTGGCGCTCCTCCTTTGTCCTGGCTTGGGACAGGCAGGTCATAATGACCTCTGGTGAAGTTGTGTATTACTTGGTGTGTATGTGTGTACAAGGTTGCTGTAAGCTTTGATACTTTTCACTTTGTTCCTAAAAATTGCTTATACCTTTTACGAGCTACACAATATTCCTGTTCATTTTAATTTTTTTAAAGTAATGAAAGTAATTTTCTTCTTTTTTTTTTTTTCAAAACTTTTTTTCTCCTTGAAACCTGCATTTGGTCACCCAACAAAAGTTCAGTTTTTTAATTTACCAGAAGTATAGTTTCTTTTTAACAAATATATTAAATTAATAAAATGTTTTAAATTATGATGCATTTTATCAAGATCTACCTTTACTCTTTAAACTGCTCACTTTTTTATAAATATTTTTCAATGTATTTATTACTTTTTTAATGAAATTTCCAACATTTTTCATTTTTTAACATTATTTTCTGATTATAAACTCACCACGTTTATAAAGAAATAACAATCAAGTCATGTACCGGTATATATGCATATATTTGTTATTATAAAACCTTTTATACTTTAACAAGATGATCTTTTTCAAATCATATTCAACACAAAATTATAATAAAGTTTTGTTAATTAAAAGGACTTTGTATGTTGGTCTTTAGTTATGGTATATCTATTTTATAGTATATCTGTTTATATGTTTGTCTTTATATCGCATATAATTGTGGTATATCTGATCATGATGTTGTCAAATAATTAGAAAGAGAAAACTACTCATTAATGAAAAGCCATCTTCTTTTGAATCAATACAATCTTATATCTTATCATATTCTTAAATAATACAGACGTTACTTCAAAAAAGAAGATGATTACATCCTACGTGTAATGCATCTAATTCTCTTTGAAAACAAAAAAATGTCCTTTCGGGGTGCCTTTCAATATGAAAAAAGTCAATCCTACTCGCGATTAAACAAACGACATTATCAGTTTTCATTTAATAAATTTGTAATAATAAGGCAAATTTTAACAAAACAAGTTCAAATATTTAATTTATTTTAATAGTCACTGGCATACAGATATAGATCTAAATCTATCTCTAACAAGGCGGTGCGATGGTCGAATGGTAAAGCTTTCGAACCTGAGGTCCTGAGATCGAATCCCAGTGAAGACTGGGATTTGGAATTTCGGGATTTTTAGGGCGCCCCTAAGTCCATCCAACTCTAATGGGTACCTGACTTTAGTTTGGGAAAGTAAAGGTGGTTGGTCGTTGTGCTGGCCACATGACACCCTGCTCGTTAACCTCTTGCCAAAGAAACAAATGACCTTCACATCATCTGCCCCATAGATCTTCAGGTCTGAAGGGGAAACCTTTTTTTTTTTTATCTCTAACAGGTAAAGTATGAATAAATGCAAAGATTTTCTAATACCAAATCTTAATTAATTTTCACGTATTATTCCTACCCAGACTGGGCCACGCGCAATTCGTTTCGCATAGGGCCACGCAATCTGTAGAACCGGCCCTGTTCCTAGCAGAATAAGAAATAAGTTGTAACTCAAGTTAAAATCATCAAAAAAAAAAAAAAAGAAACGTTTGTTGAAATAATGCTAATAAAAGAAAATTCAACACATCTAAAAAGAAGCATATGTTTGCTGGTCTTGCTCTACGTTCGAAGTAATAGACATTAAGCTATATGTGTCCTGGAATATCTCATCCTAGGTTGGGATGTTGTTACGAAACCCGCACATGCAAAAAAAAAAAAAGAATTTCTTTAATAAAATGGGTCCACGGCTTGATGTGACTGACTTTACAGTGTAACATAATTGGGCCTACTATCCTAACATTTTCCGTAATAACGCAATAGCCTCAATCCGTATACCGTGTTTGGGTCTGCACATAGACATAAATAAATATAGACTGACCAATAAGAGAGATTTATGAAACAAAAGTTTGTGAATTGCAGTTGTGTGTACTTTTTTTGTCTATAAATTTTGTTTAATCTCTAAGACTGAAGATCATGCAATTGTTTAACTTTTCAAAATTCGGAAATCCGAATTCAATAGATATACAAGTTTTCAAGTTAGCCTACATGAAGTTACTTCCTTTTTCCAGTCTCCCTGGTGGATATACTAATCGATGAACTAACAATAAAAGGGCTATATTTTTTAAAGTTACATAGAATTTGCGTTACAATTTGTAACTTACAAAGCACATATAGACGGATAATAATAAAACTATTCGAAATAATTAAGGTTACGCTTGTACATATTGAGATAACCTTTCTATCCGAAATACAATTTACGTAAACCCACGCACGCACGAGCTCAGTTTTCAGCGAATTAACTTAGTTAACACTTGGCCGGTTCATATGTCAAGGCCAATTTTGCGTACCAGCCCCCCGTGCCTGAAGGCAGTGGCGTAGCTAGAGTATATGGTGCCTGGTGCGGTACCTCATCTTGGTGCCCCCCCCCCCCGCCAAAAAAAACAACAACAACAACAACTAAATAAATAATAACATTACAAATATTTTTTTTTAAAATAATATATATTCATTAATCAAATACTGTTATTCAAAAGAAAAAAATAACTTTTACATAAAAAATACTACAAGTGAATTTTACGCGCTTTCTTGCTGGCAAAAGTATTAATAATTTTATCAAAATCAATTTTTTCCACCAGCTCTTGTTCAATGGACAAAATGGCCAAATTAGTGAGTCTTAAATTTGTCATCGTTGATCGCAAGTAATTCTTGATCAGTTTCAGTTTGGAAAAACTTCTCTCGCATGTAGCAACGCTTACCGCAATAGTCAAAAATATGCGAATCATGATGACGATATTCGGGACTGAATCATCTAGCTGATATTTTTTTTATAAAATTCAAGAGCTCAACGGGTCCTTGTTTTGGAAGTTCGGAGGCTTCTGGTGAAATTGTGACAAACCGTTGAAGCCTCTTTCGCTCGAAGAGAAATTCGTTTTTATCAATGTCGCTAGGAGTTCTTTCGAGATTGATTTCGACCTGAGGATTTAAAAGCTGGGAAGGCGACAAAAAATCATATCTATCTGCTACATCATGAAGTTGCTCGAATCGGGTTGTTATTTCTTGAACAATCCTGTCCAAGGTAGAATAAATTTCCCTTCGTAGCTCTTCTTTGTGTGTAAGTACAGAGTCGTCACTTTTCTCACCAGGCATCTTTTTCTTATGGCCAATACGTTTTTGAGGTTCTGTACTGATTCTCAGATGTGAGCACACGCCTTCGGCAAAGGTAATGCTGGCTTCAGCGATGTCCTCTCGATTACTACTTAAAAATGTCTCTAATGTTTTTAGTTTGAGCGAGCAGTCTCGAATAGACAATCCTTGTTTTTGAAGGTAGACTTGCGCATCATTAATTTCAGTTAATACAGGAGCCCAAAATCCAAGATAGGTGAGAATATTAAAAGACTGAATAGCAACTAATAATCCACCTGCTTCAGATCTAGTCGATGAATTTTCATCTCTGCTAGTTAATGTCTCCAGAGTTTCTATAATTTTAGAAAATTTATCCCTAACCATCTTGACGGCTTCTCCTCTGGCGCTCCAGCGGGTCTCAACTAAACGTTTAAGGCTAGTTGCGGTTATTTTGATGAGGATATCCCAGCGGTGTGTTGAAGTTGAGAAAAAGGCATGCAAACGGTCCAGTGTACCAAAAAATGTTACCGAATTGACTTCAGCTTCAGCAGCTCGAATTCCTGCTAAATTAAGAGAATGATTTGAGCAGGCAATGAATAGTGCTTTGGGATTGACTTCTAGAATACGTTTTTGGACACCGTAGTTTTGACCTTTCATGACCGCAGCATTATCATAGCCTTGACCCCTGCAGTCCATTATGTCTAAGCCATCCGAACGCAGTTTCTCTAGAATCATCTCAGTGATTCCAGCAGCATGCTTGTCCTTTGTGTCGATGAAGTCAATAAAAGACTCACGAACCTGCACCCCGTCATTATCCATGACAACGTACCGTAAAATTTGGGAAGTTTGATCCAGCTTTGAGATGTCAGGTGTACTGTCAAAAATAATAGAGAAATATTTGGCTTGCTTTACTTGCTGTATGATTTGTTTTTTAACGTGATCCCCCAATATTGTAATAAATTCATTTTGTATTTGCGGAGACATGTATGTATTCGGTCTGGAACAAAGCTTGGTTCGAAGCACATGCTCCCTCAAGAGTGGATCATACTTTGATAGTAATTTTACTAACTCCAAGAAATTGCCTTGATTTTGCCCTTCCAACATTTCTTCAGCGCGCTCGCGATGCCCTCGAAATGCCAGATTTTTCTTTGAGAGAAAACGAATAATGTCCAAGATTCTCTTCAGGTAGTCTCTCCAGGTTTTCGTCTCTTGTATAATCAAATCTTGGGCCTTGTTGTCAATACTGTTCCCTACTCTCAGGCGAACTTCAATTTCCCTCCAAGCAAGCGATGACTGAATGTGAGCTCTGCTGGTCTCATGTTTTTCTATTTTCGGGGATAACCTCCACCACTCATTGAATCCATCTTTGGGTTTAAATGAAGATTTGGTAATTGATCTTGTTGAGAATAGTATGCAGGGGAAGCAAAATAAGGATTCTTTTTTTGGCGAATAACACATCCACTTTCTAAGAACTTTCTCGCCGTTTGACATTTGCCGGAAAAACCAAGCCTTTGAAAGCTTTCTAGCCTTTCCTTTTGCTGATTCTTGATGTCTATACACCTCTTTGAATTGACTGTCCATATACTGAACTGTTTCAGATCCTTGAGTGACAAGGTGTATGCGAATATTATCTGTGATAACATCAGGCCAATCTCCAATGTCGTTCAGTCTAGAGTTTATTATCCTGCTTTCTGTATTGTTTACACTGTCTGATGGTTCAGCTTCTTCAGTATGCATTTTTGAGGAGCGTACTAAAGACATGCTTGTGTGCTGTCCTTTAGTCTCTAGAACCTTCTGTATTGAAGTATTTTCTTCTTTTTCATCATTCATGATATCGGCATCATCATTTTTTCTGGATTCAATGATAACCGTCTCATCTTGCTGTGTTGCTTTTAATTGTTCAGTTAATTCATACCCAATTACAGCTCGCCTATAGTCGTTGGTCTCTGGCAATGATGTGACTTGAAATTGTTTTGATGCTTCTTTAGGCTTTAGAAACTTTAGAAACGCACCCTCCTGTTTCTTTTGTTCTTCTTTTCTTGCTTTTTTCTTCGTCCTCTTTTCAGCTCCGCTTGGTTGTTGTCTTTTCATCTATAAAATTCAAAGAATTTTTTTTCAAAAATATAACAGAATATAAACTAAAGATTGCTTTACA
>JADKLZ010000003.1:3461766-3494372 GCA_021533235.1 Biomphalaria straminea | reverse complement strand
CTTCCCTTGAAAGTGAGGCGTCATTTGACACTATGCTACCAAGATATACGTATGTGAAGTGGTCTACCACGTTAAGGCAAAACTGGCAAGGAAATCAGTAATTTTTGGCAGAGGATTCCAGCTATCTTTACTTTTATTTCGTAAATGACTAAAATCTTTGGGATCTTGCAACGAACCGACCAACTCATTTATATATTTGAAAGGACGTGGTTGTACAATTCAAAATTGAGTCAATTTTGGTAGCTGTAGGCCTAAATAAAAATAGGCCTACATTTAATAACAACAGGAAATAGGGCATACTTTTCTTAAATTTCAGGGTCCTGTGGTAGATACACTCGAAGATGTTCAGACTAATTCGACTTCTATAAAATGTAGGCTATAGAAAAGAAAGTTAAGTTCACCTTTCAGACCTGCTAGCATGTGTTACTGTGGTCCACGGTTAACGACGGTAACATATAGACTCTATAGGCTAATATGTGGCCAGTACAACTAAAGTCTTTTTTTTTTTAAAATATCTTAGTGCGTAAAGAGAAGTGAAACTCATAGAAGCGCGGTTTACATGTAGATCTATAAGCAAATTCATTATTTCGGAATATGTGGTTAAATAGAACACAGAAGGCCTACACAGTTACGTCTGTAAAGATCTTTTATGAGATGTAGGCCTAAGGCCCACCGTTAGGCGAGGCCAATAATGTTAACGGGATTTACATAGTGGCCCATTCGGCAATCCCATCGGGTACTTTCCGATTTGGCCAATACGCCCCTGCTCATCATTGTTTTGTCTGTACATAGATCTAAATCTTTAGATTTATTGATCTCATGTAAAGGCAAGGTCTATCTCTTCCCATCCCACGGGAAGTTTCCAACACTTGCTACTTATATAGGTCAGTGTCTATATTTAGCGTGGAGGTTCCGCCACTTCCGGATACGATTGGTTGTTAAGTCTCGGTTGATCATAGATATATTATATCTGGCAACATCCTCTTCATATATTTTTTTTCAACACTTATGATCAAATATCGAAAGGAATAATTCATTAAGATGTTGAGTACAAGCATTTGGAAGTTAAAAGAACTAACAGATAAAGTGTAAGTTTAAAAAAAAAATTATCTAGTTAGGGGCTAATTCTACAAAATGTCAACTTCCGGTTTATCTTTGTATTGATTACGTGTTTATTTCATAGCCTCAAGATAACAGCAACAAAGAAGAAAAGAAACCCATAGATCTATACCCCCAACACATTAAAAATCAATTCCATCCAATTAAAAACTGTGCCCCAAAACCAATTCTTTAAACGTTGAAATAAACTCATAGACATTACATTATTATTATATACACTTTATTAACTTTATACAGTAATTATTATACTACTATTACTAACTAAGTATTACTAGTCTTACTCTTAGTCTTACTACTCAGAGTCAGAGTACTCTTACTCTTACTTACTTACTACGTCTACATTACTACTAGTATGAGTACTAGTATTACTAGAGTCTAGAATTCTAGATCTAGACCTAGAATGTTATGAGCTATCTAAATTGATTTAATTTCTAGACTCTAATCTTAAATAAAAAATCAAAGCAAGTAAAGCCAGGGTATACCCAAGTAAATCTAACTTCTAAGTAATCTAAGTCTAAGACTCTAAGACTACGTCACTACTGACTCCTGAGTGGCTAGAATGACAATAGACTAGAATGTTATGATCTATCTATCTTTATCTTATGATCTAGAATCTAGATCTAGTATCATCTAGATCTAGACTCTAGTCTAGTGAAGTCTAGTGACTAGTCACAAGTCAGTATTATTATATTAGTAAATAATAAATTCTAGATCTAGTCATAAGTCACATTAAGTAAGTTTAAGTGACATTAGTCTTAGACAGACTTAGTATAACACATTAACACTTACACTACTTACACTTACAGTTTATTAAATTCTTACTATTATGCCGTAATTAGGCTTGATTATTGATTTAATTGATTCGCCTGGCTTAGCCTTAGCTGCTAACTTAACTGTTAACAGACTTAACTACAACAGTACAACTGTTACTAACCAGTCTAGACTGACTAGACTCTCTACTCTAGGCAGAGATTTTACAGTTTTAAGAGTTTAGTCAATTTAGAAGTCTAACCCAACTTAAGTAACTTTACTCAACTAAAATATAGATCTAGACCAAGAACTATATTAGATTCTACTAATTTATTTTATTAAGAGATGTATAATAATTATAATGATAATCATATAATATATAATTATATATATCTGAGTCTTAATCTAGATCTAATATTAAAACAAAGACAGAAGGCTTTTAAAGTCAAAAGTGTAAAAGTCTAATTCTAATTTAGTAATTAGTCTAGTAGTAGAGTGACTAGAGTGTCTAGAGATCTAGGAAAGTGTCTTAAGTCTTAAGTATAAATCAACTTTGGCAACCCACTTTGTATTCTAAGTGCACTCTATCCAGAAGAAATGAAAAAATTAATTGTAAACAAAATAAATGAGAAATGGACTAGCTCACATCCAAATCCAGGAAGCTGATGCTTACTATATAAGCTATCCTGACAAGATCATCTAATCTTTCGACTTAGGACCGGACACAACAGAATGCGACAACAATGTACCAGAAGCTCAAAATTGGAACCAGTGAAATCTGCCCATGTGGAGTGTCACCATAGAATGCCGACCACGTCCTCCAACATTGGGCTCTTTACCAAGAGGCCCGTATAAGACACTGGCCTTAAAACACCCCAATAGAAAGAAAACTATATGGAGCGCTCCCTGGTTTGGAAACCACTGCGCAGTTCATTCCATATATTGGTGTAGTGATCTGAACCGTCCAACATAACAATGAGAAAAAAGAAGAAGTATTCTAAGTGCTGTACCCTTAACTCTTTCTCTCCTAGCTGACGATATCTACATTGATTCCACCAGAATGTGGTAAATAATTAAGGAGAGAAAGAGTTAAACAAATACTTAAATCTATCACATTACATTGCCAGTGATTATAATATCATGACTGTAGGTCTAGATCTAGTATAATATAGTTGCTAAGTGATCTAGTCTAGAGATAGTAGGTCTAGTAGACTAAAGACTAAAGTTTACTAGAGTATTATTAGAGATCTAGTTTTAAATTTTAGACTAAAATAATGTCTGATAATAAATACATCTAGTTCTATGTATAAAGTATTTATAAAGTATATATATATATATATATATATGCTAGATCTAATTCACTGGTCATCTGATGATTTCTGATTTTGTCAGACTGATAAGAGACAGATAGATACAGTCAAATAGGACAAGACTCTTGAGTCTACTCTAGCTTAAGTCTAGTCTAGCTATAAGTCTAGTCATAATTTAGTTTTGATAATGATTGGGCTTAAGCTAAGGCTTAAATCTAGTAATAGACAGATGAATTATTCTATTAATAGTTAACTTTAAGTTAAGATGACCACAGAAAAAGTTAGATTCTATACTATTCTGTTCTATGGCACTCCCTTGCCCCCCTCCCCATTTGATTTGATTTATCATGTAGACTTTTCTAGCTAGATTAAGAATTGGGACAGGATACCTTTCACTCTAGACTATTTTCAAGATCTACTAATTGACTATTTTGCAATATATTTAGATAAGAAATATTAGGACTGATAAGAAAAAAAACAACAACCTAAATATAGCATGTCATATTGTTATTGTATTGTAGATCTGGTAATAACTACAATAGATACCAATGTAAATAGTTAATTAACTTTAAAATACTTGTTTATGTGATGCAAATTTCAGAATCTTGTCAGTGTGAATGTTGTTTTTTTTATGGTGTTTAGAAGAAATTACAATACTGTCAATACCTAATATTTGTATTTCATTACCATGCTCAAAAAGCAAGATAAAATTGGTTTAGATCTTAAGACTCTATTGTAATACCTACCTGTTCCTAGGACATAGCCACAAGTATGTAATATACTCATATGTCATTTGATCTCATCTTGCATTTTGTAATCCTAACTTCTGCGTATCCATTGAAATTTTGAAACAAATGACTCCTTCTTGCATCATGGCTACCCCCATGAGCAAAAAAAAAACCCACTTCAAAATGGAACAAATTAAAAAAAATCTAGAAAAAATAATTATTAAAAAAGTTAAACTTCCACCTGTACACAATGCTAGAGTCAAGAATATTTACATAAACAATGTCAAAATCCTTCTGGCTGATGAACATGCTTGCAGCGTCTTCACATCTGCACCTCTATATCTGGATTGTTTTGGAACTCTGAGAACACCTCTAAAGACTTACATATTGTGAAACTAAACCTGTTTCAATTCAGTTGAATATTTGGTTACGCCAGCATATTGCTGATTTCATTATGGCTCTACAACAATTCAGTGACTATAGCACCAAATTGTTAATATTGTCACACACCATCTCTATATATAGGGGTTGCCCTGGGTAGTTGTGAAGGTCATTTTTGCTGACGAGTAACTCCTAGCCCTAGTTCAGTCTTCTGACAGTAGGAACATCTCTTAACATCCAACATTGGAGCAGAAGCACCCACTCCAGTGAGACTCAACAAAAATAATTACATAGTCCAACACAGACATATCTCCAATAGGTAAACTTTCCTACTCAAACAAAATCATATCCCACACTCTTAACTTGTAGCTCCACAAACTCTCTCAAACCTAACGGTTAGTAACCTATGTCCCAGTCTCCCGTCACCTACAAATTTAACAATTATACACCTCATATCCACTACGCACATATTCACCAAAGGTTCACCCACTTGAGTGTTTCTTACATTAAAAATTAAGTATTATGCAAAATGTAAAGGCCCCCAAAAATGTCAGTTCCCCCCCCCCCCCCCCCCGGCCCACAAAGGATGGAAAATTTCTAGCTAAGCCCCTTGATAGCCAAAGTCAACTTTTCAACACCTGAGTTAGAGTAAGACCTTTAATTTAGCCCTACCATGATTATAACAAAACATGATTTCAAAACAGATATATGTACATTTTCATTTGTATGTAGCAGGCCATATTAATCAACATAATATTAACAACCAACATACCTTTCTATAAAATGATATTTAAGATAAATATCTTCCTCCTTAATTTTACTCTTGTCACACCCATGCATCCTCCATACGAGTCTACCTACCTCTTCTTACTAGCCCTTGCAATAGCCAACAACATCAGACAGTAAAAAAGCATATTATATTGTTAGGTGAAGTGTCTTCTACATTAGTACAGTATGTAACTGGCTTGTATCTGATGATGTCCATTCACCCTAACATCTAATGTTTTTACTTTGGTCCAGCTCAGTTTCCCCTTTTTTTATGTTTTTAAAATAGATAGCTTTGTTTTTAAAAAGTAATATTTTTTTCTTTAGCTTGTTTAATGACTAATTATCATGACCTGAATATTAAAAACCCTAACCCCAACCTTTAAAAACTTTTTTACACATTTCTTTGACATTGTCAGAAGTTTTCTCCACTTATTTTAAATAAAGTTGAAATAATCCTCTACTCATACTCTCAACTCTTGTAGTACCAATGTTGTTATGAACTATTCTGAAGTTGAAATAATCCTCTACTCTCTGTCTCAACTCTTGCAGTACCAATGTTGTTATGAACTATTCTGAAGTGGAGACCAAAGTAAGAGAAGCCACAAGTGATGATGCCTGGGGCCCTCATGGCTCTCTGATGAAAGAAGTAGCCCAGTACACATTCACATATGAACATTTCCCAGAAGTGATGGGCATGTTGTGGAAAAGAATGCTTCATGACAACAAAAAGAACTGGAGACGAGTATACAAGGTAGATTACACTGTTATGTAGTTTGACAATTGTCACAGGCAATGCAATTTTTTTCCCCTAGCGTCTAAAATGTTTAGAAATGATGAGAAATATCATTTTGATTGAAGTATGGTTAGAATTTTGTATTGCCAAGTTAAAGTAAGGCATTTTCTGATAAATTAATACATTTTCATCATAATATATAATTTGTATATATAAATTTTGATCTTTTAAGAGTTTAATTGTAAGAATCTTATTAACAAAAATTGAAAAGAAAACCAAATCAAATTATTTTCTTACTGTTTGTATTTTTTTTTAAAATGTTTAGTAAGATTTCATTTTAAAGCTAAGTTATTTTTTTTTAAATTGTCACATATTTTGTAGGTTTAGAGCAATATTTACCATAGTGATACTTAAGTCTGTGTAATTTGACCATTCTGAAAGCTACAAGTCTTGGATTGTTTCAGTCTTTAATTTTATTGAACTATCTCATCAAAAATGGCTCTGAGCGAGTCGTCACAAGCACCAGGGAACATATCTATGATTTAAGAGGTCTGGAAAACTACAGTTTTTCTGATGAGCAAGGAAAAGATCAAGGATTAAATGGTAGGCAGCATTCTTTCAGTTTTGTTTTTTAAAAACATTGTTCTTTTTAAACATAGGTGCTTGTTTGGATGACAACAATGCATTGTGTAGAAAGTTTGAAACTTTAAATTAACTTCATTGTCATAGAATGCTTGAATAAGTATTGATTAATGGTTTCAGTGCGTCACAAGGTGAAAGAGCTGTTAGACTTTATACAAGATGATGATAGGTTAAGAGAAGAAAGAAAGAAAGCTAAAAAAACAAAAGATAAATATATAGGTGTATCTAGTGATGCCATGGGACTTGGAGGAGGTGCTTACAGTAAGTAAAAAAAATAATTTTTTTTTGTTTTTAATATATATATATCATATATAACTGTTTAAAAAAATGTGTACCATCAAAACATTTTTTAAAGAGGGAAGATGAGTTTCTAAGTTACTAAGATAAAACAAGTTAAGCACATATATGGCAAACACAAATGAGTTTATTTTAAATCCTTTCTGAAGTGCTGTATGGTTATGAATGGCATTTTCGTTCATTTCTTTTAAACTCTGTTATTTTCTTTTGCACCCTCACTCTGCAAATTTCCAACACTCCTTCGGAAAGATTATTATGTCGTGGTACAAACCTCCTGCAGGAAGGCAGAGGATGACAGCGGGAGGGGTTCGGGCTCTACCACAGTGATGGCAATAAGTTAAAGAAATCAGTGAGGCTGCTTTCACAACACGCACTTCTTTGGGCCTTGAGTTCAAAACTATCTAAATTTGGTTTCAGTGCAGCTTAGATCTAGTGATAGAATGTTAGGTATATTCAAATACTGTCCATATCGAGTGTAACCAATATTCATTGAGACATACAATGTGTCTGTAGTTTTGTTTTCTGCTTATTTTAGGTGATCGTTATGACGAAGAACCAAGAAACTACAGAGAGAAAAGTGGTAACCAAATGGAAGAGATAGACGACTGGGACAATGGTAAAAAGTCTGTGGTCAGTGGGGCTATAGATAAAGCCAAAGATTTGTGGAATCGTGCTCAAGGAAGACAGGCACCAGATGAGATGTATGACTAGTATGTTTTACTTAGCATGCCAGTTTGTATTAGCGCTTACTTTTTAGTTGGCCTTCACCCTTACTCACTTGGTTTCAGTAGTGGCTCAGGATGGAAACAAAATTGATAGCACTAAGTATTTGAATTGTAGTAATGTAACTTTTCTTTTTTTTTTTAAAGGAGAAATGTTATCTCAGCTCTAAAAAACATTTCCTAAAAAACAATATTTGCATGTAGTTCAAGCTAGCAGGAAGATTACTGTCTTGTTGTCATGATAATTTAGTCATTTAACTGATTAGAATGTGGAGTTAAAAATATATCCCAATCTGCGTCAAAGATCAGAAGTCTTAATCAGCTGCAGCATGTTTTGACTTTATGCATGACTGTTGTGTGCTATTGGATTAGAGCATTGTATTGTTGGCATTTAATGTGCTGTATATGCCCTGTAGATATAATCATTTCTTTTTTTTTTTTTAATTAGACTTCCCTTAGATAACATACTAATATTGAAAATCAATTTTTCCCTACTTCAATTTTATTTTTTACTTTTTCCCCCTTTGTTTTTTAATTAGATTTTCTCCTTAGTATAGTTTTTTTTTTTTTTTCTGACATAATCTAACTAATATCTAAATGAAATATAAGAGCTAGAAATGTAAATTATTATATATTATACAAATAAAATCAGTTAATTGGAAAAGCTTCCTATTTAAATATTAAATTAGTTAATTGAAAAGCTTCCTATTTAAATAACATTCATTTCATGAAATGTAATTTAAGTAAAAAAAATTTTTGTGCATTTTTTTAAATGTGACTTTAATTATTAGTGCTATTTCTATTTCTTAGTTATTAAATTAATTTTGTTTAGTTTAGTGCTTCATGTTTTTTTTTTTGCTTTTACACAAGGGGAATGATCAATACAGGGGCTAAAACATAGTTTGTTCTTAATGCATGGTGTAGCAAGGTGGAAAATAAGTTTGCATATACTTATATATTGCATTAAAGCCTTATTAAGTTAGACAGTTTTGATTTGTAGTTTTCACTTTCTATTGTTTCGCGAATTTGATTAAATGGTTCCTTTTTTTTTAAAAACAAAATGCACACAACAGTGAAGGTGAGCGGGGAGAACGCTACGATGAAGATAACTGGGACAAGAACAGAGAACGTAATCCTGACCGAGACAGGTATGGTTTCAAAGATGACGATGAGGAGTATACATCAGTGGAGAGGACCCATACAACAAAAACAGAAAAAATTACAACCAACAGAAGAACGAGATCCATTGGTAAAAAGTTTGACCTTGGTGCTGCTTCGTCATATGGAAAAAATGGAGAGACTCAGGTAAACTGTTTAGATTTTAAAATGAAAGTATTTAATGTTAAAAACTAAGTACTATTTATATATATATGTCTTCAGTATAGAATAAAACACATTGCAACAGTTTTCAATCAGCAGTGCGAAAACGTTTATGCAAGAACTGTTTTATTACCATACAATGTAAAATATTGTGTTTATTCTTCTAAATTAATGGGTTTAATTGAAACAGCTGTTTATTGTTTTTTTTGTTTGTTTGTACAATAATTGAGGACACTAAAGGTTGGTACTTTCAGTGTCTCTCTGTCACTTTTTGTCATTGGGCACAGTAGACTGCTTGACCTAAATCTGAAACTTAGCTTTTAATTACCCTTTTACTACCTTCTTGTTTGCCAGTTTCAATTTGATAATCTTTTTCTATGTTAGAGTCAAGCAACAAATTCTGATGGTGGACCTAACTTATTTGACTTGGCAGTATCAGACTCAACAAATGGCCAGGAAAACTTTGCTGATTTTTCTAATTTCCAATCTGCAGCAGTTACAAGTGATGAGTTTAATCCAAGAGGTAAGGTACTGTTTGGTCATATTGAAGGGCAAATTTTCCATTACAATTTTTCACTTTCATTTTTAATTGTATTGTGTAGTGAAATGTAAGACTCTCATTTCATTGTATTGTCATACATTGAACAATGGAATGTTTTCTAGTACATGAAATATCATTTAATATTACAGGCAGCAATGATTTTGGAGACTTTGCCAAATCTGGTACAAGTACCACAAGGTAAGACTTTTGTTGTTAGTCTAGAGTTTCAGTCTAATCAAACCATTTGTACACTTTCTACATTTATACTACAATTCTAACATTTACAGTCCTTTAATGCGTAAAGCAAGGTGGTGGAGTGTTACATAACTCGTCATATGTTAGAATCTAGTTGGAGTCTGGGGGGTTTATTTCAAAATATTAAGGTGTCCATTTTCTCAACCTAGCTCTGATGGGTCCCAAACATTAACTGGAAAACATCAAGGGCATGGGTCAGCATGCTGGTCACTGTCAGGATTTCCTTTTATGTTTGGCTCATGTGTTGGTTCCTGTGGCTTGCTAGGGGTTTACTTCATTATTCAATTCCAATTATACTTAATTAATACTTGCTTAGTTACCCAAATACGAACAATAGTTACTAGATAAACTGTAACTCTAACTCCTAATCTTCATAAATAATAATAACACTTTAATATCAAATATAGCACACGAATAAATCATTCTTACGAAATAATACAAAAACACCAATTTAGGAAGTACATGTCCAACTTTCTTGTACCATTAACACTTGATAACACATAGAAACTTTAATAACTTTACTGCATCTCACAACAAGCTGGACTCTCTCTGAAAAAATGAACACACTTCCGGTCATTCGCCCATTTATAAAAATAGATTATACATTCAAACACACATTCATCTGTTACACTTTAGAAGAAATAATACAAAAACACCAGTTCAGGAAGTACATGTCCAACTTTCCTGTACCAGGAGCAAGACCTTACTAACTTAACACACTCTCTCGCACATTCAAAGAAGACTTAATCTTTTAGTTCAAAACACGTGCAACACTATTCACATTTGTAACCTGGGAGCACTTAAACAAGGGGATAGAACAATCATACCAAAATATCAAATAACATTCATTCTGGCCATACCACCCCCTAACAGTCACATGATATTTGGATTGACCCAATTCTCATATTGTCTATTATACATCCATTCATGCCCAAATGTGTGTAGTCTTATAGAATTAAGTACATTTACCTTGTTTGCACTTGTAAGAGTTTTTAATGTTAGATTTCTTATATTTTACAATTGTATTCATTTAATGGTTTCCAGTGGCTTTGCTGATTTCAACCAGTTCAGTTCTGCTGCTGTTTCCCCCACATCTCCAATTTCTTCAACCATTCCACCTGCTCAAGCTCAGGCTACAAACAATTCTGCTGTCAATGACCTGTTGGACATCTTCAGCTCACAGCCTGCTGCCCCCACGCTTACACCCATGCAGCCAACTGGAATGATGATGTCAGGGATGCCAGTCAACACCCCAGGCACAGTGCCGATGATGAACACAATGAATATGGGCATGGCAGCGACACCTCTCACTATGCAATCCCAACCAATGAACATGGTAAGCATATCAGTTTAATGTATAAGTGTCTGCTTACTCACAACCTCAAGACAGTTATTTTAGTTTCTATTGGAAATCTCTTTTTGGAGTTGTAAATTTACTATACATTGATTGGGTTCATTTTGTTTACTATACATTAAGATGCACTAGTATGAAATGACTTGTTACAATAATTTCTAAGACTTTTGATTAAAACATAAAAGTTTATCACTGTTTAGAAAGAGCATGCTTAAAACTGCCCTAAGTTCTGTAACAAAGGACAAAACACATTTAAAATATTTTGAGCGCTCCAAAAACATGTTTATATAAAAATAGTTTGACTTGCACAAATACTTAGTTGCTAATAATTGATTAAACATTTTTGCAAATATTTAAATGTTAATATTTAGGTTGTCTCGTAAGTCTTGTTGAATTGAAAAGATGGATTAGATTAGAATGTATATAAATGAAAGATTGTATTAAACTATTTATTATTTTATTTTAGATGCCTGGCATGGTACCTAATATGATGCAGCAGGTGGGTTATCTAATAGTACAGAGTATTCCTTCCTACCACTAAGAGGCTGTTACTAGATAATTCATATACATAGTACATACTATTTATTTATTTTGACCATTTAGCTATAACTTATTTCTAAAACAATCTTTATCTGTCTTGTTTTCAGCCAATGATGATGCAGCAACCAGGAGTTATGCACCCTGGCTATATGGTGATGAATCCTGGTGTCAATACCAGTATGCAGGTAACAACATTGTTTTGTTATTTCACACTAACAAACTCATTTTTTGTTCTTTCTATTGTGATTCATCTTTATTCTAATTATGCTCCTCCACTTCAAAATGAAGCATTTTTTTACTTGAGGATATTTCAAATACAGAATATGTCATTGAAATGATTTCTTGATACAAGTTCACTCTTTGATTTTGAAAGTTTCTCTGTCAAATTAAAAACAAACGAAAAACTTAGTTCAAACTGACATCTTAATACAATGTTTTTTTTTTACTGGTTGAACATTATTTCAATTCAGTTTTATTACCTAGCCACTTCTAAACAACTTTCTAGCAAGGCATGCCCTAAAATGTGCCTAAAATCAAAATCTATATTAAACCCACTAAATGTTCTTATGAAGTAATTAAATGTCTTAAACTAGCAAGATGTCAGATGTATCATTTTGTGGTGGAGGCTCAAAATTAAGCTTGGCAATTTCATCCTTAAGAATATGTAAAACAAATTTTGGCTTTAGAAAATCAATATTGATTTGTCACAAAAAAAAATTAAAAACTTGTGTACTATTCCATTGGAAGTAACTGGCCAAGTTGAATGTTTTTGGACTTTAACGTTGTTCAACACAAATAATATTTGCCTGTTCACACAGTCACATGATCTGTTTGGTTGTGGTCTCAACATTTGTTGGTGTTGGGTTTTTGTTGTCACCTCTAACTTGTTTGTTTTTCTTCCCTGTCCCACTGATGGCATTATGTGGTCACTAGATCTAGTGACCTACGTGAATGATGGTCATTTAGATCTGATCACAGAAACACAATTTTACAATTGATGCTTGAATAACATAATTGAATAAACATCACCTCTAAAATGAACTTGGCAAAACTTTTGATTATTATAACACTTATCAAATGAAATAAATAAAGTCACATTAAGAATAATGAACTTAAATTTAAATTTACAATTGACAAATCAATCCTTATGCCCCTATTAATATTCATTAGAAGGTATTACTATAACTGGAAGAGAAATAAAAACCTCTTGCTGTTTAGTGCCCCTGGGAATTTGTGAACTATTTTTAGAGTTCATTGGAAGGACTATTGTATGCCAGTATTGATGTCTTGACAGTTTCTTACCAGCGCTTATGGTGAGATGTATTCACCATCATTTACTGGATTATTATAGAGACTTTATTTCTTCAAATTGAGCAATTTAATAAGTTCAGGTGCTCATGTTTATTAAGCTTGAACAAACAAAAGTGGTAAATGTAGGGTTGCATGTAGAAATAAAAGTAATAAATAGTTGTCCTACCAGGTAAGTAGAGATGTACTCTGAGAAACATTGGCAACTCTTTTTTCTTGTGTGTTATCTCTTTTTTAATAGTTACCTTTTTTTTTTAAATTTTATTTCATTTCATTGTGTGTGTGTCTTTTTAGATTAGACAAAAATGGATATCTTGTTAGCATACCTTTTTGGTTTTTATTCCTGGCTATGTTGTTAAAATTAGGTCAGGCCGACTAACTTAGCAGCACAGACTACAACAGTACCAAAGGTACCAAACAGTGGAGAAAAGGTCTGCTTTGCATAGTTTAGTCAAATTTCCTTTTTTAAATTACATTTTTAACCCAAATACTAATAATCTAAAGGCTTCATGTACATTGTAACAAAAAGGAAAACTAAAAAAAAAAATTTTTTTATTTGCAATTTTCCTCAAAATGAGCTTTAGTTAACTCTTAGTTATATATTGCTGTTTTTGTTGTTTGGCTGTCTTCATAATCTTTAAAACCAACTAATCGTTATTGACAGAAGTCTGCTACCTGGGCAGATACTCCAGTGAACATAAGTTTAGATGGACTCAACCCTGGGTCCAAATACAAGCAGAACCCACAAGGACCATCCTTGAACCAATTGACAGGTGGACAGCCTATAACACCAGGTAAGAGTAGTTTTCAATGCTTCACTTTATTTAATGGCTTTCAACAGTCTTCTTTGAAAATCATTCTATTTCTGTCTAACATGATCAGTGGTTGGTTTGTCTTAAGCTAATGCTGTATTGTTTTTTTCAAAATGTTCTGTAAAATCTTTTGAAGATACCTATGTGTGCTTCTCTCATTTAAAAGGTTTAGTCCTTGGTGATTAAAATCAATCATTTTATATTTCAAAAATTAACATTCGTTAGATTTGCAAAGGTCTGTAACACATTGTTCACTCATGTTAGTAGTCAACAAAGTTACAAGGCTTTCAGAGACAAAATTTTATATTTCAATACTGTCTGTTTTCAAGTTTATAATTGAATAACCAAGGTACTATTTCCCCTGTGTCTAAGGAGTCCTCTGGTACCCAGACATGTTTGCAGGTAGGCTAGTTGTTTCCAGCATGTTCTTTTCTTGTTGGCACTGAGTTTTGTTTAATTGACCATGTTTCTCTCATTTGGTTTCATTCTGTGTGTCTTGATGTCATAGGAATATCTGGATCAGACTTGAGTGTGGTTCACATAGAGTCTCTGTTTGGCTTTGTGGTCAATGTTTTCTTTTTTTTTTTTTTTAACTATATTTTTTGTATAAAGGAGAGAATTGGATAAAACTTTTTATTTTTTTATTTTTTTTACTCTGTCCTTTTTTTCATTCCTTAAATCTCTTGCAATTAAAAATAGCATTTAATCCTAAAAAAAAAAAAAGGTCTAAATGATGATAATAAGTTGTTGAAAATGAAGAAACCAGACACCAGATTAAAGAGAGAAGCCAGACATCACATCAAAAATACATTTCTTTGCTAAGTGATCCTGGGTACATTTTTAGTTGTTAACTGATACATTAATAAGTTGAATGGAGAGTATATATTTGTCAAGAATCTTTGAGCAAGCTTTTGTAAGTCCCTTCAGTATACCTCAAGTTTATCAGTTGCTCCACTGCCCAACTTAACATAAGGTTAAGGCAATAAAATAAGAGTTGATAAAGAATGTTTACACATATAATCCTCAGCTTATTGGAAGATGCTATGTACACATCCTTTGTTACACCTAGGAAAGTATTATTGTACATTCTTGTATATTTTTTAAATCAATGGATTATATATTTTTATTATGTATTTTATAAATATACATTTTTAAAACTTTTTCATTGTAATGATTTTATCTTGCAATGTTTTCACTGCATGTACTCTTTCCAATCAAAATCTAGATTGGAAGAACTTCATTTTCTTTCTTTGGAAAACATTCAGTATGTGTATACTTTGCATTGTACTGGCAATTTCTTTCTTTGCTTCTATCAAATCCTGTCCTCCTCGTCCTTGATTACTTTGTTGTAATGTAGACTGTTTTTAAATGTGACATCATTTTCACTTCATAGTTGACTCTTTGTGTTTTAACTTTAATAACTTTTTGATTGTGAGAACAAATAATTACACAAGAGAACAGTTCTACTCAGTGATGCTGAGAAAAAATGTGTGATTTTGTTCTGATGGCCTTTGGTCCAAAAATATTTTCTAATGAAATATGTAACTACATGCTGGCCTGAGATAAACATGACATGTAACATATAATGATTTGTGTCAGCACTAATAGATTCATTAATGTGCAGAGATAACTTTCATTTCATTGGCTATAGTGTTCCCTCCCTTTTTTATTTTTTTTTTGCATGATTATTTGATATAATAAACACATTTTTGTGTGTCCTAGTTATTAAAGTGTTTTATGTGAAAAGGTTGAAAGCAAAACCAAAATCTGGTTTTCTTTATGAAAACTTTGTCTTTTTTATTGAGTGTGCTCTATAACTGGTTGCTTGGTTTTGAAAGCTTTGTTTCATTTAGAATTACTTTCATATTATTGGTTTCACTTTTTTAAACATTGTTGCAGTTTCATAGTAGAAAACTTCTAAGGGCATATAGTTAGGTTTTCCTTAAGTTTAGTTTGTAAACAAACCACCTGGCCAGCATTGACTATTCTAAGAATTGTAACAGTTAATGTGGCAATCTTTTCACATTATATTCAGTGTCATTTATCATTTTTATTGATTGTGTATCTAATTATTTCTTTGTTTAGTGTTTACATAAAAAGCATGTTTGGATGGTTTGAGGAAATTATTTTGTTTGGATATACAGGAATAGGTCTGATGAGTCCCGGGATGAACACCTTGAACCAAGGTATGGCCAACATGTCACTACAGAACACAAGTGTACCTATTATGCCCTCACCCATGATGGTACCAGCCAACCAAAGGCCAGTCATGACCAATATGGGTATGTATAACTTATAACTAGTGTTTTTAATTATTAATGATTTGTTTTACTTTGGGCTTGTTGGATTTCCATAGATGCCACCAATTATTCTGTCATGTGTTCACTATAGAACCTAATTATCATTGAATTCATTGAGTGAGGGCCTGAGAGGCTCTAAACTCTTGCAAAAGCCCTGGACAGGAACCCATAGAATGTTATAGATCTGAAGGTTATCTTTATGCCCATACATTTGTTGAACTGCATCATGTTTCATTATTTCTTCCTGGAACATCTTCTAGAAACTGCTTACAATCCTAGTTACCAAAATAATGCTGTTGACACAGTCTAACTAATGTAACTAGCTACATTGTAAAGTGTCTGTTTTAATTTCTCATAACTAGCTTGAACTGGATGGAGTTGTCAAAAAAGTTTATTCAAATCTATTTTTAAAGGAATTGAATTCAAAGGAATTACATTGCTTATTTCTTTAAGAATGTATTTTTCAAAATTTTTGTTGTTATTAATGAGATTTGAAGTATTTGTTGCATCTTTGCTATTCCAGGGATGATGGGAATGGGTCAACCCAGTATGATGGGTACAATGCCACAGGGCAACATCGGAATCCAGATGATGTCTACCAACAGCATGGCCGGCAATGCATCTTTTCAGAAGAGGACAGACACAGCCTTCAGTGCATTTGGAAATGTGAAAAATTGAAGAAACATAGACATTCATATATCTTTGAAAGAAAAACGAGCTACAAATTCATTATTTTTACTATTCAGATTGAAGTAATTAGAGAGAGTAATTACTTCTTGGTTGTGTTGATTATTATGTTGGTATTGATAACTATGGAGACTCTAGTATTACTTTCTGATACCATTTCATTATGTTGACATGTGAACATGTAAGACATCACTCCCCCACCCAAACAAAACTTATTTACTTTTTATCTGTTCATGTATTCAGCAGCTATGCCAAAACTTATCTACATGGTAGCTGTTGTTTTTTTTTGTGTTATAAACTAAAACTCTTGGTTTACTTGGTTGCTAATATAAAAAAAAATTGTTAGTGGGCGATGTAAGGACTAAGTAGTGCAGTATATGGGTCTGCTAAGAAATGAGTTTGTGTCCTGCTTGACACTTTGTAGCAAGAGCCCATTGAAAGCATTACTGATATTTTGGTTAGAACTAGTTAGTTAATTCTGTTGTTCTCTCTGTGGGTGAAATATCATTAGGTTGTTGGGTAGCATAGTAGTTGTAGTCACAAAATCAAGCTTATTACCCAGACAATCTGCACTGCTGTAGAGTTGGTTTGATCAGTTTCCTTTTTTTTTTGTTAAATTTTAGCTAGTGTCATTAATTTTCTTCTGACCTCTGCATCTCAAAGGAGAATAGAATTATGCACCATATTTTTAGAGAGATTATGAGAATCAGTTACTGTGAATAAATGAATACAGTGAATACAGCCAAAGAGGACATCTGCAAGTTGTGATAACTTACTTTGATATAACAGTGTCCTTACTGAGTTGTATTATTTGTAGTTCTAAATGAATGTACACCCACCTAATCAAAGGTTGCTCAAAACTGAAGAATTCCTTAGTTTTAATGACTTTGACCTCTGGTAGGCCATGTCAAGTCCTTTTGAATCATGGGCACAATGGATTAATTGGTGATCTTTTCCCCCTTGTACCAATTCTTAAGTAGCAAACAATGTCCATGTCCCCCCCCCATTAAATCATTGATCAAATGAAAGTCTATTATTGGATCACTGCTGTTTAAAGAAGATTGCCACATTGGCTCTAGTTTTTATTGTGTATTTATGAAGGTACTATTTATTTCACATGTATAATACATCACATATATTCTGCTTAAATCATTGTATATATTTATACATAGAAATTCTTTTTTTTTTTTTTTTTTTTCACTACTAGGCAGGTTTAATAAATGCTCTGAAGTAATTTCAGTGTGTGATATATATGTTCATGGGCTGTGTATCTGTTGGAAATATCATTGACTTAATAAATGCTCATTCATGGGAGTTCAGTTCCTGGTGTTACAAATTTTATATACAACTAAAGCCAAACACAACTATATTTGAAAGACATTATTTAATTAAAAACATTTCACCTTACAGCTTTCAGTTGATATCCCAAAGAGTCAGTAGGGAATACAACAATGAGAGGACTGGATCATGTAAGGCACTTAGTCTACAACTAAGTCACAATAAACAGTGTCTACAAAGAAATCTTGGCCTTGTTAGAAACTGGACTTCACACTAAAAGTGTGTTTACACTTCCATAAAACTAATAAGCTCTACTACTTTGTATTGCTGACTTTGACATTCTGTTTCAACCCTAGAGCTGCACTTAAACATGGTACTGATAAGTAAACATAGGATTAGTCTTAACATTCACCAATGTGTCTAAACCAAAGTTAAAAAGTATTTATAATGCCTTATTTTGGTATTAGCAGTGCCAAAGTCTAGCAGAAAATAAATAAACATATGTATATAAGATGTAAATCACTTGATTTTATAATCAGGGCAAACCATGATTTTAAACTAGAACAACACAGAGAGAGAGGCACTCTTAGAGTTTACAATAAATTCAAAAAGACTACATTTTTAAACAAGCATTCCCCGACAATAGTACAAGTATAAATGAGCAGGCAACCAAATATTTGAACACAAAGCATACCTCACAGTTAATTTAAAGCAAATACCTCAAAATAAAATCATTGATAAAAATTATTAGCCAACAGGTGACAAAAGTAGTATAATGCATAAGTATCTTTACTCAAGTGCTGATTTGAAATCATTGGTATTTAACTAGATCAATTTGCTAAGTGGCTGACTGGATTTACTCAGAGACGTTCCAAAGTTTGACATTAGAATCTTGACCAGCTGTCACCAGTGTGTTGTTATCTAACCAAGCAAGTTTGTTCACGTGGCTCATGGGATGTGCTTTGAAAAACAAAAATTACATCTAAATTGTTTGGGATCATAACTTGTGTTTCTATAAATTACATCACATTATACGGGACTAAATGATAACAGAATTCCTACATTCATTATTCTATAAATCACAACTAACCCAATAATCACATTATTAAACTGAGTCTTAAAGGATCAAACTTTCTTCTGTTTAAAAAAAAAATGAAATCCATTCCAGATTTGAAAATCTTGGCTTAGACAAATTCAAACTATGGAACTGTACGCTTACCTTTAACAGAAGGTTTTTGGCCTTTATACTTTCCAAACTCCCAAAGGATGATATGTGAATCAATAGCAGCAGACACAAACCTCTGGGAATTGGGGGACCACTTGACACAAGTGACTTTGGCTGTATGCTGTTCTCCCCAGCCACCAATTTCATCCTAGAAAAGTTTCATCATTAACATTACAAAACAGGCAGACCACACCATTGTTAGGATAAGATTTTCTTTTTTTGGAATTGTTATGGACAAAGTAAAAACTTTTAAGAAAGTCTATGTGTCAAATAAACCCCCATGTTATATTCATAACTTACATTTCCCCCCTCCCCCTCTCAAAAAATAAAACAGCAATTAAAGTTGAAAGGAAGTTGATTTTAGTCTCCTGAAATGAAGCAACAGAAATTCTGGTATTTAATCAAAAAAATATTCACAATCAGTTAAAAATGAATTTTTTTTTTAGAGCTAGTAACTAGATGCAGCATTAAAATGTTTTTAAAACCAGTATTACATTAGAACAGTGATGCCCAAAGGTATACGGCCTGCGGGCCATTTTAATTTCCGACACTCGTGTCGCGGGCCACATTAACGAAAAGATTTTCAAAAACATTAAATAGAGACTAAACAATTTTAAATAGCTTTAGGTCTACTTACACCATAAGTCAATTATGTAACAAGGGTATTATGCGTCTTATAACAGTTTTTCTACTAAATTAATTGCTTTTAAACATTGTGATCATACTCATCAATTGTTTTCGGAAATGTTCAAAGTTTATGAACAAAACAAGGCGTAGAAATCTATTTTTGATAATGATCAAAATTATTCAAGCAGGGAAGTCTGGCTTTGTAAATCAATCAGTTCCAGTTGTTGTCACTCCTCAGCGGCAGTAATATTCTGCTCTGTCATTTTAGTTATTAATGGACATTTTTACCAACATCGTCCACTCGTTTTGCAGTTGTCATGGCAGAAAGGCTGACAGCTGCAAAAATTTTTTTCAGGACAATTTATTCCATCATTGATAGCAAGCACTTTTTCTGCTTCATTTCTCTTCTTAAAATGTGAGCAACTCTGTAGCCTCCATTACAGCCGACTCATTTCATGACTTCTTGGTAAAGATCATCGTCTCTCGCCCAACTTTAGACGTAAGATAGCGATCTTTTCTTAGCGGCTCAAACCAACGCCATCATATTTTTGTAATAGTTTGTTTTAGATTGTTCCATAAAACAAACACATTTTCTGTAGAGATCAAGCCTTTTTGCTGTTTAAATTCCACAAATAAAGATCTGTCCACTAGTCATGGAAGTTTCAACATCCAATTTTCGTTTTTTCGATTATCCCATTTCATGAATGTACAAATGGTAATGGGACATTTCATGAATGTACAAATGGTAATGGGACGACAACAATCACGTTCATGTCATAAGAACACAAATCAAAATGATGCAGAAAAGATGGGCTGTGATACACACACACATAAGATGTCAAGGACATGGCTCAAGACAGCCGAAAAATTGTCAAAGACTCTAAAACAACAGTTAACTTTTGTCAGTGAAAAAAAAAAACGTATGTTCTTATAAAAAAAAATAAAAATAAATATTACAAGACAATGGATTAGAATGAATTAAATGACTGAAAAAAATGAGTGTCCTAACATATAGAAAATACTTTTTTTAATTTTTTTATTTCATTTTAAACATTTTGTGCCGATGTTTTGGCGGGCTGGTCGAAACCATGACGCGGGCCGGATCTGGCCCGCGGGCCGTAGTTTGGGCATCACTGCATTAGAAGATGGCTGCATGGACATGTGATTTGGGCTTGGATCACAATCTGCATCACAAAGGTCCTTAGTTTGAATCCTGCTCGGCACAATCCCCTGCTATGCTACAGGGTGAGTTGGACTAGGATTTAATCATCGCCATTTATAAATGAAAGAAATGTATAAAACAAAACAAGTTTTGTGAATTCCAGGTTCAATGGGGCTCAGGGACTGAACCAGTGGTATATGAGTTTGATTGCTGAATTCTTGCATAGAGGGCAGATTTTCTTGGTCTTAATACTTTTAATGGGTCTCTGTGCTATCCCCTCAAGAGATTCCTTGGATAATTAGTACTGAAATTCTAATTGCCAGAAGTCATTATGTTTATGTAAGACCAGGACAGTCTCTTGACTTCAGGGAGTATATTTGTTGAGGAACCTCGCTACTGTAATAATATAAGAGACAAGGCCAACTCAACGAGACACATATTTATTGACAAGACATCACAGGTACACAAATAACATCTCCATTACACTACAGTGTCTCTAATTCCGCTTCTAGCCTTAGGCGGAAGTCGTTACTCTCTCTGTAAACATTGTCTTCTAATCCGTTCACTAGAGGTGCTAGCCAGACTTGCGATGCGCAATGGCTAGGTCGTAACACTACATTGGCAATAGATATTTCTCAAGGTCTTGCCAAATAAGTTTATTTTATGTGGTCTTTATTGCTCAAAGCTAAGTGTCTCAATGCACTACAGCTAACAAAGATTCAGTCATACATCTTTCTTGGACAAATAATTGAAAGCAGTTTAATTGACCCTAGCCCTACCCACCAAGTCTTATAATAACTACTGGTACTGGTGACACTTACCTTCCAGCCATCTAACTGAATCAAACGCACTTTGTTCTTAGAGCCCAGTGCCAACCAAGCTCCATCTGGTGAGTAGTCTACAGTGGTCACTTCCAGAGACTCTTCTGTTTTTACTTCCTTCAGTGTGCCATTGCTCAATTCAAATATATGCAACTGAGTTTTCTGAAAAGGAAAGATTTAATAAGGGTATTAAAATCTAAGTCAAGATATGAAGTTTAAAAAAAAATACAGATTATTTAAAAGTATTATGAGAATACAAGACAAACTTATCAATTAACAATGATGAAAAAAAAAATCATTTTCAGTAAAAATAAATGAACATATTTTTCATTTACTAAAATAACTATTTTCTGGAGATTTATTTCTTACCGATCCAACAGCTACTTCTGTACCACCAGGTCTGATACTGACGCTCAAAGCCTCAAACTTGACAGGAAGTGTGGATAGTTTACGTCCTGGTGCTTGAAGCACAACCAACTGAAAACATTTTTTTAAAAATATATTATCATTAACATTCTATAATAATCAATATAGCTGCAGTAAGTGTATCTCTAAAACAAACTGCACTGAGGCTCTATAATGATCAATACAGGTGCATAAGTAAAGTAGCTATAGGACACTAATTGTTGCCCCTAAGTGAAGCCAACTAATTTGTCAAAGTGTGGCTTACATGATGTAGACAAGCAACTACAGCTATGCCATTTTTACTGTCTACTGCTCTTGGCTGTGAGTCAAGCTTGACTGTGTCATTACTGCAACACCAATAAGCAATACATTTCAATACATCAGAAACATTTCTATTAGGTTCAGATGGTCATGAAACAAACATTACTTTTAAATCTGGTGTTTCAACAATTATGCGGAAGTACTAAGCTACTACTATCTGTTGTTACAGACCAGGCTCTAGATACTTTTTAAGTGCTAGGATGATCTCTACGCATAAAACTGATTAAATGATCAATGTACAAGACATTTTTTTTTACCTATTCAAAAACATAATAATAGTGCATCTAATTTTGTGTCATCATTTGTATTTACAATTTTCTGACTTTTCAGCAGAAAATATTACTGTTTATTTCAAAACATGCACTGAGAACTATTAAAGATAAGCATAATTAAGAAAATAAAAGAATTGAATTCAAAGTAGGTACAGCCTTAAACAAAGATATATCACCACTAACAGTACATATGAACTGAAGGAGCAATCATGGAAAAAAAATATTCACCTGTATTCCAATGAGGCAGAACGGGTGAATCTTACAGTGTCATCCATAGCTACAGAGATTAGGTAATCTCCATCTTGGACCATATCTGTAACCTGGTTGGTGTGACCTTTACCCCTGAAGTCATCATTGTGGCTGGTGGCAGCCTCCCAACTAACTGTCATGTGGTCAAGGAAAGAATGGAGTACAAGACTATTAATGAACTGACGCTGTCATGTAAGGGGAGTACCATATAAACAAAGTATTGAGTAAATCAATACCAGTACAAAGTATAATAGAAAATTACAAATAAGTTGCTTATTTTTCACAAGAAAGCCATTTTATACTGTGGCTTCATTTTGAAATTAAACCATGCCATATAAAATAAAAATCAATTCTTAAGTTTAAATAAAATCTGATCTGTTCAGTTATGTTGGACAGAATCCCATTGTCATTGAAAAAGTATAATATGGCTGGTGTGTGGATTATACCCACAATTTGCATTATTAACAGTACACAGTACGCTCTATCAACTTTGTGATTTCCTTTTTAATAGTAGAAATTAGAAAAATAACAACACCCAAAATGGCATCTTAACCGAGACCAATCGTTACAGAAGGCCTCAACACCAACCTGCAATGACAAAAACCTGTGGGCAGTTTAGACCAATAGACCATTGCCACATCATACAGACCTTTGACGTCAGGCCTTCCGTAACGATTGGTCTCCTCTTAAGAACTGCTGCACACACTGACAGCACTTGCGCTGCAGGGTGCTATTTAATTCAAATGTTAGTCTAAAAAGCCGATAGACATGAAAGAGATGCAGGCATCAACTTGTATAAAGGATACTGATCAGACCATCACTACTTGCAGTGTAGAACTGAGGTCCATTGACTGCGACAGCCATGATGGGTTTGTTGTGACCCTGAACAAACAAAAATTTTTTTTTAAAACATTTTAAAGAAAATTTTTTTATTATTGTTGGTATAGAGTTCTATTCTATAAAATATTGAAGTGAACTTTCTAAAAAAAAAATGAGATACATGAAAGACGCTTGTCTCTCCACCCCGCCTCCTAAAAGAAAATTTACAAAAAAAAAAAAAAAAACAACAACAAACAAACTGGCTGTTGATTAAAGCATTTGCAGAATGAATCCTGTTAAGAAATGAGGGATTTTAATTTGGGATTTAAATCCATTTTTTGAAAGCTTAAAGATAACAGCACAGAAAATTTCCCACCAAAAGTTAGTGGATCATATTCCCAATTGTGGGAAGCGTGGTCGAGAGGCTAAGTGCGGCTTGAGCTTGGCTTGCTTGGCTACCTAGAAGGGGGCTCGAGGTTCGACACCTGACTCGGGCAGAGTTGTGTTTACTGAGCGCCCAAAGGCAGCACGGGAAACCAATTCCTAGATAACCCCCCCCCCCACCACCGGTCCACAAATGAGATTGGACCAAAGCGCTCTGAGCATGCTATAGGCATGAAAGTAGCGCTATATAAAAGCTATAATAATAATGTATGCTAGGTTTACTTTTAAGATGTGCTGATGAATATGTAATTGAAAAACTAATCCATTCTGTTTTCCCAAAGTAAAGAAAATATACCTTGATGACTTTCTTTGGCTGTGATGGACTAGCAACGTCTAAATAGTTGATGTAACCAGACAGGGAGACTGTTAGAATAGAGTCTCCTTGCCATAAACATCCAACCTGCATATCTGTCACCTGGTTGCCCAGGACGAATTCTCTGAAAACCAACAGAGTGAAACCAATAAGAACATTCATTTATTTTGAGCTGAGAAAGAAATGTATATTTCAGTCAAGCCAAAATGTCCAAATAAATGGCTATGACACTCACGTCTCAACTGAATTGCTGTCAAGGTTCCAGATTTTAGCTGTTTTATCACCGGATACTGTCAAAAGTTTCTTGCCATCTGGACTGAAGCAGATCTAACATGAAGTAAAACACATTTAATTTTCAATTTCAGTCAATGCATTATACAATATTTTGAGATTTTTCAAGAAGAATATTTTGAATTAAATAAAATAGATTGATGCTATGTGCTTTTCAAAACAGTGTTTAGAAAGAAAAAAATCTACTGTCGCAATAGTGAGTATTTTTTTTAGTATTACCAAAATTATTAAGCCATTTCTGAGTTCAAATTTTTGTTTAGATACTAAATGACATTGACAGACTCACAGAATAAATGCCTCCAGCATGTGCTTTGGGCGCTCCAAGTTCTCCAATAATGTCAGAAGACTTGCCATCATAAACAAAGAGCTGAGGAGAGAGTAATGACATATTTTTATAATAAAAAATTTGTAGAGAAAAGAATGAAAATTGAAATGAAACATAGAAATATCTTTATTCATTATTAAGATAAAAAAAAAGACCCATTAAAGCTCATCATCTAAGAATAACAACAACAAAAATTAAAGAAATTGAAAAGCATGGAGGAATGTAAATAACAACTTACTTTTCCATCAGCTCCTCCAGTTATAAACTTTTCTCCATCGGGGCTGTAACGAACACAATTAATAAAGTTCTGGTGATCCTGATAGAAAAAGCAAAAATGTTATATCCATGTTACTGCCACTTTTGTTTCATCTTCATATTGAAAAAGTTAGGAGAGTAAAGAGAAAAAAAAACTTGAAAATCTTACAGCCTTAGTGCACTTGAACTTAAATGGTGGTCCCTCATAGAAGACAGCAGTGAAATCTTCACTTCCTGTGACGATCCTCATTGGCCGGCCCTGTCTTATGGACACACTGTTAATGGGCTTGCTATGTCCAGTGATTTCACCCACAGAATTTCCAGAATCAAATGTAAATGCACGACCAAAGCTAAAATTAAAATAAAAAAGAAATGCAAAACTAGATGCACCTAGAAAACATTCAATAAATAAAATTAAAAATCCCCATACAAATAAGTATTTAATATTTGGCCTACAATAAGATTAAATTAATTTAGATGCCAAGGAATAAAAATAGGTAGGAATGAGTCTGAATGAAAAATTCCAACACTGTGTTGTAAAAGTAAGAAAAGTCATTAGTTTCTGACAGAGAGAGTGCAAGACATGACATCAGGTACTTACACTTCTCTGCCCTCGCCAACGACACAAAGTTTCTGATTGTCCATTGTCCAGTCCAAATCTTTAATGGGTCCTCCAAGAGCACAATGTTCAATTTTCAAAACATGCTCTTTGTTCACAGTGTCCCAAACTCGCACTTTGCCTTCTTTGTCTACATACAAAACAAAAAAAATTTTTTTTCACGTCTGATTTTTTTTCACTCCTACGATACCAGATAAAAAAAAACACAAAGAGCAATATATGATCAACTCAGTGTAGCAACTTGAATCATTCACCAATATCTCAAAAAGGACATAATTAACTGTCTTGATAAAGAACAACTGACATTGCGCCTTTAAACAGTTTTAGGCTGTAAATTTTCTCTCTGGAAGTTTATCTAATTTCTCTAAATAAATTGAAGGGAGGCTAAGCAAATAGTTAATGTTACATTTATTTTGTTATGAAAAGCTTGGAAAGAATGACATATATAAGCTTGAGAGACAAAAAAAACAAACTTGAGCTTATCAAATAACTACCATTTTGTAACTTGCAAGACTGAAGTTTCCAACTTGAATTAAAGTTGTTTTATAGTGAAGAGTTTATAACTTTAACTTTAAATCAAGTACAAGTTCAGATGCATAAACAGCAAATGACAAAAAAAAAAAAAAAATAAATTATATTCAATACTAATTGTCATTTTCAAATTCAGACTATAAATCTGAATATAAATTGAGTTTTACAGCTGACATTTGTCTGTATTTTGCCACAATGAAGAATTGTAAGAAAAGGAAGTGTCTACCTATAAAAAGCTTATATGTGAAAGATACATGCATTTGTTCAACCTGTGGGGTAGAACAAAAATTTAAAAAAAAAAAAAATTGTGTCATCAGGGTCTTTATTGTACACTTTGAATATTATGTGCTCACCTCCTGATGCAATGTAAAATCGAGATGGTGAATATTTGGCAACTGTAGTCTCTTTAGCGTGCTCAGAGTAGACATCACATACAGAAGTATCCTAAGTAAAGAAAAGGGAGTTAATAAAGGATTTGTAAAAACAGCACTAAAACAACCAAATAAATATTTAATGTACATTTAGAATGTTTACCAAGTAAATGTTTTATACTTATTTTGTGCTGCAATAAATTACCTTAATATTTCGTATAAAAACATTGCTTCCATTGCAATACAGAAAGTTTTCTCCCTTGGGATCACCATTTATGACAATGGGTTGGCCCCTAGTAGTTCTGGGTAGAGATGCATAAGTACTCTCTAAAAAGGACAAATAAAAAAGATATATAAAGTAAATTTTTTAAATATTATCTCTAGTATAGTAGAATATGAATATAAAGTATTTTTATGTGTTGCCAATACTCAGTGTACATACACTTGCATCTTAAATACTTCCAAGGCAAAGCTTCTCAGCCTCAATGTGGTGCTCAGGTGGAAACAGTCACCAGAAGAGACAATCAGCCATAGAGTCCATTGCACTGGCGGGGATGGAAGAAAGCCCCAACAAATTACCCACACACCTTTCTTCATGGGGCAGTTTTTATTATGGTCACCTGCATGGCTAATGTGACAGAGAAGGAATATGGAGGCATTTCCTTGGTGTGCTCAATCTACAGCTTCACCATTAACTCAAGCATCTTGGGATAAGAGCCCTCAGTAATACGGATATAAAAAAATTCACTCCTCAGACATGCCTATGAAGGCCTAGAATTCTAATAGTCTTCCACTGAACTCTTAGGACATTTACAAAGAAGAAGCTATACATAGTAAGACTTCTACTTTTAACTTGATAAAACTAATAGTAGAATAGTACTATTATAGACAGATGGCATTATCATGCTAGAATCTCTTTCTACAATAAATAAACACATATTATATACATAGTTAAATCTATCAGTTCAGCTGGTTATAGTTATGTCATAGACAGATGATTAATCATTAATCTATAAATAGTATAAATCTATACTAAACCTTAATTAACTTATAATTAACAAGTAAGTCAAGTACATTCTACAAGTTAAATGATGTTATAATACTATATATTATATATCTAATACTGTATTAATCACACTTTTATTTAACTCACTACTACTACTAGTACTGCTACTAGTACTAGTAGTACTACTAGTACTGAGTACTACCACTACATAAGTTAACATAACTACGGGACTAGCACTAAACTCTAAAGTAGCAATATTAGAATCTGATAGCCAATAATATATGGCTATATTTATAAATAGATCTCTGTTTTGTAATTGTATTGACTATTAAGTTAGTATTGACTATTACACTATGGTGAGCTAGTATAATAGCTATTATTTTTATCATGAATATCAATTATAATACCGTTCATTTTATTTTAAAAGTTCGATACAGAATTATTGATATTATATTTATTTATTATTATAATTATCATTTTGTTGAGAATACTAAGTGTAGATACTAAGAATCTAGACTATACTGATAGAGATAATTGCGAATACAAAATGAACATGCATTTCTTACTCAGAGTAAACGTAGACATTTTGAAAACAACTCAGAAATCAAGATCAAATAGACGCCCAGACAATATCTCTAGATCTAGAGTCTAGAATAGATCTCTAGATGATTACAGTGGAGTTTACTTCCGTACTCCGAACCGGGAAGGAAGTGTGTAGTAGGTGTTATCGCGCATGCGTACTAGGGTAGACACATTCCGTATATGGCGATTTCTTCATAAAACTAAACGAAGTTATTTGTTCAGTTTTAGGTCAGTCATAAATTGTTTTCAATATTACCAAGTATGGTTAACCGTTAATGCATCCGAATCGATAGCTGACTCAACCTGGCCAAAAGAAGGTTTAAAGGCCTTTTACTTCTTTTTTCTTCAAATAATGACTATGAAAGAAAAAAAAAAACAAGATAGCTTTGTTATACCGGTACTTGGATCGATATGTATATATGCATTACCCACCGGCCACGCCCGTTGATTTCGTCCCAGGCTAAACATTGTTTATTTTGGAATGGACCGCCTCCGTTTTGTAACGGACCGGCCCGGAAATTAAAGCATCACTTTCTCTCCCCCCTCTCTCCTCCTTATTAAGTTATCTTTTTTTTTACATATACTTCCGCTATTCAGTTATTTTGAACTATTTGATAGGCTCGATAGTATTTTTTGGCTTTTTTTTTTTAAATTTTAAATTCCTGCTCAGCCCCCCCCCCCCCTTTTTTTTAAAAAAATAATTCAATTTTGTAATCTGTTACATCTAATTGGTGTGGCCCGCTTTATAACGCAACCATTAACTTTTTATCAGTGACTTCGATTACTGGTCTCAATTATTTCCTCTCTCCGACCTTTGCCTTAGGAACTAGTCCTTCATATAGCCTCTGAGTATTCATCCACTTTTCAAGCGAAATATTTGAAAAGCTCTCTGATGCTTTTTGACATAAGACTTTTTAAAAATATTGCATCCTGCGCATTGAACGCTCACGTAATATTTTGTCCGGACCCCTTCCCCCCTTCCATCCATTTTAACTCTCCTGTAACATTTTTTATTCGTTATTTCTAGTTTGTTACGTTGAATCACAACAGCGCGCTTAGTCACACTCTGAATTCGTCTTATTTGGGGGGGGGGGGGGAGCCAAGATATTCTTGAACCCGGGACCACGAGTAGGCCTACCTTGCTACACTTATTATATGTGGAAAAATATGTAGGTCGCAGGTGGGACTGCGAGTCCACCGGGAATACTGTACTCCTCTTTAATCTTCTTGATGACAAGTCTTATTATTATTTCTTTGGAAATAAAAAAAAAATTATGTCCCGAGTCGAAGCTTCCCCAGGACCTAAGAGAACAAACGTGATCTTTGGGACGTTTTGTTTCTGTCTGGGTAAGATGGGGATCTATTATTAAAGTTTCTGCTTCAAAACAATATTTCACCGAAAATGAACACACTTTTTGTAAAACAACAACAAAACAAAACAAAAATAAAAACAAAGATGGCTACTGATAGCAATGTCGGTGATTCAGAACAGAAGAAAATAAGAATATCACCTGTTACAACTTTCAGAACGCCTGCAATGTCAGAAAAATCTGGTCAGTTCCAACAACCACTTTGCTATTCTTTTCTACCAAGACGAATATATTCAAATCTAGATCTTGAGCAGACACAAAATAGAGCTTTAAGCTTCATAATAATAGGCTTGTCTTCGAATCCGAAGATTAGTGAGGGATACAGTGTTTCCCGTGGCTGTGCAGTCCTAGCTGTGACCTACATAACAAACG
This sequence comes from Biomphalaria straminea, assembly GCA_021533235.1. Lineage (NCBI taxonomy): Eukaryota > Metazoa > Mollusca > Gastropoda > Planorbidae > Biomphalaria > Biomphalaria straminea. The sequence continues at coordinate 3,464,147 of JADKLZ010000003.1, read as the reverse complement.
AACATTTACATCATTTGACTAGACGTCACTAGAGTAATAACTTCAGTACAATCACTAAATTTAGAAAGCCTTCAAAAGAGAAGACTCAAAAGTAAAGGGGCAATAATACATAATATAAATTAAGGGTAGCATCGACTATTTTAAATAATTGGCGTCTGGGGGACACTGGGGGTTCAATGTTTACAGACAGTCTAATGTAAAATACGTTATGTCTAGCTCGGCAGACATTTACACAGCTAAAACCAACCTGGAAATCTCCTCACATCTCAAACAAGACTAAACTAAGAATCTTTAACTCTAATGTCAAGGCTGTCCTACTGTATGGTTCTGAAACATGGAGAACAACTGAAGCGACAAAAAAGTACAGACCTTCACCAGCAGATGCCCGAGAAATATCATAAAAATGCACTGGTACGACAATGTAGAAAACACCAAACTGTGGGAGATAGAGTGGGCAGAAAAATATGGAGGCGCAGAGAGGAAGGGGAGATGGATTGGTCACACCCTTAGAAAAGATACCAACAACAGAGCTAGGCAGGCCTTAGAGTGGAAACCCCAGAGAACAAGACGTAGAGGAAGGCCAAAAAGAACGTGGCGACGCAGTACAATAGAGGAAGCCAAGAAAACAGAAAAGAGCTGGAAAACTAGCAAGATACCGTGGAGAGTGGCGTGTTTTTGTTGAGGTCCTATGTTCAACGAGGAACCCAAAGGAATGATGATAATGATGATGAATATAAGTTACGTAATAATCGTCTTAATAGTAATGTATTTGATTTCGAAGATTAAGAATGGGTGAAGTGTTTCACATAATTACGCAGACCCAGTTTCGACCTATTTTTTTTCCTCACATCGTGCAGACAAAGCCGTTGTCCACTGGTCGTAGCAATGGCTTTATGCTGACCGCAGCTAAGATTTTCACACCATGATAGATGTCTGGACAGGATCTAACAAGACACATTATTTCTGCTACAGAGGAAGGCCTTAAAAATTTCGGGGCTCAATTCAGACCAATTGGCCCAATCGAATACATGCTTGCAAGGCCCCTCTTCTTTATTATTTTAAAGAATAAAAACGATTATTTAGATCATTATATCAACATTTAGTTTACAACATGCATAAGAAGCAACTCAAATACAATAAGCGCCAGTGGCTTAATTAAAGTTACGTCAACCGTACGATACACTAAATATATTAACCCTTTAAGTCCAACATCTAAAGCTTGTGTCAAGAACCATGACTGATAGTGATTTTATAAATTTCAATTGCGGGGTCCCTGCCAGGAGTGGGGCCAAATTTGGAGCAATCGGTAAAATTATCCTAGGGTCCTGTACCGAAACCATTCGTTAAAGAAGGTCTTTACACTGACCAGCAACGTCGCAACCTGTGGGCAGTTTAGACCAATAGCTCTTTTACACGTCGTACAGACCTGTGATGAGGCAACTAGCCATTGGTCTCCACTGCCCACAGGCTGTGACGTTGAAGATCAGGCCTTCTATAACGATTGGTCTCGCCTGTACACATGTGTACTCTTGTTTATTTCTATCTCAGTTGTTTGGACTTGGTGGATTCATGACGCCATTAACACCATTTTAAACGATTTTTCCAGATAATACGAACACTCAGGAGGACCAGAACTCTGAGCCACAAGACGTCGAGTTTTTTGATGGTGGAGAGGGGGAGGGGGAGGGCTTGGAGGATGGACTCCAGGATCTGAAGCATCGGCTTGGTCGCATTGGAATACGAACACCGTAAGAAATAAACAGTCTCTCACTTTCTCTCGCTGTCTCTCTCTGTCTGTCTCTCTCTCTCAATATTCGCCAATTAATAATAATTTTATTTATAAAGCGCTGTTAACAAACAAAAATGTAGGCTCAAGGCGCTGTAAAAACATTACAAACACAAACATGTACAATGACAAACTAATCTAAAAAAGTTTTAAACAAATAAGTCTTAATATTCTTCTTAAAAGTGGTGTTCCTATATGACTCGTATGACCAACTGTCTTAGACTACTTAGCTAACTATCAAGGGGGCTAGGGTTAGAATTCCAACGTAGACCTGATATTTCGGGATGTGTGGCTGATAGGCCAAAAAAACAGCTTGGCCACCTAACAAGGGCGCTTGAGTTCGAATCCGTCTCGAGCTGACTTGTGTTTACTGAGCGCCCAAATGTACCACGGAGACCTTCTGCCTTTCATTACACATTTCTGATGGAGGCGCTAATTCACATTAAAATTTTTTTCGCTTGAAATTCTTTGGATAGTCGAAAAAAGTAGAATGTTACATGTAAAAGTAGCCTACGTCTTCTTACGCTTCAATCACATAGCCTACGCTGTATCTTACGTTATAGCCTACGTTATATCTTACGTTATAGCCTACGTT
>JADKLZ010000003.1:3429682-3447578 GCA_021533235.1 Biomphalaria straminea | reverse complement strand
ATGTCCAGGCAGACAGAGACAAGGCCATGCGTGAAGTTAGGCTTAAAATAAAGGTATGTCCTGACAGACAGAGATCAGGCCTTGCGTGACGTTGGGCTAAAGTTAAAGGTATGTCCTGACAGAGACCAGACCTTGCATCCAGTTAGCTTTCAACTAAAGGCATGTCCAAGAAGGCAGAGAGAAGACCTTGCGTCAAGCTTACAGGTAGGTAGAGTTTGTACCTTTAGTCCATTGAACGTAAATGTATTTCCAAGTAGAGGGACATAGACAAAGAGAGACTGAGATACATAATGACAGACAGAGAGATAGAGAGAGAGAGAGAGAGAGAGAGAGACCAGGACTTGCGCAAAGATCAGAAATGAAAAATGTATTTAAAGAAATTGAAACTATAAATACCGGAAGTCAGAAACAAAGTGACAAGGGAAACATAAGCTGACTTGATCTTTGATTGTTTCTTAAGAGAATGTTTAAATGTTTCTAGTAGTCTAGTGTTACCCAAAGCAGGTTTCGTGGGTCATATCTGGTGCTATCAGGCCTTAAAAACATTAGCCCACAGTGTATACATAAGAAGTGAAGTATCGGCCCCATTAGATTCCACGTTTTGTTTCAGTAAAATATAGTATATAATATAGGACCTACACAACCATATCTATTGGTTAGTACCGTGACCTTCTTTCATTCATTGTACATACATATAGTTTACATCAATCTGCAATTAATTTCTATCCTTATATGTCCAGGCTCAGGGCAAGGCTGCTAGGTATATGGCCAAGCAGGACATTCTGAGGGACTATCTGGAGCCCTTCATGCACCGAGTCGGTCTGGACGAGATAACCAATAAGAAGCAAGCAGTCCGGGTCAAGGACGACTGTCTTCGTGACCTAAAGGAGGCATTGATTAATCAGGCCACAATGATTAAGGAACAATTTATGAAGGTGAGTAGGCCTAGGATAGAAATACACCAGAAGTGCAATTGTTATTTGAACACTTACTTAGGTTGTCGTAATGGGTGGTAAGCTGTCTTAATAAAGATCTCTCACTGGTAATGTCTGAGGCTGCTTCCCACCTGGTGTCCACTGCTCTGAGGTCTTCCATAAAAGTGTGGCGCCAAGTTATACGAGAACGTCCCTATTTGCAATTTCCTGGTATTGGCCTCTGTGTCATCGCAGAAAAGGCAAACTTTAAACACATTGGTTAAAATTTACATGAACAGAAAAATGCAGATGTTCCACAACAACAACAACAAATAACACATCTTTCTTCATATTTCTCCATATTTCACCTTTCTGTCTCTTCCTCCTTTTTGCTCTATCTCTCTTCCTCTCTTTCTCTCTCGAACAAAACGTCTTTTAGCGGCCCCCGTAAGGTTAAAAGCCGCTATTAGGTTTGTGCAAAATGTCCGTCTGTCCGTCTGTCACACTCAGGGCGCCAAAACTAGAAGAGATACGAAAAATATTTTTCACCATTAAATGCGGCTTGAAAAGTTTAGGTGCAACGGCCACTTTTAGTTTTCTAAAAGCAAACCGTTTAATTTATAAAATTCATTATGCAAGCGATTTTTTAATAATAAAGCACCAATTCTGAAACAATTACGTAAATGTATGGGAGGAAATGTTACTATAAGAAATACTCTTGACATACAGATATCACGCACATTTTTTAAAATGAATTTCTGTCTGTCTGTCCGTCTGTCACATTCAGAGCGCCAAAACTAGAAGAGATACGAAAAAAAAAAATTTCACCATTAAATGCGGCTTGAAAAGTTTAGGTGCAACGGCTTCTTTTAGTTTTCTAAAAGCAAACCGTTTAATTTATAAAATTAATTATGCAAGCGATTTTTTAGTAACAAAACACCAATTCTAAAACAATTACGTAAATGTAAGGGAGGAAATGTTACTATAAGAAATGCTCATGTCATACCGATATCACGCACATTTTTAAAATGAACTTTTAGCAGCGACTTTCGTGTACTAGCGTAAAGCCCGGCAATGACATGATTCTAAACTAATTTCTTAATTTTTTTAAAAAAATTAGATTAAAAAAAAATTGTTTAGTGCCCCCATTAGAATGAAAGAAGCATATTTTTGTGCGTTTTGTCTGTTGGTTGGTCTGTACGTCACGGTTTGATAAAAAAAAACACTAAATTCTTTTGAAAATATAATTTAACCTTTACTGTTCTTTCAGAAATATTGCGATAGTTTAAGGATGGGAGCATACAGGAATTGATCCAGGGACCAACGATAAATCCGAACTAAAGTCTAGTGCGCAAACATCAAGATAAGGCAGGTTTATACCCTTCTCGCCATACTCCGTCGTCCAGCGAGAAGTTAATTATTTTCAACTTAGAAGGAACATCCGAAACATCTTGAGAATAGGCGGATCGACAGGGATCCGACTCCGCCTCTGAGTTTGTGTATCACACAAACTCTCTTTGTAATCTTGTTTTGTGAAGTGAACGCTTAAAATTAGTCAACAATTGAATTTCGCACAATATCTTGGCAAGAAATGTCATAGAACTTCTCTAGCATAAAACAACTTTCCGCTTATTAATATCACGTGATGACTTCTATCCAATCAGGAGACGAAGATCATTGAGAACTCACAAAAGATGTACCACGAGCAGTTTACCGCCATGAGTTCAACAGAAGTCCAGGAGTACAAGTCTTACCTGTTACAGCACATGTTCATAGCTCACATCCTGGAGCAGAGACTGGTCAAGTAAGTTCAAGGCTGTTTGTCTGCGTGCATTAAAAGCCCATGTCGAAATTCGGAGGCTGGTCAGATTTATATCATTTATATAAATAGACGCTGTTGCTAAATCTGGAGATACCTATGTGTCTTCTATAGAAGCTGTTGCTAAATCTGGATACTTTTGTGTCTTCTAGATCTATATGGGCTGAAATAATGAGGACAATCGCCTTTAAAAATAGAGCACGGTTACTCGACTCTAGAGCGGAATAAATATTATAGCACTGAAAGAAGGGTGGAAGTAGTAATAAAGTGTCTTGCTTCATAGGTGTCACTTTCTCTTTTTATATCAAGTCTGTCTGTCTAGCACACATTTTGAAAAAAGTTATTTCTGCCACTGCCTATTCTCGGATCCAGCTGAAAGTTTGATCAATGATTCATTTTTATTAACAAAACATGAATCAATATAAAAAGAATTAACCAATTAATAATTAAAAAGTGGAATATAATTCATTTTGATTGATATTGAAAAAAGGGAAATATGTCTTACAGTATTGATTTTTATATAGCTGTAAAATGTGGAGTTCTTACGATTTTATATTTTGCTTGTTTTCTCTTTCTGTACATTTCTCTTTCTTTCTCTCTCTTTTGTCTTTTCTTTTTTAATAATCTTTCTCCCTCTATCTAACCCTCCTTCATACTCGCCCCCCCCCTCTTTTTTTTTATTTTCATGCTCTTTCCATATTTCTCTCTTTTTTCTTTCATTATCTTTCTCTCTTTTTTCTTTCATTATCTTTCTCTCTTTTTTCTTTCATTATCTTTCTCTCTTTTTTCTTTCATTATCTTTCTCTCTTTTCCTGTCTCCCTCCCTTACCGACCAATGTACTTTTGTTTAGTGCTGTACAATGGATGGGCTCCCTTACCAACCAATGTACTTTTGTTTAGTGCTGTACAATGGATGGGCTCCCTTACCGACCAATGTACTTTTGTTTAGTGCTGTACAATGGATGGGCTCCCTTACCAACCAATGTACTTTTGTTTAGTGCTGTACAATGGATGGGCTCCCTTATCAATCAATGTACTTTTGTTTAGTGTTGTACAATGGATGGTGCACTTATTAAAGACACGTGAAACAATTAAACTCATATATTCAAGTTTAAACTTTTCAATGATATTGATATTTTTTCCACTTGGGAGGCTTGATGGCTGAGTAGCAAAGTGCTAGGCTTCCGAAAAGAGTAGTCCCGGGTTCGAATCCTGGTGAAGACTGGGATCTTTAATTTATTTCGGGTTCTTTGAAGATTATGGTTCAGTGTTTTATGCTACTTTACTTTTGAGTCTTCTTGCCTTTGAATCCATGACATAAGTTGGTGAAAAGATCAAGATCGTTGGTAGTCGTGCTGGACACATTACACCCTAGTTAACCGTGAGCCGCAGACACAAATGACCTTTACACCGTCTGCCCCATAGATCGCAAGATCTGAAAGAAGAACTTGACTTCTTGACTTTTGTTTCCCACTTCCTATATTTTCAGTCTAAAAGAATACGCCCCTGTCAAATATCAGGAACTCTACGACAGGATGTTGAAAGACAAGAGACTGGAACCTTTCCTTATATAGGTTTTTCTCAACCCAAGTTGGGTTTTATCAAGAAACACTCTCCTGAAGTCGCAATTTTTATAGTTTTTAAAATTTGGAGCTGTGTTTTTTTTTTAATTGAAAGAACGGGAATGTTAGTTTTCATAGTAAAACTGTAAATTTTAGACAAATGTTTAAACTTTTACACAATAACAGTTATTGCTCAACTTTCTAGTTTTTTTTTTTCTTCAGATGTTTTGTTTGTTTATTGCAGTGTTCTTCAACGGGGGCGATATCGCCCCCTTGGGGGCGATTTCAAGATTTTGGGGGGCGCTGGGAGCCAAAGGGGCGGTACGGGGGCGATTGAAACAAAAGTGGGCGGTAAGGGGGCGCTGGACACATAAGGGGCAATCGGTGGCGCAGAGAAGAAACAAAAGAAAAAAAAAAGAAAAACGTTTTCACCGTAGCACATTTTCTTCAAAGCGGCACTGGCGAAGTATATATAGACAAATAATTTTATTTTTAGAGTTCGGGAATTCCTTGTTTCTATGATTTATAAAACCAATAGCTATTTTTGTTTTTACTATAGCAGTATTAAGCGCGTAAAACAGTTTGTAGATTGATAAATAAACAAGGTAATAACCTTTTTAAATTATAGGGTTTTTTATATCTACAGTAACATAGTTATATAATAAATAATATTAAACAATGTAATAAAGCTAGCGTTAACATAAATGAGTGTAACGTTCATTTTACAGTGAAAGCATTGACAATGTCGACCAAGAAAAAAACTCTCCAGTATTCAGCAAATTATCTCTCCGTGGGTTGCATAGAATCGCCTGAAGATAAACGTATTCCATTGTGTCTACTTTGCATGAAAAGATTTTCCAATGAGGCGATGAAACAAACTCGGCTCCAAGAACATATGAATGCCTTGCATCCTGACAAAAAGGATAAGCCCATTGAGTAATTCAAAACTATTCATGAGCAATTTAAAAATCACTCGACTATTCAAACAATATTTAAAAAACAAAACAGCAAAGCAGAAGACGGTTTGATGGCCTTTTACAAAATTGCAGAGTTAATTGCAAAAAATCAAAAGTCACATTGTTGGTGAAAAATTGATAATCCCAGCTTTAAGAGTGATCATTTCCACAGTGATGCATCAAGATCCCAATGAGGTTTTGAAAGTATTACCGATAAGTGACACTTCGATTCAAAGACGGATTGATGAAATGGCCAGTGATGTGAAGCAACAACTTTTAAGGAAACGTCAAACTAGACAATTTTCATTGCAAATAGATGAGTCACATTGATTAATAACTCTTCATTATTACTTGGTTATGTGCGATATTTTGATAATGATTTCAGTGTTAATGAGGAGCTTATCTTTTCTGAAAAACTTACCCGTGACACAAAAGGGGAGTCTGTTTTTACCTTAGTAAAGAAATTTTTTTGCAAATAATGAAATACCTTTGCAAAATTTAGTAGCTTGTGCAAGTGATAGAGCACCATCAATGGTTGGACGCCACAAAGGCTTCATAAGTTTTATGAAAAAAGAAAATCCAGAAATGTTTATTATTCACTGTATGATTCACAGGCAACATCTTGTTGTTAAACAGCTTACAAGTTCATTCATCTTTAAATCTGATTATAAAAACTGTAAATAAATTAAAAACAAATGCCAAAAATGAGCGCATCTTTCAACAGCTGTGTGAAACAAATAATGAGCAACATGTTAAACTCTTATTATACACTGAGTTTCGCTGGCTTTCCAAAGGGAATTGTCTTGCTCGTTTTGCTGAACTTTTCAATACAATTTTAGAATTTTTCAAGCAACCGGAAGATTTATCTGTTTGAATTGACTTGAAGGTTAAAAAAGATTTATTGTACATGGCAGGGATCAATCGTAAAATGAATGAAATGAAGGAAAGGAGTTAACCCTTATCGATACAAAGCAGATTGTTGTCTCTTTTATTGAGAAATTGAATCACTTTTATCACAATATTTCCAGAAAAGAATTTTACAATCTCCCAGAACTCGCTTTGTTGACTAATGAATTACTGCCTGAGGACATTGACGTCTAAGCTACTCACCTGAAAATGCTCAAGGAAGAAATGGCAACTCGCTTTCAGGATGTCATAAATTTAAAAATTGAAACATGGATGATTAATCCTTTTGAAACATCTGTCTCCGATGTTCAAGTTGATTTGTAGGAAGAAATGGTAGAGTTACTAAATGATATCACCAGTCAAATGAATTTCAAAAGAGGAGGCACAGAAGAGATGTGGCTGCAGCGATTTGTTCCTGTCAAATACCCAAAACTATGGTCAAAAATGGAATTGCTATTTTTAGCTTTTCTTACAACTTATATGGCTGAAACTGGATTTAGTGCCGTTACAAGCATAATGAGTAAACAAAGAAATAGACTTGATGTAGCCACTAGAGGAGACCTACGCCTTGCTTTGACTAATTTAAAGCCTGACATTTCTAACATTGTTAAACTGCATGAGGCACAAGGTTCCCATTAGTTCAAGCTTAGTTATGTGTGATGAATTATTTTTTTTTTTATTAAATATAAGACTAAATGTAAAGTTTTAATGTAAAAAAAAAATAGTAGTGTTCCATACTAGTTGCGCTACAGCCAATGGAGGGCTTTGACCTGCTTCAACACATCTCTCCTTTCAGATCTCTCCTGAGCCTTTCGTCTTCACGCCCTTACCCCAAGCTGTTGCAGATCTGCCTCCACATCATCAATCCATCGCTTTCGGGGTCTGGCTTTGGGTCGCCTGCCTTTTGGTTTTCGCCTGTATAAAATTTTCTTTCCTCTGTTATCTGGCATTCTTTCAAGGTGACCTGCCCACGCCCTAACGTAGTCTGTTTTTTTATTTTCTGTCACTATCGGTGGGTATTCATACAATTGAAATATAACATGGTTGGTGCGTGTCCTCCACCCTGTTTCATCTTGTATAGAAGTACGAGTGTCCGTAAGAATTGTTCGTTACCAAGTATTTAGTACTTTTTTGGCTGTCTTTGTTATGGTCTGGGTTTCACTTGCATACTTGCTGCTGGTCTTATTATGCTTTTGTATATTATTTTCTTGGTTTTCCTTAATATTGATATTTTTAATGTAAAAAAAAGTTAAAGACATTCTGTTTAACTGTTTGCATTTATATCCTGTAAGCTATTTTTATTTTTTTTTTACTAATAATTTAAGATTAATTAACAATATGTAAGTTACAATGCCAATATATAAATCAATACATGTTCTTTTAGTACAATTTACCTTCCGATTTAAAAAAAAAATAATTTTACTATTATATGTCCGTTGGAGGGGGGGGGGCGCTGGAGATTTTTTAAAGAGAAAATATACGAAAAGGGGGCGGTGGGTTAAAAAAGGTTGAAGACCACTGGTTTATTGTGAGATGTGAATTTAAACTTAGAATTTAAAAAGATTACAAAGAGAGTTTGTGTGATACACAAACTCAGAGGCGGCCCCCATCGGAGTCGGATCCCTGTCAGATCCGCCTATTCGCAAGATGTTTCGGATGTTCCTTCAAAGTTGAAAATAATTAACTTCTCGCTAAATGACGGAGGATGGCGAGCAGGGTATAAACCTGCCTTATCTTGGTGTTTCCTTTCTACACTAGACTGTAGTTCGGATTTATCGTTGGTCCCTGGCTCAATTACTGCATGCTCCCATCCCCTCCTGTGGAAGGTTTGAAATAGGAAGTAAACTATCTTTAACTCTGAAGAAACAATCGAAACATGTAAAACAAACAGACACATAACCCGGGAGCGTCGAGATAATCAGTTCAGCATACTAACTGGTTACAAACTAATAGCCTGATATATACAATATGTCACACGAGCGATTTTAAATAATATTTCAGCATTGATCTGTAGAGATGTAGATGTACATAAACTAAACTTCTGATTTAGCACTCTTAATATATATCTTATTAATTATTATTATTAATAATTTGGATGTAATTTAGATAAAATTTATGTAAAATTAAAATAAAAAGCCCAGATAATCAATAGAATGAATGCAATATTAAATTTAAAAATAGAAGATTAGTTTTAGTTTATTATAACATTTCAATGTAGATCTAGACATAAACATCCGTAACAATCTATTATAGATATTTTAAACTATCGCAATATTTCTGTATGAAAAGTAAAGGTTAAATATTATTTTCAAAAGCCTTTAGTTTTTTTTTATCTAACCGTGACGGACAGACCAACAAACAGTTAAAACGCACAAAAATATGCTTCTTTCATTCTAATGTTGGCAATAAAAAACATTAGTTTAGAAATTAGTTTAGAATCATGTCATGTCCGGGCTTTACGCTAGTACACGAAAGTCGCTGCTAAAAGTTCATTTCAAAAAAAAATATATCAAAGGTAATCAACAGATCTTATTTAATGCCCCAGCGGTCAAAATATACATCTTCCGTGCTTTGATCTCTCAACGTTTGCCTTGTAAAGCTGATGTTCAAGGCAACTGCCACACCTCTTTAATGAGTTAATTACTTAAATAGTGAATACTCAGAGGTTTGAACAACATAAAACGTGAAATCTTTTGCATTATGTTAGATTATTAATTGTATTAAATTAGGTTTCATTTATATTGCATACTAATTAGGTTTTTTCTCTTTAAATACTGCTTGCATAAAATATTTTTAAAAATTAGATTTTGAGCTTTTAGAAAAAAAAAGTAGCCGTTGCATCAGAACTTTGAATGATCTATATTATCGTGATGTCAGATCTTCATTATCTCTTCTACTTTCTGAGCACTAAACGGGACGGACGGACAGACAGACAGACAGACAGACGGACAGACAGACAGACAGACGGACAGACAGGCCACACAAAACTAATAGCGTCTTTTCCCCTTTCGGGGACCGCTAAAAAGAACTGGACTTTACCAGACGAACAATATTTGACACCTTCCTAATTATTATTGCTCAAAATTTACCTAAGCATAAATTCAGGGGCGTAACTAGGGGTTCGGGGGCCTACTGTTGTATATACTTCATTGTTATTGTTCTGCATAAAAGATTTTCTTTGAAGTTTAAAAAGTTTAAAAAGAAAAATACTCCCATGGCCTCACGATGTCTATGCACAGAAGCCAGTGGCGTAGCTAGAGTATATGATGCCTGGTGCGGTACCCCATCTTGATGCCCCTCCTCCCCAAAAAAACAAAAAAAAACAAAAAAAAAAACTAAATACTAACATTGCAAAACCTTACTTTTTTGTTCAAAATAATATGTATTCATTAATCAAATATTGTTAATTCAAAAAAAAATCAGATTTACAAAAATATACTAAAAGTGAATTTTACGGGCTTTCTTGCTGGCAAGAGTATCAATAATTTTATCGAAATCAATTTTTTTCCACCAGCTCTTGTTCAATGGACAAAATGAATCGTAAATTTGTCATTGTTGATCGCAAGTAATTCTTGATCAGTTTAAGTTTGGAAAAACTTCTCTCGTATGTAGCGACGCTTACCGCAATTGTCGAAAATATGCGAATCATGATGACGATATTCAGGACTCAATCATCTAGCTGATATTTTTTTTATAAAACTCAAGAGCTGAGCAAGTCCTTGTTTTGGAAATTCGTTTTTATCAATGTCGCTAGGAGTACTATCGAGATTGATTTCGACCTGACGATTTAATAGCTGGGAAGGCGACAAATATTCATATCTATCTGCTACATCATAAGGTTGCTTGAATCGGGTGATTATTTCTTGAACAATCCTGTCCAAGGTAGAATAAATTTCCCTTCGCAGCTCTTGTATGTGTGTAAGTACAGAGTCGTCACTTTTCTCACCAGGCATCTCTTTTTTATGGCCATTACGTTTTTGAGGTTCTGTACTGATTCTCAGATTTGACCACACGCTTTCAGCAAATGTAATGCTGGCTTCAGCGATGTCCTCTCGATTACTACTTAAAAATGTCTCAAATGTTTTTAGTTTTAGTGAGCAGTCTCGAATAGACAATACTTGTTTTTGAAGGTAGACTTGCGCATCATTAATTTCAGTTAATACAGGATCACAAAATCCAAGACAGGTGAGAAAATTAAAAGACTGAATAGCAATTAATAATCTACCTGCTTCAGATTTAGTCGATGAATTTTCATCTCTGCTAGTTAATGTCTCCAGAGTTTCTATAATTTTAGAAAATGTATCCCTAATCATCTTGACGGCTTCTACTCTGGCGCTCCAGCGGGTCTCAAGTTGAAAGTCTCAACTAAACGTTTAAAGCTAGTTCCTGTTATTTTGATGAAGATATCACAGCGGTGTGTTGAAGTTGAGAAAAAGGCGTGTAAACGGTCCAGTGTACCAAAAAATGTTACCGATTGACTTCAGCTTCAACAGCTCGAATTCTTTCGAAATTAAGAGACTGATTTGAGCAGGCAATGAATAGTGCTTTGGGATTGACTTCTAGAATATGTTTTTGGACACCGTAGTTAAGATAAGATAAGATAACTTTATTGATCCAAACAAATGGAAATTTGTTTTGACTACAATTGACAACATCAGCGTAAATAATGTACAACAACAACACAGATTTACGATATAGATGCACATACAAACAACATTCACACACGAAAAGAAGACATACAACACACTCATAACCAGCGCTTAGAAATAGACATCTATGTACATCTTGATGATGGCAAAATGTTAATTGGTCATCCAGGGTCTATTGTATCTGAATGTTTTTAATTTCCTTCTTTCATATAATAATGTTTTCACAGAACTTGATTTATGAATTAACAGTTAAGTCCTTAAGTTCATCTGTCTGGGCAGTTGTTCACAAACATGTCCCTTTGTAGCAGTAAAACAGCGGTCGTCAGACCGTGACGAGGTGGAGTTTTGACCTTTCATGACCGCAGCATTATCATAGCCTTGACCCCTGTAGTCCATTATGTCTAAGCCATCCGAACGTAGTTTCTCTAGAATCATCTCAGCGATTCCCGCAGCTTGCTTGTTCTTTGTGTCGATGACGTCAATAAAAGACTTACGAATCTGCACCCCGTAATTATCCATGACAATGTACCGTAAAATTTGGGAAGTTAAAACTATGTTTAAGAGCTATAATTGTTTGGAAAGGATGGTCACATAAGATTTGCTCTGTTTAATGAGTAGGCTATAGAATTTATAGATTATATGGGGCAGAATTTTTTTTTTCGGATTGCCAAGTATTATTATATTAAAAACACAAACTTTCACAGCCTAGTTTTGCTTTGGTGAAGTTATTCCTTGTCCTGCTCCAGTAGAAACACAAATTTGATTGCCCAACTTTTTGATATAGAAATAATAGAGAAATATTTGGCTTGTTTTACTTGCTGTATGATTTATACATTTTGTCTTTTAACGTAATCCCCCAATATTTTAATAAATTCATTTTGTACTTGTGGAGACATGTCTCGGTCTGGAACAAAGCTTAGTTCGAAGTACATGCTCCCTCAAGAGGGGATCGTACTTTGTTAGTAATTTTACTAAGTCCAAGAAATTGCCTTGATTTTGCCTTTCCAACACTTCTTCTGCTCGCTCGCTATGCCCACGAAGTGCCAGATTTTGCTTTGAGAGAAAACGAATGCTGTCCAAGATTCTCTTCTGGTAGTCTCTCCAGGTTTTCGTCTCTTGTATAATCAAATCTTGGGCCTTGTTGTCAATACTGTTCCCTACTCTCAGGCGAACTCCAAGTTTCCTCCAAGCAAGCGATGACTGAATGTGAGCTCTGCTGGTCTTATGTTTTTCTACAATGTCGTTCAGTCTAGAGTTTAGTATCCTGCTTTCTGCATTGTTTACACTGCCTGATGGTTCAGCTTCTTCAGTATGAATTTTTAAGGAGTGTACTATAGCTTACATTGTATTGAAGAAAAAGTCAAGGAGACGAAACAAAAAAGCGACATGACTAGTTTATAAATCGTTAGTACATGTTTAAAATACAGTAGTTTATGTTTTTTCTTGTCCATACAATTAGTCGTTTTTACTGAAAAGCTCAGGGAAATAGGAAATTATTACACACTGGGGGAATTTTGGTGCCCCTCTCCACTTAGTGCCCTGTGCGGCCCGCACCACCCGCACATTGGTAGCTACGCCACTGACAGAAGCATATAAAAATCTTAGGCGGAAGTAATCAATCCAAAGAGTTAATTTTGAATTCAAACATCCACGTCTAATCGGATTTTATTAGGAAAATGTGTAGCGATCAAGTTTGTTACAATAAAATCTCTGATCGCGGGGCCTCCACTTGCCAACCCCGAAGGCCGCTACTACTGTATTATTCGTGGCAACAAAGAGAGTAATATTCTTGTTTTTGCTGCAAGCACATATTTAATCTCTTTAATCGGCAACAAATCTATTCAAGATTTGTATTTTAAAATGTAAAACTAACTGAAAAAAAAAAGAACTTTGATCTCTGTGGGAAAAAAAAATATTCAAAAACTTCAAATGTAGTTGTAAATTACTTTTTCACTCCACATGTCACTGGTTAGAAATTATTTAAACAAAATGTGTAATTTGAAATTGATGAATTTTCAAAAATTCAATATAACTTAAACAGTGGGTCCGCGGAAAATCAGAAAACCTGTCAAGGGGTCCACGAGACAAAAAAGTTTGGGAACCACTGACCTATATCTTTTTTTTTTAAATAAAGCCATGACTTAAAAAATCTAGGTGTAGATAGCTTAGCTATAGAAAAATAATATATTTTGAGTAGTTTAGATCCGTTTCAAATGTGTAACATATATATACTAGTCAACCGGCGGCCTAGCATACGCCGCTATTTTGCAGAGCAGGCCTTAGGCACTGCAACATATGCGACCGCAGTGGGTCCCGCACTTTCTTTGGATCCGTGCTAATTTTTAGGTGTATAAATTATAAAATTAAACAATTTTATAACATATAAGAGATTTCCCGCGGCCTCTTGATTTACCAGGAGTCCCTGGAAATCTCCTGAAATTTCAAAATATAGGGCTATGAAAAAAAGTCCGCGAAATCTCCGGAAATTATTAAAATCTTTTGTAAAGTAAAAGTAAAGTAAAAAAAAAAAACGGAAATATATAGATACAAATTGAAAATGGAAGTGAGATTAAAAGGGGGAAGCTAGAAGAAGGATATGAACAGGAAACCAGTGAAATTATTATTTTAACGTAATTTGTGATATTAATTATAGTACTTCTAAAGTCAAACCTGAGAGTAGACTATATCTGTGTATTATCGTTCTAGTTTCAAGGGTCTTACGACACAATTTAATCTGGAAATACTTTTAATATAATGACAAATTTAGAAGAAGAGAATTATATACACCACTTTCATTCACAAAATGCTCCTCTATGCTACGCCATTTTGTGAATGAAAATATTGCGGATTTAGATACACCATTTTCCATTCACACCATGCTGCGCCATGGGATCTTCCCTATTTACTTGTTGTTGCTAGTATGTTTGAACTTTTGAACTTGTCGACTAAAAATATAATATATAGATATATATTATTGAATCATTAAAATCTTAATTTACTAGATAATATAGTTTATAGATTTTTTTTTAATTGAACACAACAAATATTCCTGAAGAATAAAATAAAATAAATTAATACTAAAAAAAACCTAACCTATGTAGGAAAAACCTAGATATCAATAAAAGTGTTCTGTTTGATCATAGTGCATGGTAATGGAGGCAATGTAGAGATTTCAAAAATGTAATATAATGTAAAATTAAGATATAATACCGATCAAACTAAAAAATAATTATTTTATTATAAAATTTAATTTAAATTTATTTTATGCTTAAGACAAATATTTCTATTTTTAAAATGATATAATTTAATAATATTTTATATGAAAAAAAATATGCAAACTAATAAAACCGTTTTTTTAATCTGTTAATTTTGTATGTATAAGAAATACACTAAAATCCTTTTGAGAGTAATCTATCTGTGTATTGTCGATATTCTTTGTAGGCGGTCAAACCGCTAAAAACATCATGACATTATTGTATGGCCGAGTTCACCTGCGGTCTCTAGTTCCACACGTAAATAGTATTTATTTTATCGAAAAATTGTATAAAATAGTTCTGAATTGTTTAACGAGGATTAAGGAACAGATTCGATCTCTCAGCCACTTGTACTCGCTTCTCACCACACCCCTCCATACGCGTCGTCAATGTTGTCAGTCCGTCTGAAGCTCTCAAATGACGCCATCGTCGGATGCTTCTATAAAGGTTTCAATCCACTTTCACTACGTGCTTTGGCTGTGACGGAAAGTTTGCTGTTTCAAGTAAATTAGCTAGAAGCGATTATTTTCTCAAACTTAGAAGCAATCTACAAGTAATGCTAATCGGGCAAGCTTTGTGGTACCACTAGACGGAGGACATCGGCTTCCGTCGCCTCAGCGTGGCGCCTCCGTGGAAACGTCCATCTAGGGAAGTGTATATATAAGAATAATTTTTCACAACAAATTAAATAAAGAATAGATGAATATTTGACGGCGATGAAAAGACAAATCAGAAACACAAGAGGAGGAGACATTTACTACACAAGTGCAGTTTATCTTTTCACTTGCAGTCGTTATTTTAAGATCCGCCAAACAGTCAATGATCTCTAAGTTGAGACTTTAAGCTTGAATAGATTTGTATTTTTTCAGTTCATTGTGTCTCTCAAAAAGAGGTAAATGTAGTACCAACGCTATTTCTAGGGACTGATACGGAAGAAGATTTCTAACCATCAAGGGGCAGCCTTGGCCGAGTAGTTTGTCCATGTCTAGACTGTACAATGCCGTTAGACACATGTAGCATGTCTCTCTGAACCACAGGAACTAAGCTAATGAATACAATTGCAATCTACAAACCGAACACTCAAAGACATCTGCTCAGTGCCTGAGATATCTGCAGTTTCATCACTAAAATACCCAAGAAATGCAGTTAATTCATGATGCTGCAGATTGTAGTTTTGGGGCTCTTGTTGCTGCCAGTGCTCCGTTGATCCAAATCAATGTTTTGACTCGAATGACGACATGTGAAGAACATTCTTGTATCTCTTCTATTGTAAACTGGTGAACGTGTTTAAGTTTAACCCGCTGTTTTATCGAGCGCTGAAACCGAACGCAACTATATAGCATTTATCACATCGAAAGATAATTGGCAAAAAAATTGTCTAGACCTTAGCTAAATATAAACAAACTAGTTGACCGGCGGCATAGCATACGCCGCTATTTACCAGGGCCGGCGACCGCAGTGGGGCCCGCATTTCATAGGACACCCAATTTTATAGGACCCGCTCTAATTTAAAGTGTAAAAATGATTAAATTAAGCCATTTTATTACTTACAACAGATTCCCCGCGCCATCCTGTCGATTTAAATGAGTCCCAGGAGCACTAACACATCTATAATCAAGAAAAGTTTGTATTCGTCATGTTGGAAACATGCAATGCAATTTTTAAATTTTTCATATCATGCATATTTTGCAGGGCAGGCCTTATAGGCACTGCAACATATGCGACCGCAGTGGGCCCTGCACTTTCTTTGGTCCCGTGCTAATTTTTAGGTGTATAAATTATTAAATTGAACCATTTTATAACATGATATAACAGATTTCCCTCGCTAAAGTCAAACCTGAGAGTAGTATCTATCTGTGTATTGACTGGTAGTCGTTCTTATCACACAAAACAATCTCTTCGGGCTTCCACTTTTTTAACCTTTCTTCCATTCACTACACAAATTCATAAGAGAGTTTTATGAAACAAAAATGTGTGCATTGCAATTGTGTGTAGGCCTACTTTATTTTTATACTTATAAATTGTGTTTAATCTCTAAGACTGAGGATAAAGCAATTTTTACATTTTTCATAATTTGGAAATCCGAATTCAATAGTAGATATATGTGCATGTTTTCACGTTACACTTGAAGTTACTTCCTTTTTCCAGTC
The DNA here is from genome assembly GCA_021533235.1 of Biomphalaria straminea. NCBI lineage: Eukaryota > Metazoa > Mollusca > Gastropoda > Planorbidae > Biomphalaria > Biomphalaria straminea. Next base: position 3,431,368 of record JADKLZ010000003.1, on the reverse strand, counting down.
TATATTTATTTACGTCTCTGTTATTTTGTTTCGTGAATGAAAAAAAGTGCGGATTGGGATGCACCAATTTCCATTCACACCGCGTGCGTGCGCCATGGGATCTTCCCTATTTACTTGCCGCTTGCATGTTGTTGTTGTTTGACCTCTTACTTAGAGGAATATATATATATAGATAATTGTAACATTTTACGTCTCAAGACAATTTTTTCCCTTTGCAACTTCTTGTGTGACTAAAGAAGCCAATCCTTTGTACTTTTAACCTTCTTTCTATTACTACTGTATCTTGCATCTGCAATCCAGGAACTTCCTTAAATGCTCGCTCTTCATGTGGATCTATCCAGTGCCACTTTTTCCCAGCTGTTGATGTCGATTTTGAAGAGCTTTATGTCGCATTTGCATACATCAGTATACCTCAGCAGTGGACGACCAGCGGATCTCATGCCTTCTGTTAAATCACAACACAGAATGTTTTGTGAAGGTCGACCTTTTGGCATTCATAATAGGCCTGACTATAGACATGTGCAAACACGCTATAGAATATTTGATACCCTTCATAGTGCAAAGAATAGCAAGCCTATAATAAATCGTACATGGTTGAACATGAACTACAGATTTGCCTATTCTATCTTTACAACTGTTTTCATGTGGAAGTACTTCTTTTAAAATAACTACACATTATAATATTCTAATGATAGGCTTTTAAGACTTAGACGACCAAATTTTCATAAATATTAATTTATTAAACTCTTGCATTAATAATGAACGGGGATCCGTAGGGGGGTACATGATAGTGCACTTGCACCCCCCTGGATTCTGACTGAATCTAAATCTACGTAATACAAAAATAACAGATCTGGAAGATGTATTTCATTATTTTAAAAATTGCTAAAATGTGGTTACTCGGAATTCAGAGGTGCGCACATAAACGGTTGTCCATCCATTCCATACACCTTATCTACTTATTTCTACTACTACATTAACCAGTGGAAGCACTACTTGTCCATTTGCTACTTAGAAATTAATTGATTTGATGTTGCAAAAAAATGGCTAGAATTTGGCTACTCAGAATCCATGTGGGTGCAAGCATGGGCGCCCGCAGGGGGATTCAAAGGGGTGCACTTGCACCCACCATGGATTCTGTCTAAATCTACATCTACGTAGGCCTAATAAAAAAACACATCTGGATGATGTATTTTATTATAAAATATTTTTTTGAAGTTGGCTACAATGTGGCTACTCACAATTCAAAGGCACGCACGTACATAGTTGGCCATCCATTCCTTACGCCTGGGCTAATCTACTACTACATTAACCAATGGAAGCACTACATGTTCAGCTGCTACTTAGAAGTTAATTGATTTGGTGGTGCGAAAAAATTACTAAAATTTGACTACTCAGAATCCAGGGGGGTGCAAGTGCACCCCCTTGCACCCCCCTGCGGGCGCCCATGACTCTACTCACTAGTCTAGGTACTAAAGGTGTTACTCTACTCACTAGTCTAGTTACTAAAGGTGTTACTCTACTCACTAGTCTAGTTACTGAAGGTGTTACTCTACTCACTAGTCTAGTTACTGAAGGTGTTACTCTACTCACTAGTCTAGTTACTAAAGGTGTTACTCTACTCACTAGTCTAGTTACTAAGGTGTTACTCTACTCACTAGTCTAGTTACTAAAGGTGTTACTCTA
>JADKLZ010000003.1:3392879-3406330 GCA_021533235.1 Biomphalaria straminea | reverse complement strand
ATAGACCCAATGTTGCCTACAAAAATTGAGATAGACCCAATGTTGCCCACAAAAGTGCGAAATGAAAAAAACAAAAACAGAAATATCAATCGTGCACAAATGTTCGACTTCTAAATTTTTTCGGTACCTTAAAAAAAAAGAGCAAGCGAAGTTTCCCTTTCATAGATCTCTTAGGCAGATAATGTTAAGGGGATTTGTTTCTTTGGCAAACAAAAAGCAGGGTGTCATGGGGGCAACACAACGAACAACCGTCTTTACTTTCCCCAATTTAAGTTGAGCGGACACCCCCCCCCTCCCTTAAAAATCTCAAAATTAAAAATCCGAGTTATAAAATAAGATTCGAACCCAGGACATCAGGTTCACAAGCCAAGCGCTTTATTACTCGGCCAAACATATTGATACTTTAAAGAAATGAAGCAAGTTGATAGATAAGTCAAACATATTGATACTTTAAAGAAATGAAGCAAGCTGATAGATAAGTCAAACATATTGATACTTTAAAGACACGAAGCAAGCTGATAGATAAGTCAAACATATTGATACTTTAAAGAAACGAAGCAAGCTGATAGATAAGTAAAACATATTGATACTTTAAAGAAACGAAGCAAGCTGATAGATAAGTCAAACATATTGATACTTTAAAGAAACGAAACAAGCTGATAGATAAGTCAAACATATTGATACTTTAAAGAAACGAAACAAGCTGATAGATAAGTCAAACATATTGATACTTTAAAGACACGAAGCAAGCTGCTAGATAAGAAAAACGACATAATTGGGTTTACCCTCTCTGGCAAATGTCGCAAAGCTGCACGACAGGACGAGAAACAGAGACAGTTTGAGGCTGGTCATCTTTGGTCCACGTCTGCTCTCTCTACTGAGAAACTGACTTGATGTATGCAGTCATGTTTTTTTTTATAGAGACTAGAGCGTTAGCACAGCTTGTTGCCTTTTTGTTTCTGAAACAGCACATTTTAATAGTTCAAACACATTGAGACAATTTCTTTTTACATAACATCTTCAACTAGTGAGTCTGTTGGCTAATTATAAAAACATGGAAAACCAACATTAATATTACTTGGAGGGTATGTATATGTAAATAAAACAGTATTACAGTCGCGTGATGTCCCCCAGCCAATAAAATAAATAACTTTTGATATTACTATGTTAAAGAGCGTTGGCAATGTACGGGTACTGCGGACAGCACACATCATCAAGTATTGAGAGGCACCAGACTTTGTCCCAGTATGTATTAAATTCCTATTCGCCAAAGCTTTCAGTACAAATTATGTATTAACAACATAGACTATATGTAGTCTATAATTAACATCCTTCTCAGCATTCTCAGCCAAAGACATATTACTTAATTTTAACCAAGTAGACAATATAGGAGATATAGAAGTACAGGAAAATGGAGTCCAAAATCTATTAGCCAGCGTCAAGCTGAATAAAGCGTCGGGACCTGATGGTATTCCAGCTAGATTACTAAAAGTACTAAGCAATGAACTAGTACCTGTGTTCAAAATACTTTTTCAGGCATCTCTTAACCAGGGCACAGTACCAAGGGACTAGAAAGAAGCTAATGTCACCCCTCTGTTTAAAAAAGGAGAAAAATCTGTCCCAGGAAACTACAGACCAGTATCACTTACCAGCATCACATGTAAAATCCTAGAACACATAATATGTAGCAACATCATAAACCACTTAGATAAACATAATGTCCTTACTCCATACCAATATGGCTTTAGGAAATATAGATCATGTGAAACACAGCTAATAGGACTTATTGATGATTTTTCAAAAGGTTTAGATAATAGTGAACAAATGGATGCTATCTTACTAGATTTCTCAAAAGCTTTTAACAAAGTTCACCAACATAGTTTGCTTAAAAAAATTAAAATATTTGGTATTGATGGTCCATTGCATCAGTGGATTAAAGATTTTCTGATAGGAAGTTAACAAACTGTAATAATAAATGGCTCTAAATCAACACCAATAACAGTAAACGCAGGTGTACCCCAGGGAACAGTCTTAGGTCGACTACTATTTCTAATTTACATAAACGGTTTGCCAAATTGCATTAGTTCAGGAACAAAAGTCAGATTATTTGCAGACGATGACATAATATATAGAACAATAAAAACAACACAAGATACATAAATTTTACAAAGAGAATTAGATGAATTACAAAAATGGGAATCAAATTGTACCATGTCTTTCCTCCCAGAGAAATGTCAGTTATTAAGAGTAACAAAAAAAACTAAAACAAATTAATTCCACTTATCTTATTCATGGTAAACCAGTAACACAGACTAAAAACGCAAAATACCTAGGTGTTATAATAAATAAAAAAACTGTCATGGAATCCCATATTGATGAAACAATAAAAAAATTAAACATTAGGGTTTATTAAAAGATATTTCTATAAATCGAATAAGAACATAAAACTAAAATGCTATTTAATCTTGGCTAGGTCATTAACAGAATATGCATCCTCTGTTTGGTCAACTCAAGAAAACATTGAGAAACTGTAACAGACACAAAATAGAGCAGTGAGATTCATAACAAATCAATATTCACATTTGGCTAGAGTAACACCTTTAGTAGAATCACTAAATTTAGAAAGCCTTCAGGATAGAAGACTCAAAAGTAAAGTAACAATTACACATTAAACACTGAACCATAATCTTCAAATACAAAAACAAAATTGAATAAAACACTCAGAAAGAAACAAAGATAAAGGCACACTCTTTGTCCCATATTCTAGGACAAATGTGTACAAATGCATCTTCTTCCGTATTGTCATTAGAGCATGGAATGGGTTGCCTGAGCTAGCCAGGGAAACCAGTGACTAGGCATAATTTAAGTCACTGGTAAATATGCATGATTGAATACATGACGCGTAGGACGTAATCATCTTCTTTTTTTGAAGTAACGTCTGTATTATATAAGATAAGATAAGAAATCCACAAGATATTGTATTTGAAATGTGTCAGTATACTGTGTTTATTTTGGTACTCTTTATAATGTTCCTATATTCTTTCTTAAAAAAAAAGGTGTAGGCCAACTTGAATTAAAGTGACTAGATTTGTTTAAATCTCTATCGGCAATGCCCATTCCTTCTGAGGCACAAGCTACACTCTGTTACTTCATTGTTCAATATATTGGTTTTATATCAGGGACAAAGTTATGGTCGTTTTATTGAGTGGATATGTTTGTTATGTAACCAAGGGGAAAAAGAGCGTATGTTTTTCGGAGAGTTTCTGATGATCTTAGTCCTAGACAATTGTTGAAGCATAATTTCACTATTATTTTTTTTAAAGACTTCTGTAGACAGCGACACGGAGGATTCCAGCTACCAGACGCCTCAGCATGGCGCCTCCGGAAACGTCTAGTAGTGGAACTAGATAGGCTAAGTACGAGTAGCGAACCAGGCCCGGCCGAGAGTCCCTGGGTGAGCATTTGTTTTTTGTTTTTTCTCTCTCGGGGTTGCATTAGTTTCGGCACTGATAATACTGGCTTCAATACTGCCCTTCTGACTAGTAGATCAACATGAGTTCGCATTCCGTAGCAGAAAAACCTTTTTTTTAAAGGTAGATTTTGGTATCATTTTAGTTATTTCAGGGGCGTAATACCCAAGGTAGTTGAGAAAATTAAAAGAATGCAAAGCCACTAAAAATCCTCCTATTTAAGACCTAACAATATAAAATTTTCACCTGCACTAGTCATTGTCTCCAGAGTTACTATAAGGTTTGAAAATGTATTCTTAGGCTATCAAACTCCGGTTACTTTGAGGCTAGTTCCGGTTAATTTGAGGCTAGTTCCGGTTACTTTGAGGCTGGTTCCGATTACTTTGAGGCTAGTTCCGGTTACCTTGAGGCTAGTTCCTGTTACTTTGAGGCTAGTTCCGGTTACTTTAAGGCTGGTTCCGGTTACTTTGAGGCTAGTTCCGGTTACTTTGAGGCTAGTTCCGGTTACTTTGAGGCTAGTTCCGGTTAATTTGATAAGGACGTGTGTAAACATCCCAATGTACCGAAAAATTTATAAAAATGTCCCATCTTGATTTTTTTAAATCTTGAGCCTTGCTGTCAATAGTGCTACCTACTTGTAGACAATATTTAGTCTACATATTAAAAACAGTAATCTGTGTTTGTTCATGTATGTGCAATGTGTAATTCTATAATTTTTACTGAAAAGTTAATGAAAGTTCATTATATCCGTGTATAGAAGATTGCTAGTAGAATTAGGAGTTTCTAGTATTGTAGTGGGGGGGGGGCGAACGTATACCAAAAGCAATCTTTTCGATGAGATGAAAGGTGGTCGTCGTAACAGAGGCGTCCCACAGAAACGCTTGAAAGACCAGCTTAGACTCCAACTTGCTTTAACAGTTGGTTGCATGCGGCTTCAGAACGAGACAACTGGGCTGGAGGTCACCTAGAAAGGTCGCGGGATACACATCTTAGATAAATAAAAAAAAACAGGGCGAAAAGAACATCTAAATTGAACAGAATACTGCATTCCTCATTAATCTTCGGACTCGAAGATAATCCTTATTATTATTATCTATTGCGTTACGTGTTAATGGATGAGTTTTGCTTCTATGTTATAACAAATTAAGATCTGTAAATGTTGAATTGAGGGCGCGGTGGCTGAGCGGTAAAGCGCTTGGCTTCCGTACTGGAGGTCCCGGGTTCGAATCCTGGTGAAGACTGGGATTTTTATTTCGGGATTTTCGGGCGCCCTTGAGTCCACCCAGCTCTAATGGGTACCTGACATTAGTTAGGGAAAAGTAAAGGCGGTTGGTCGTTGTGCTGGCCACATGACACTCTCGTTAACCGTAGGCCACAGAATCAGATGACCTTTACATCATCTGCCCTATAGACCTTAAGGTCTGAAAGGGGAACTTTACTTACTTTACTTAAATGTTGAATTATAAATATGTTCATCAGACATAGCTATATTTCCACACATGTATCAATTGATCGAAGTTTGCTCTGCATAACTCGGGATTGATCTATATTTATGAATATAATTGTTAAATACATTCTACAGTAAGAGACTTACAATAATAGAAACAACAGATGCATGACTTTTTGTGTAATTAAAACAAATATTTGATGATAGGAAAACAAAAATTAAGAATAGGACTTGTGGTCTCCAATCAACAATTTTAAAATAAACGCTACAATCTCTTTGTCCCTATTGCGAGTATCTGTTCTGTCAGCCTCAAACAGATTGCGATTCGATTTGTTGATTATAATCTTGTGAAGATCAACTTGCATTCATAACATTAAAGTTATATTTCGAATAATTATTTTCAAGAAGATGTTATAATAAAGATAAAAAAAGAGAAACTAGTTTTAAAAGTTTATAAAAAATAGATCAGAAAGATGATACAGTCCGTTATATCGGCTGAGCAGCAGCTTGTTAGTTCACACTACAAGGGTCTGTGTAGTTAACTCCTTCCGTCCACTGGGCTGGAAGTTCATATCTGAAATAAAATGTTCATTTTAGTTTTTAAACTAATGACATAATTATTGTTTTCTATCCGTGATTTTATTTGTCAGTAACTCAGCCAGTCAGTCTGTCTATCCCTCATCTTATTTGTCAGTAAGTCAACCAGTCAGACAGTTTCAGTCAGTCAGTTAATCAGTCAGTCAGTCAGTCAGTCAGTCAGTCTGTTTGTCTGTCCGTCTGTCTATCTATCTATGTACCTATCCATCTATCAATCCATCTATCTATCCATCCATCCATCCATCCATCTATCTATCTATCTATCTTATGCCAATGGGGAGCAGTTTACTCTTTTTTTCACATCTCATTCAGATACATTGGTTGCAACATTGAGTGGAGTGACGATATGGGGCGACAACCCTAGCCTCGACAAGATAGTCAAAGATTATTATAAAATATTAAATATGTCATTATGCAAAGATGATTATAAAATATTAAATATGCCATTATGTCTGTAGCTGCAGATATTGCCAATGACAGATCTTTATGGAGACAGCTAGCCGCACAATGCGCCGACGGCGCGGGAGGACCTAAGTCTAAGTCTGTAGCATTTTACGTCTCGAGAGATACTAGTGTATTACTTTGTAACTTCTTATTTGACTAAAGTGACAGATCCTTGCAATGCATCCAAAGACCCAGGTTTGGCCCACATCTATTTTATCACAAAAGCTTTAGCTTTTTATAATGTTTTCCCTATTTTCTTTGTGTTCGCCATTAGAGATCCAGTTCCTTTTCTTTATGCTTGTTGTCCCTGTACGCCTATCTTGTGCTTCTTTCTACGGTTGGTGTCCATCTTGAGGAACCTTCTCGCTGACTGACGATATATTTTTAAACCCGTTAAGGGTTTACAGTTGTAAATTTTTTAAAGGATTTGTCAATACAATTTGTGACAAAATTTAAAATTTTATGCTTGAAATACTTGAGCTTAAACATTTACCTTTGTTTTTTTACCATAATGTAAGAAAGTCTTGCGTAATGCTCAAACGATGAACGGCTGCATACCAAAGCAGTCACCTTATTGCACGTTAGAGTAAAGCTGTAGGGGGGACGGGTCTGGAATCAGAACACCAAAAAAGTGTTATTTTATTCTGATGGTATTTTTACTATTTATTTTAAAGTTTTTCTTTACATGCTGGCAAAATACAGGATTGATTTTGTTTCTAGCAATAATAAAAGAGCTATTTCAAAATGTGGTTATTATCTCACCTTGCGAGGTGTCTCTGTAGCACAGTCCGGGTAAGATCCACTGTATACATCCTTCTCGATTCGATCATACAAAATTTCACATCCAGGTTTAGGTGTCAAAGATTCCACTTCAATATTTGTCAGGTCTGCATATTCATATTGCCTCGGTCTGTGGGATAAAATAACAGTTCCTGTAGCATCTACTGCTGGTACTGATAACGCGAATGTTTAACTGTTTGTATTAGGGCCTCTTCTGGCCTTGTTAAAGTGGGCTTGCGTATGCATTAAATATCATTGTCCTGGTCACTTTAGTTGCAGCGTAGTATTACTAGGTTAATGAGTAACAAGACATCAATACGTAAATATTCAAAGACTAACTCAATTCCAGCAGACGAAATATTATTATTAGAAATAAGATAACTTGTAGGCAATCTTAGCCATGATACAATATTGATCACATTACATAGGTCCATTGGAATATTGATAAATTAACACTCGATATCAAATCACGAAATTCACACAGTCAGAGTAAATTGCATACATCCTTAGTCTGCTGTAGTTCTTCGATAACTAACTAATTCAGTCTCAGTCACAGTCCCACACCCAAAAACTGGATCCGCCAGTGCTTCATTGAGGACCTCAGAACAGTGGACACCAGGTGGGAGGAGGCTGCAGATATTGCCAATGACAGAGCCTTATGGCTTGCCGCCCAATGCGCCGAGTGGCTCGGGTGGACTTAAGTCTAAGTAAGTAAGCAAGTCTTGGTTTAGATATGAACTTACTTGTAATCAATTGGTCGTTTGACATTAAACTGCTGTCCATGAATTATTCCGAACTCATCTTCAGAGTAGACCAAAATATCCATTCTATGGACAACTCCATTGACAGATTCCTCGACATAATAAGTCAAATTCTGAATGACAATACATTTAAAAAATTACTATCAATAATAAGAAATTGTTTTTAAGTTTGAAGTTTAAGGATGAATGCAATATATGTGTGGACACACAAACTAAAAATCGGTCCCTGAAGTGGTCCACCCAGGCTGGTCAAAAGGCAGGTATCAATATTTCAGAAAGAACATCACAATTAAATTCTATCATAGACAAATGACAGAGAAGAATGGAGAAAGAAGGTTCCCAGATCTTGTGTGGCGCCCCAGCGGTGCAGCAGATCAAAGGATAGTTCAAATAAGTGAAGTTAGATGTGAACCTGGCCTAACTGATGTCTTAAAATGAATATCTGATTGATCTAATTGTTTTGTAAAAGGTCAATCTCTTAATCAAATCCTAAAAAGAAAAGAAAAAAAAACATCTCCGAAAAAAAAAATTTCTTTCGTTAAATGTTCTATAGTTGTTATTCTGAACAGAATTTCACTTAATAATAAGAAACCCTAACCCTAACCCTACTTATTAATTATTTTAAATTATATCCAACTTATATGCATACTAAATATATTTTTTCTCTTAAAAAAGTAAACATTATTTTTGGGTAAATGTAGTAGTTAGTAGGACAGAACTTATATAAAGTAGCAATACAAATGTAAAAAAAAAATTTTTTTTAACAAAAATCTAAATGTGTCGACTATATGTTGTGCTAGGTTGTAGCCATTTTTAGAGCTCTCATGTTTATTACTATTAATAGAGAATAGTTGTAAAAGTGGTGTATTTTTATGAAAAAAATGCTTGCATAAATGTTTTAAAAAATTAAAATTTTCACTTTTAGAAAAGAAAAAGTAGCCGTTGCATCATAACTTTGAATGGACTAAATTATTATGATGTCGGATTTTAAGTATCTTATCTAGTTTACAAGATCTAAACTGGACAGACGGACAGACATTTCACACACAACTAGCGTTTTTTCCTCTTTCGGGGGCCGCTAAAAAGACAATACCTCCATTATAAAACTTAAAATTAAACTAAGACTGCTTTATTGATCCTTATGGAAATTTGTTGTGATTACAAGGACTCTTTACAGACAACACAACAGAGACATGCACATAAATAGAACAAATACAATATAAAGTAACAATATTCAGTAATTACACACAGACATCTTGGTCCTTTTCATGTTTCTTGGTAAGGGTGATGTTGATAAAACATATCTTAAATATATTTAAGAACAAAAATTATTTAAAAAATTTTCTAGCTCAAACCAGGTATCAAACTCGTGATTTGACACCGTCAGCTCCTTGAACGAACGGTTAGTTGAGTAATTATTTATTGGCAGAGGCGTCACTAGGGTCGGTGTCACCCGGTGCGGTAAGATCGGGGTGTCACCCCCTCCCCCCCAGGAAAAATAATCTTCCCCTCGAAAACAAACAACTTTCTTTATTTTGAACGATAAAACTGTAAGCTAATAAAAAATTGTTTATAACTTTATATGATACTCGTAAATGTTTTTCTATTCTATTTTAAAATGTCGTTGTCTTTCACATTTGATCAAACGTTACTGTATACATTAGAAATGTACTATCGTAGAATTGAGAAACCTTGAGTTGAACATATTTTATTTTTACTAGAGATTATTTCAGAGCTCCTTACGGAAAAAGTCTTTAATTATACTAGTGTTTCTCAGCTGCTTCCGAAAATGCAAATCAAGCACTGAAGAGGTTTACGACATTCGAAACTTCGTTTTAAAAAAAGCCTAGAATACCAACAAAGCCAAAAAAATACGTTTTGAAGATTAAAAAAATAATAAAAAATTGATAGCCTCCATCGGAATCACTCTAGAAAATAGAAGAAAAAAAGACATCTTGCAACAATTTGTCCAGATACAGCGACATGCCTAAAGCAAATCAAGCTGTTGTCTCACAGACGTTGGAATTCTTCAACATCGATACGGATATGAGATTAGGGTGTATCTTATCCTAATTTCTCCTACTTGTAGCCACCGACGATTTAATTAAACAGGCTGCATTCAGATTCCCATGACTAAACCAAACCGAGTTGGATTTTGCAGGCAACATAGCATTACTTTGAAATACAATTAAATGTATTCACGACATGACGGATAAAGACGCACTCATAGTTATACATGTACGGTGCAGGTTATCCAATTCTCGATCAACATTGGTAATACAGATCTTTAACAAATAGTAAAGTTAACCTATTTAGGCAAAATTATTCAAGTGATGGAGATGCATATCATGGTGTTGCTTGTCCGGTTGGAAAACAAGAGCCGTCTTTCAATAAGTATGGCCTATCTGAACAAACACATCAATTAATCTGGAGATTAAAATCCACCTACTCAATACAATAATTGTCTCAATGGTCCTCTGCGCTTCGAGACCTGGAAGGTTGAAAAGAGGCTGAGTAGTGATGGCTGAGAAGGATCCTACAAATCCTCCTGAGATAATTTTACCAATAGAGAATTTTTTTTAAACAGGCAGGCATTCGCCAAGGGAAGTGGCGACTGAATGTCAATTGACATTTGTAAGACATATCATGAGACGAGACGAAACACGTTTACTAAAGTCATCCTTAACATGAAAGCCTCAAACAGAAGTGCCTGTGAAAGTCGCCTTAGACTGATTTCGTTGAGAAAGCTTGCAACCTTATGCGTCGCATGTCGTGCGAGAGGCTTACGCATGTGTGTTTTTCAGCACATTGCAACAAATAACGTTACGTTCACCACTCAACTGGCCAGATAAGATGTTTGTCGGAGTGACATACATTCATTCAAAGTTGTCCGGGGCGAAGACCGGGCGCCAATTTTTTTTATATATTTCTGAGCTTTAGAAACGATTTCTCCTGGCGTCAAAAACACATAATAAAGTCAAAAAGAATAAAATTACGAAGGGTTGGGACATGTTGATAGTAAATTGTGAGTGAAATTCAAGGCAGCAATTTTTTAAAAGTTGCATTTAAGAAAAGTGCATTTTTCCCACTTGGGTGTCACCCCCTTGTGGGTGTCACCCGGTGCGGCCCGCACCCCCCGCACCTGCCTAGTGACGCCTCTGTTTATTGGTACTTTCATTATATAGGCATCTCACACAAGAGCTAGACTTCTGATTTTAAAACTCTTTTGATCTAGTCTAGATCTAGATCTACTATATCTAGAAACTAGATGTCATCTGTATATTTTATTTTTGTAAAAATAAAGCAAAGCTTAGATAATTTATCAATAAAGTTTAAGCAACTTCAAAGTTGAAAAGCAACTGTGTTATCGGTACACTAAGGCTGACTAAGCCATATCTGTCTGGCTATGGGTTTGAATCAATTTAAAAAAAATTACCAATTAGTTAATTAACTATTGGAATAAATTATTATGTTTGATATTTAAAAAGGGGAAAGAAATAGCACTTTACCTAAATGATAGTATAAGCAAAATTAGTCCCCTTTATATTAGGCTTAGTGAACATGACATAAAAACAATAAATCAGCATTGAAAAAGTAAACATCAATGCAAGAATATGCACGTATGAGCACAACAGCAATAAAATGTAGACATAGATTAGGGGGGGGGGGGTTATATTCCACGCAGCACACAATACGCACCGCCACACGTATAACATAAAACTATTTGCACGACAAATGCATAAAAACCTACATCTGGGAAAGCAGCTATTTGCACGGGTCTCCAGATGGCTGTAATGACGTCGTGTTTATCATTGACATCCACATCCAATTCGTCCACAATTAGCTGAATTTCGTTGGTGAAGGAGGAGCTTGCCAGGGTGGCAAAGCTAAAGAGGTTCTCGGAGAGCGCTGCGGACAAATTGATGTGTCTTGAACGTAAGCGTTAATGTTTCTAAAGAGACAAACAAAGAAGGGTTTATCGTAGATAAGGAGAAAGGTGTGACCACCTATTACTTCAAAAAAGAAGATGATTACGTCCTACGCGTCATGCATTCAGTCATGCATATTAACCAATGACTTAAATTCTGCCAGTTCTCTGGTTTTCCTGGATCTTCTAGGAATGAAACAAAGATATAGATATCTGAAGTCACGCAAGAATAAAGATATTCTGGGATGCTAAGTACAATGCAAAAGCCTTAGTCAAAGAAGTATTCAGGCTTTAGTAGTGTGAAATCAAAATCAATAGGCCTAAGTTTCTAACTTGCACAAAATGTTACACGTTTATATATTTTCAGTATTTAAAACAATTAGATAATTTAAAAATCTCAAAATTAAAAATCCGAGTTATAAAATAAGATTTGAACCCAGGACCTCAGGTTCACAAGCCAAGCACTTTACTACTCAGCCAAACATATTGATACTTTAAAGAAACGAAGCAAGCTGATAGATAAGTCAAACATATTGATACTTTAAAGAAACGAAGCAAGCTGATAGATAAGTCAAACATATTGATACTTTAAAGACATGAAGCAAACTAATAGATCAAAATACAACTGGGTTTACCCTCTCTGGCATATGTCGTAAAGCTGCAAGACACGATGACAAACAGAGACAGTTTGTGGCTGGTCATCTTTGGTCCACGTCTGCTCAATCACAAACTGCCACGATGTATCCAGTCAAGTTTTTATAGAGACTAGAGCATTAGCACAGATGTTCGTGTTCCTTTTTTTTTCTGAAACACCACATTCATGAATTCAAACACATTGATACGGTTATCTTACCAGCAACTTCAACAACGGAGTCTGTTGGCTAATTATAATGTCATTAGAAACAACATTCAAATTTCTTGGAGGCACCAGCGGATCCAGAACTTTTGAAAAGGGGAGGGGGGCGATTATTTTCTTCCTAAAGATACACGCGCACTCGCAAACGAAGACAAATAACATTGGTTCTCGTTCTTCTCAACTCCATCCGGGTTCGTGGCGGAGCCCCTCTCCATGCGTTTTCTTAAATTCTTAGATGAACAAACGCATTCTCCGACATCTGCATTTCTCTTTCTATTAAAGCACATGTCAAAAAAAGTAAAATAAATTAAGCTGGGGCACGTGCCGATACTGACGTTAGTAATAATCACACGATGTCTTTAGTTGGCATCTTCATCCTAAGATTTGTCTCCGTGTTAAGCATTACCTCTCGTATTAAGCCTGTTTTGGACAGAAGACGAACGATAGTTGAACACTGGGAAAATCGACCGTCATATTGCGTACAAAATGGGTAGAGTAGTTTTGGCGGATGCATACTAAAATTTTATATTTTAAAAGAGCTTGGAAAATAATGTTTTGTACTTAATAAATAGTGAAATAATAATTGATAGATTGTAACTACATTCCAAATACAACCATTTATTTGTTTGAAAATAACCTTCAGCATAATGCACCCCAAAGGTTCATAAAAGCTGATTTAGATTTAGGTTAAGTGGATTAACAAAAACAAATCATGTCTTATAAAATAAATAGCATAACAAGAGAAAAAAAAAAACACAAAATTCTTAAAAATCAAAAACAAACTTTGTGTATCAGTTAGTCCGGGTGAGTCATGTAATTAAATTTGTAATAGATCTAGACTAACAATAAAAAAGCATTTAAATACAAATGAGTTATAAATCTAAAAAAATAGCATATAGTCTATAGATATTCAACTAATTTTATTTATAAATTGTGATTTCTGCACACACAAATTGAAACACTCACCTACCCATGTGCCCTCTGGGTTGGGGGGGGGGGGAGAGTTGATCACCCAACCAGTAGTACAGTGATGTCATATTCAGAAACCAATAGAAAAAAATTGTCATGTTCCCAAGGCAATAGAACAAATTGTCATGTTCCCAAGCCAATAGAACAAATTGTCATGTTCCCAAGCCAATGGAACTAATTCTCATGTTCCCAAGCCAAT
>JADKLZ010000003.1:3333257-3354535 GCA_021533235.1 Biomphalaria straminea | reverse complement strand
CTCAGGAAACAAAATTCTTGTTAAATGAATGAAGAAACAACTAGACTTTATAATAGTCCAATGATAGCCATTTAGTTCTGGACCTAGAAGACTGATTCGCCAAATTTTGCTGAACATTCATTTATTAAACTTTTGAATGAATAATCACCTCAAGAGAAAATTCCCGAATAGTCCGTTCAATATTTTATTGTCCGTCTCAGTAAAACCACCACCGAATCGAATTTGAATTAATATTTTTTTTATTTTCAGGGTATTAAATGTTGTGTACCGAGTACCTGCCCTCTCAGACTCCCAATAATTTCTTCTTCCACAAATTTTTTGATCATTTTCTGCTTCGTGAAATATAAATAAAATACAAGTCTTTAAATGAGTACAAAAAATATTTAATTTCATCTCAAATCAGACAGCTAATCTCAAATATATAACTATAGACGGTGTTATGTCAGTTCTATGAATAGCTTGTTAGTTGATGTTACAAGGAACTGTAAAATTGATGCCTTCTGTCCACTGGGCTGGAAGTTCATATCTGAAATAAAAAAAAAAACTTAGTTTAAACTCTTCAAGCTTTCTCTATGCATCTATCAATCTATTTAATCTAATCTAATCTATAATAAAATATAGGTGTAATCAATAGGTGGGTGCGCGGTGGTCGAATGGTTAAGCGCTTGGCTTCCGAACCTGAGGTCCTGGGTTCGAATCCCGGTGAAGTCTGGGATTTTTGGATTTCTGGATTTTTAGGGCGCCCCTGAGTCCACCCAACTCTAATGGGTACCTGACTTAAGTTGGGGAAAGTAAAGGCGGTCCGTCGTTGTGCTGGTCACATAACACCCTGCTCGTTAACCGTTGGCCAAAGAAACAGATGACCTTAACATCATCTGCCCCATAGATCGCAAGGTCTGAATGGGTCACTTTACTTAATAGGAGTGAACACTTCATAAGATCACAAAATTGTTTGAATATTTTTTTTCCAACTCTAAATTCACTCACAGGCTCATTCACAGTTGAAAGAACATTTCTTTTTAAATTGGAGAAATCTGCTTTGTCTTCTTATTCCATCTACAAATTTCCCTGGCCGCCATGTCAATATGTAAATTAGTCTAAGCCTTCTTGATCAGGGTGCTCGACAGTCGGACGTCCTCCATTTAGGTTTTAATGCAACTCGAGGAAAGGGACTTAATCGACTTTTCAAAAATAGTTACAATAGATTAAGCTAGTTTTGAGAAATGTAAAATGTCATTTTTAATATAAGGAAAAAATGTCTATTCATTTCAAAATGTTTTTTTTTCTCGTTATAACAAAGTGAGCTAATGTGTTTGAAATAATTCATTTATTCATCTGGGAAAGTTTAGGACCAAATGTCGCAACCATAGAATAGTTTCTTTTTTGTAAATACTGTGAAGTGCAATGTGTAGCAGTAGCCCGCATCAGCATAATAGATACACAGTTACTATTATACTATGCACTTCATTCTTTTATTCATTAATAAGGACTATTTGAATATAACAACACTGGAAATGATGTCATAAAGGTACGAATTGAGAGGCCAAGAGTTCAAATGTACCTCGTTTACCAATTGTAAACAGACAAAGGTTAAGTTACGTGCTTCTCTTTCTCCTCTATACAAATTACGATCTAATTTTAATCCACTATGGTTATCACGTTACAGTTTTTTTATTAATATTAACACGTGACCGTTCGTTTTGGTGAATGCGATCCTTTATGGAGTGTATAGAAAGGGGGCACGCCAATTTACATGGTTAGTAAAATTTTGAGCTTTTTAAATCAATTATTTTGAATGTGCTAAGTGACGATACAATTTGGCATTTACGATTATAAATATTTGAACAATTAGCACACTTTAGGCCATACTGTGCCTTTTTACTCTTCAAGGACTCAATTTTTTTCTACTCGCTAAATCCAAACTCTTTTTTTTTTTTGCAGCAGTTACAACTGAGACACTTACTTTCGTTTGTTGTAGAAAATATAGGGCAGCCTGGCGAAACTCTCGAAGGTTGAAGGACTGCAGACGAAGGACGTAAATGTATGACACGTGACTGTAAAGCTGTAAGGGGGAGGGGTCTGTAATAAGAACAAATTCATATCTTGAACGATTGTGTTTCATTGTTGACAATAACTAGCAATCTAAACTACTCACCAGACAATTTGGACATTCTTTAAGCCATTGAATGTTAATCAAGAACCACAAAGAGGAGTGGTTCAACCAATGGGCAACAGGAAACACATGCAGAGCCATGTACAAAGACATGAACGTGCCTAACAAACTGGACAGTTTTAATTTCCTCCACCGCAAAGAGCAATCTACAAACTTTTAACCAATAACATGACACACACCTCTGTTAAATTATCATCTCAGTAAAATAATCCCCCTTTGCAGACACTGCGCCCACCCATATGAAACCTTAAACCATATCCTATTTGAATGTCCTTTCCTAATCCATCTTAGGCAGACCCTACAACCTCTACAGCCTAACATAACCAACACCCTGTACGGCAGTGCTGAACAACTGAAGAAAACAGCACACTTTTTTCCTTGGCACAGTCTGCAAAAGAGCTCACAAGTCAGCAGCAAAAAGCTGGCAAGAGGAAGAAGAAGATGAAGAATCCATTGAATGACTCTGACCGAGTTTCCTTTCAGGCGAATAGTTCTGAGGGAGCCTCACGATAGAGAGTTTATTCGTCACTGTCAGCTTCACGACTCCTGTCACAGATTCTAATGTACCGAACATAATCAATGTAGATTTAAGTAGGGTGTGCTAGGTTTCCATGGAAACAGTTTACCTAAACCAAGACTTACTATTAATCTATAGGAATTAATGAAAACTATTAACATGATTTATTTTTGTTTAGGAATAGGCCTCGCGTATGATGTGTATGTACATTTTTTAAAAATAATGTTTTGTATAATGCACAAATTGTAAGACAAATTTCCTTACGGACAATAAAGATTATTATTATCATTATTATTATACTCACACCAGGCCCCACACTTGGCAAGAGTCATTACCATTTCTAAATCAAATGAAATATTTACAAAGCTTTTATTAACTCACTCTGTCTGTCTGGTGAAAAGTTTGTACAATATATTTCTCCCAGTCCCATTCTCTGATCCAGTCGAAGATTTGCACAATTATTCATTAGCATTGACAACTCATGAATCAAAAAACATCAATAATCAAATCAAAAAATTTACCAATACGAATTTTTTTTTTGTTTTACACATAGAATAGATCCAAACAATAAAACTGAACTACGAGAACTCAGGAGGCGCGGTGGCTGACCGGTAAAGCGCTTGGCTTCTGAACCGGGGGTACCGGCTTCGAATCCTGGTGAAGACTTGGATTTTTATTTCTGGATCCTTCGGCGCTTCTGAGTCCACCCAGCTCTAATGGGTACCCGACATTAGTTGGGGAAAAGTAAAGGCGGTTGTTCGTTGTGCTAGACACATGACACCCTCGTTAACCATGGACCACAGAATCAGATGATCTTTACATCATCTGCCCTATAGACCTCAAGGTCTGAATGGGGAAGTTTACTTTACTTTACGAGAACTCAGCATTAAGGTTAAAACCGCAATCGATTTGATTCACTGACTTACTCATCTGAGGCAAAGATGAGTCATCAATTATTCCAACAGTTAGTATTGACCTTTCATTATGTTTCATTAGTTTAATTACCGAATATGACCATGAGTTTTGAACTATTTACGTAGTCACGTGATTTTGTTTCTTATTGAAAGTATACATAATAAACTAGAGAAGCTGCTAAATTAACAGAGGTAACATTTTGTTAGCATGTAGTACTATATCTTCAGCCGTTTCAGCATTTTAGAATAAATGGTTATAGATCAGGGGTGGGCAACCTACGAACCGCGGGCCACATGCGGCCCGCCGAAGTGTTTTACATTATATTTTATATTATATCTATAGAAATTATTGAAACTTTTGCTTCTTATCACTTGTAATGAAGAGGCTAAAGAAAGATTGTCTCTAAATGTCTTTCTAAAGGGTTTTATTAAAGAAAAAACGAATATTATATTTAATAGCAATACTATATAAATTCAGTAAACGACATAAGCCCTGTCCAGTATTTATTCAATGCTTTGGAGAACTGTGTTGAAAGAGTTGGGTGCAGGGGGCGTAGCTAGGAATTCGGGGGCCCGGGGGGATCGACCTCTTTGGGGGCCCTTGCATTTTGACATTCGACATATGACATGACATAATGTAAGCAAAAAATATATAAGCCCAAGATCAAATTGGTTCAGTATATCAGTAAACTTAAAAAAAAAATGCTTTAATCATTAAGACTCTTTTAATGAATAATACCGTTGTTTATTAGCTAAATAATGCACTAGTGACAAATTTCAATTCATATCGCTTCACGTCGTGCATTCTGTGCAGAAAAAAAAACATCTTTAACATCATCTACATCGATACTTTCTAGTATTTGTGACTTCATTGACATTAAAGCCATGATAAGCCTTTCTTGCGTCATTGTGCTCCTGGGATAGTTTTTGATGAACTTGAGCTTTGAAAATGACGCAATGGAAGTGGCCTGAGTTAGCGGTATTCGGAGGAGGTTGCAAGGTTTGAGAACACGTAATTACCATATGAAGCCTGTTTCCGCAATGTCTATTGTGGATTGTATTACTGGTTTGTTGATGAAAACTGCTCGTACATCAATTACATCATTGAACAAGCGATTTGCCATTTATTTCATCATACAAACAGGAAAAAGTAACACAGTTTGTCATAAGAGTGTCATCATCCAACAGGTGTCTTGGTTCAAGAAAAACCCAATCCATGTATGCGGCCCTCCTAGTCCCCAAATTTCATTAATGCGGCCCTCGGTTGAAAAAGGTTGCCCACCCCTGTTATAGATAATACACTAAAACAGGCATGTCAAACTGGGTGTTCGGGGGCAGCATGCGGCCCGCGACCACCTTGCATGCGGCCCGCGTGGCCACCTAAAAAATATAAAAATAATGTTAAACTATTACGCTGGAAAACAAGAGATGACAAGCTACTTGAATTGAAAAATAGTATTTGTTTATTGAACAACGGGGGTGAGTCTGCATTGAAAGCAAGCTAAATTTTGTCAAAATTCATTGCAAGCCATTTCAAATCATTTAATAAATGTGATTTTATGAGGAGTGTTTCGTTAAAGCATAAGTAATTTATTCAGAAACAAAGTAGAGAGCATTCAAGAAATAGCTTTAACTAGTGACACTGTTGCAGATAGAATAAATGGCATGTCAGTCAGCTTGCTTGAACAATTAAAGAACGACAGAGCTGATTATTGGGTCTCTATAAGTCAACTGACGTAACGGGTGTAGCACAGTTGGCTATATTTAAAGGGCCTTTAACAGGAATTTTGACAATTACCAGGAACTACCAGAGTTCTGTTCTATGCATAACAATCGAGGAAAATTTTTGAGAAATGACAGGAGGTGAAAATGCAGTACAATTTATCTTTGGTAAAGCTAGCTAGTCTAACAAAAATATGGCGCACCAACCATGAAATGAAATGGTTTTGATGCAACGTTACTTACACAAATAAGACAGACTGATGCTAATTTTAAATTTGCTCATTTTCAGTGCATCATTATTATTATTATTATTATAACTTTTATGTAGTCTACTTTCATGATTATAGCATGCTTGGAGCGCTTTGGTCCAATCTTATTTGTGGACCAGTGGGGGAAGGGGCATCTAGGAGTTGGTATTCCGAGCTGCTTTTAGGCGCTCTGCCCGAGTCGGGTGTCGAACCTCGAACCTCCTTCTAGGTAGCCAAGCCAAGTTCAAGTGCACTTAGCCTCTCGATCACGCGATCTGATTTGATTCTGAAAATGCTGCTGGAAATGTGCAACTAGAGCTGATAGAATAGAAGTCAAGTTCTTAGTTGAAATCTAAGAATATTCCAATGGCTGTGCCAAAATGTTACAGTCATTTACCCTGAACGGTTCGTTAAATTGCGGAAATTCGCAGCTAGAATTCTATCTATTTTTGCACGCACTGGTCTCTGTGAGCAGTTCTTTTCCATAGTAAAAGCTATTAAAACACCTCACCGTTCGAGATTATCTGATCGAAATTTTTCACATGTGATGAAAGCGTCAGTGGCAAACAAACTTCAACCTGACACTAATAAAATGCCATCCCAGAAAAGATGTCAAGCATCAGGACAAAGAAAATAATGCGTAATCATAGTAATTCTCAATTAGCCAATAGTACTACAAATTTATCTTAGGGACAGGTATGCCATTAATTATTGTATTATATTGTATTATTTTTAATTTACATAAAACTAGTAGGCTGTTTTAAAACTGATTTTTTGCCGCGGCCCCTCAGGTCATAGTAAGTTGCTTATGCGGCCCATATACCTTAATAAGTTTGACATGCCTGCACTAAAATATATATGCAGTTAAAATAATACATTTGATGTAATATTTAGCATGTAATGGGTGAGATTTCAATAATATTTAAATACCACAAATAATTTTTATAAATGTAGCTATATATACTGCTGGAATAAGGATAATTAATTTATTGTGTTTATAAAAGACAAATTAACTATGTTGAACTAGGTCTTTATCTTTATGAATAAAATTTAAATTGCAACGTACTTCACGACTAGTTTTTGATATACAATCTGGATAATTTCCAACATAGACTTTAGCCTCCAGTCGAGTAAACAAAAGTTCACACTCAGGTGGTGACGTCAGAGACTCCAACTGGACATTGGTCAGGTCTGCATATTCATATTGCTTTGGTCTGAGGGAGAAATGTATACAATGGTTGATAGGATACTGTTAGTAATGGGATGAATTTTTGCGAAGCTTTTATCAATGTTTGTCTGTCTGTCTGGTAAAAAGTGTGTACACGGGATTTCTCCCACACCCAACCTCGGAAAAAAAAAGAAATTTTGCACAATTATTTTTTCTTTCTCTCTTTCTCTCTCTTTCTTTATCTCTCTTTCTCTCTCTTTCTCTCTTTCTCTTTCTCTCTTTCACTCTCTTTCTCTTTCTCTCTTTCTCTTTCTCTCTTTCTCTTTCTCTCTTTCTCTTTCTCTCTTTCTCTTTCTTTCTCTTTCTCTTTCTCTTTCTCTCTTTCTCTCTTTCTCTTTCTCTCTTTCTCTTTCTCTCTTTCTCTCTCTATCACTCTCTTTCTCTCTGTCTCTCTTTCTCTCTTTCTCTTTCTCTCTTTCTCTTTCTCTCTCTCACTCTCTTTGACAGTGTAACCAAATGCTTTCTTTAAGAAATAAATATGATCTACCAAAAACTAAAATTATTACGACAATAAGGTTACAAAGACAGTTTGTGTGGAAACACAGACTCAAAAAATTGCCCCCCGAAGTGGTCCGCCTAGGCAGGTAAAAATCAGGTTTCAATATTTTCAGAAAAAACATCTGAATGAAATTCTATCAAAGGCAAATGACATAGAAGAATGGAGAAAGAAGGTTGACAGATCTTGTGTGGTGCCCCAGCGGTCCAGCAGACCAATGGATAGGTGAAAATGACGGTGAACTTGCCCTAACTGACGTCATATAATGATTATCTAGTAGCGTCTATTCCCTTTCGGGGGCCGCTAAAAATGTTTTAACTCATTACATTACTTGACGTCATATCATCTCGGAGAAGAATCTTTCATACTGTTTTCACGAACGCCGTCTGCCAAAAGGTCAATTGTTGTTTTAAATAAAGCATTTCTAGACGTCTGCTTGTATGCCATTCTTTAGTTTTCCCGCCTTTCGGAAGTCAGCAGACGTCAAATTTCTCTCGAGTGACGTACAGATGACGTCATATGCGGGAATAAAACAGGCCCGCATCCAAACATTTTTTGTCCCTCGAAGAGAATAGTACAACAAAAAAAAAACTCTCACTCTCTAGTATCGACCAGTCCTTTCTAAATTTTAAATTTATTTGACATGTGCTCTATTTATTTGGAGAAATGTTTTCTTGTAGACTCCAGGGGGATGAATTTGTGAAGTTCAGGATGCAGCAGGAAAACGCTTTGTGTCACTGAGGAAACTTACAGCGTTCGACAGACCCACTAGTTGGCTAAGGGAAAACTGCGAATTTAATTTTTTTTTCGCTTTGGAATAGGATGGCATCACAGATCAAAGATGAAGAATTAATGGATAAAGGAATAGATGGGCATTTTGTTAACTAAACTTCTAACTTCTACTGTCTATTCTTCTTCTTCATCTTCTTCTTCTTCTAGCCAGCTTTTTTTCTGCTGAGCTCTGAGCTCTTTTACAAACTGTGCCAAGGAAAAAAGTGTGCTGTTTTCTTCAGTTGTTCAGCACTGCTGTACAGGATGTTGGTTATGTTGGGCTGTAGTGGAAGTAGGGTCTGCCTAAGGTGGATTAGGTAGGGAGGGGCATTCAAAGAGGATAGGGTTTACAGTTTCAGAAGGTCGGGTGCATGTCTATAAAAAAGAAAACCTGTTAACGCATGTACCAAGACACATCTAAAAAAAACCCCCCAGCTATTCAGCACATTTGAAGCACAACATGGATTCCATATTGTCAATACTCCAGCATAAGGTGTAGGAATACTTACTTGTAATCAATTGGCTGTTTGACATTTAACACCTGGCCGTGAATTACTCCAAGCTCATCTTCAGAAAAGACCACAATATGCATTCTGTTAATAACTCCATTGACAGATTGCTCAACATAAAAAGTCCAATCCTGTTTGCGAAATAAAGAAATCAGAATATTGTATTCGTTCAGCTTTGAAATATTAATCAACATCGAATGTTACAAAGTTATATCACGTGAAAGGAGAACATTATAGAAGTGACCTACCGTGACATAGGAAACATTTTCATCCATCGCTTAAAAACTATAAATAGCAAGTGTTTTCGTGTATCCGGTTTGCAACAAAAAAAACTCTAGAATCGACACCAACAGTTGGGAGAAGGCACTAGATATATCATTTTGTAGAGCAAGCAAAAAGGAAGGGCTGCATATGGCGTACACACCGGAAGTAGAAAGAAGGGTTAAAGTGCAACAGCCCCTGGCCACCTGGTGTTGACAGATATCAAACCTTTGACAGCAGTTTTGTATCACGGATTTACCTGTTTAGTCACATGATAAGTTGCCAAGGACAAAAGGATTATTTCTCGAGACCTAAAATACTACAGATACAATACTAAAGGCGTTCAGCAGGCACCTGGGAGACAGAGGTACATGACAGAGCATCATGGAGTCGCGCTGTGAAAACTGGCGCAAAGGTTGCTGAAGAAAAGAGAACAACGCTGGCAGAAGAAAAACGCCAGAGAAGAAAAGCAAGGCCAATGACACTAGCTCCAGCTGAAATAACCTGCCCAGAGTGCAGCCGAACATTCCGAGCTCACATAGATCTCACTAGCCACACGAGGAGGCACAGAATCCCAGTGCACTGCCCTCAGCCCCCTGGATGATAAAGTGGTCATCATCGAACCACGATAGACGAACTATATACTACAGATAGCTTTTCATTTATCAATGCTTGTGATTGTTTCCTGTTGCCTGTAATATACAAAAAAATATGTAGGAATCACAAGGTGACAGACTTACATCCGGCAAAGCTGCTATTGGCACGGGTCTCCAGATGGCGTTGATACTATCGTGTTCATCTTCTAACTCTACATTTAATTCATCCACAACTCTCTGAACTTTGTTGTTGTAGTATCCGTTGAGCATGTTGAAGAAGGTGTGGAGGTTCTCTGACAGTGCTGTGGATAAATTCATTCGTCTTGAAAGCTGCATGTTGTCCACTGATCATAGTGAGAGATACTCTAATACATGCCTAACGACTGTCTGTGTCGGCTCTGTTGAAATTATTAGTGAACAAGAGTGTATCGAGATGGGGAGGGGTCGGGGCTAGCTGGTGCGTGTGACCATTGACCACTGGGGTGGTAATTTGCATGCGGGTGAATGACCTCATTGATATGTAATTAGCTCCCCTCTCAATTATTTTTAATTAGCTCCCCTCTCAATGAGATTTAATTAGCTCCACTCTTGCTGAGATGTAATTAGCTCCCTTATCACTGTGAACAATCCAATAAATAGCTACATTTTAAACCACGCTACATAAAATATAATTAGAAAGGTAGTGTTCTGTTGTCATAGATTAATAAACTACTGTAGACATTAATAATAACAATAATTAATAACGAGACTGTCTTTCTTAAGGTAGACATAGAGAACTCTTTTATTTCCGCTCATTCTTTTGCGTTCACTCAAAAACATAGACAACAAACAATGACGTAATATCATATATTAGTACAGGTAACATACGCAGCTTTACCTTTTTCTGCAAATGTCGCAGAACTGCAAGACATGAGGAGAAACAGAGACAGTTTGAGGCTGGTCATCTTTGGATCCTCTCGTAAACACTCCTCAATCAGAAACTGGTCTCAACGTGTCCAGTCGTGTTCTTATATAGGCCAGTGCATCATCCCAGTTATTCTATCTTGGATGTTTTAGCTTTGTTCTCTGTTGACTATCCCGCATTTAGAGCTAGTGTTAAAATTAGCACATTGATCATTATGTATTTATACCGTTAAAGTTCGCTGACTAGGGACATTTAAACGTACATCATAAAATAATAAAATAATATTGAAAATTGTCTAGGGGAGGAGGGGGAGACATTATTTTAATCAATAAAACTATGTCGTAGTCACGTGATGTTTCCCAGAGAAAGGTGGCCTCCTCACCTGATATATTTATAACTAATAAGTACAAGACAAGTTACTAATCATAATAATAATGTGGGACGCTGTGACTGAGTGATTCAGCACGTGACTTCCAAACCTGGGGTCTTGAGACTATTTTTAAGCAAACAGAATAACTGCATAAACATTAGCTATAGGAATCTTCATCTTCACCCATCTTATTAGTCTGTTGGATATTGCTGGGGGCACCACACAAGATTTGTGTACCGATATTCTCCATTCTTCTCTGTCTTTTGTCTTGGATAAAACCTTCTAGTATCGTCCATTCTTTTATGTTGTCTCCCCACCGCTTTCTCTGTCTGCCTCTTCTTTTCCTGGTACTGTTCCTTGAAGAAAGATCTTTGCAAGCCCTGATGATCTTATAATATGGGCATAGAGTTTTAGTTTATATAGCTCTGAGGTATTTAAAACTACTAACTCTTGTCACCTGTTCACCTCCAATACTGATGCCCCTTTCAAAGGGTTTAGGAATCTAAATAATGATTCTATTTAGGCCATACCCCCAGCTGTAAACTATACTTTGATAAAATGAGAAGCTGTATTGACCGGATGAACTGGTATTCTTTTTTATAAATTCCTCTTTTTCAAGGAAACGGCATGGCATGGATAACACATTTATAAAGTTCACATGCTACCAAGAAAAATTTTATCTTTGACTTTTCAAAGAACCCCCCAAGGACTTTCTTGCTTTTATTTTTTGGTGCCTTAAAGATTACTTTCTGTGTATTGGCCATTATGTTTCGGATATTATACATGTTCAGGATGTTTTACATGTTCAGGATGTTTTACATCTTTCTGGTGCTTGACATGTTTCGGTTGTCCCATCAGAGTTGAAGAAAATATTTTCCCTAGTCCAAACCTCCCGCAGGACGATGGAAGATGGGAGCGGGCAGGGTATGAACCCGGGACCAACGAGACAACGCATACCGTGACCGGACTCCCAAAGGTATTAGTCTTTGGGAAAGTATTCTCCCCTATATACTCAAAAAAAAAAAGACCTATGGTTAAAAAGAATTTTTGTTTAAAAACTTAATGAAAAAAAAACTGTTGTAGATGGTAAGAAAGTAGTTTGTATATTTTGTAGTTTGCATATTACGTCATGAGTGAATACACAACAACCTTCCCTTCTCTTTGCTCTCTTTGAGTCAATCAACGTCAAACGGATCCGCAGGGGCACCCCACAACCGAGACCATTTGTTAAACAGGCGCCAACACACATGAGACGTCGTAACCTGTGGAGACCAATTGCTCGATGCCACGTCATGCAGGCCTGTGACGAATCAACACGCTATTGGTCTAAATTGCCCAGGGTACTTAAAAACACAGATGCACACACAAACACATATAAAACATTAATGAAACACAGCTAAAACATTTAACAAAACTTATAAAACATTAGAAAAACACAATGATATGAGAATAAATAAACAACGTGAATATATTTGAAAAGTAGTTTATTACTTAAATACAGAATTTTTTTTTTGAAAATCAATAATAGATTTATATTTGAAGTTCTGTTTGTTATGTTATTATTACTCAAATTGATTATTTAGATTTCCATAAAAACATAGTATTCTATTTAATGTTGAATTCCTCTTATCTATGGAATGTTTATCATTAGACAGTAACGAATGAATCTTACACTAATTATCATTATGACATTGCCAAAGGTAAGATTCGTAATTAAGCCACTTAGAGAAACCAGTCAATGAAATTCAATTAAAACCAGCCGATCAAAACCAGTCAGAAACCAGCCAGGAAACCACTTAGAAACCAGCCAGGGAAAACCACTTAGAAACAAGCCAGGGAAAATCACTTAGAAACCAGCCAATGAAAGCGAAGCCTACATCAAGACCATCCGTTAGGAATAACTACATGTATATAACTTACATATTTCTAAATCCGTGAGACTGAATAGACAGTTTTCCCATCCAGTGCCTCTTTCTCCCAACGGTCAGTGTCGATTTTGAAGAGCGTCAGAAAACCTTGAAAGGCTCCAACAAATAAGAATCTTATCGTGGTCACATGACCCAGCCCAAACGATGAATATTTTTCTCTAAGACTATTGCATAAGTAAAAGTTTAAACTCGGCATCGAGAAAGTTTAATCAAACACTTCAAGAAAGTACTCAACAATTTTTTGACCCAGTCAAACCAATTCAAATGAAAATTTACTTACCCATAAGTCTCTGGCTGTTTTACGCTCAAGATATAGATCGTTTGCTACTGTTGTACTAAAATATTGTTAAACATGTAATAGCCAACTTGAGCAGCTTCCTGGCCAATAAAACATACATTGATAAAACTCAAGACATGAAATTTAAGACGTACATATAATATTGATATAGAGGGATATTGCTACTATGAAATATATACAGGAAATTCATAACTGACTTATTACTGATGTATGTATTTAGAACTACACTGCGTGCTTTCAGAAGTCAGATAATAAAGTCATCTTTCGGATGCTAATTTTGGTCAGATGACTTTGGAATCATCCATGCTCAACACTTGAGTGTAAAACAGCCAGAGACTTACTGGTTTATAGGGCGCCTCTGAGTCCAAGCAACTCTAATGGATACCTGGCATTAGTTTGGGAAAAGTAAAGGCGGTTGGTCGTTGTGCTGGCCACATGACACCCTCGTTAACTGTAGGCCACTGAAACACATGACTTTAAAATCATCTGCCCAATAGATCACAAAGTCTGAAAGGGAACTTTACTTTTTTACTTTTAGATCTATGGTTTACAACTTACATTTGGCAGTGCTGTAAGCAGAACAGGTCTCCATGGTGCAGTTATAGCAGGCATGTCAAACTCAATTAGGAGTATGGGCCACATAAAAAACTTACTTTGACTTGAGGGGCCGCAGCCAAATATCAGTTGCAAAACAGCCTATTAGTTTTATGTCTCTGTATTTTCAGTTAATGATGGTTTCAATGGTTTGGAATCAGTTGGAATGATGTCCCTGAGTCTACTCAAAAGCAGTTGTGATGCTTATCAGAGTATTTCTATACTCGAGTATAGAAAGATATGGATCTTTCCCACTTCTGTATTTCCTGAATCCTTTTGCTTTCGCACTAAACATAAACAATAAATAAATTGAAACCCATTCATTCTTTCTGTTAAATGACGAGAAACTGACGAAACTGATCACCCAATCCAACGAAAAAGCAAAAGAAGGTAGTGAATACTATGGATTCCCTGTAATCAAAACAACCAGAAGAAAGAAAAGACGTTATAGGAAGTTGAGTTCTAATGTAGGACTGTCAACAGAACTGCAATTCAAACGTGTTGCGACAGAAGTGCTGGACAGATTTCATATGGGGATGAAGGACAGATTACAAAGGCTGGAAAAAATGGATACCTTTGGGTCTCTTCTTGAACCAAGACACCTGTTGGATGATGACACGCTTACTTTTTCTTGTTTGTATGATGAAATAAATGGCAAATCGCTTGTTCAATGATGTCATTGATGTACGAGCAGTTTTGGATCAACAAACCAGTAATACAATCACTAACAGATACATTGCGGAAACAGGCTTCATATGGTAAATACGTGTGCTCAAACCTTGCAACCTCCTCCGAATACCGCTAACTCAGGCCACTTCCATTGCGTCATTCTCAAAGCTCAAGTTCATCAAAAAACTATCACAGGAGCACAATGACGCAAGAAAGGCTTATCATGGCTTTAATGTCGGTGAAGTCACAAATACTAGAAAGTATCGACGTAGATTATTGTAGATGATGTTATGGATGTCTTTGCTGCACAGAATGCACGATGTGAAGCGATATGAATTGAGATTTGCCACTTGTTGATTATTTAGCTAGTAATCAACGGTATTATTCATTAAAAGAGTCTTAATGATTATTTTTTGTTAAGTTTACTGATAGACTGAACCAATTTGATTTTGGGCTTATATATTTTTGCGTACATTATGTCATGTCATGTCATATGTCGAATATCAAAATGCAAGGGGCCTCCAAAGAGGTCACTCCCCCCGGGCCCCTAAATCCTTAGCTACGCCCCTGACCATATGAATGAATAAGGAATGAGACAAAGCTATATAAATATACATTCTCAGATTGAAGCACTTTTCTTTTCAATACAAACGTTTTTTTTTTTAATAATGAAACAAAAAACGAGACACACAAAAGTAAGAGAGGGGAGGTAATAAATAACAATTATTCCTCAACAAATTCTGAGCATGAAGCTGAACTAAAGGTCACCGTCTGACAATACCCTTTAATTGCTACTTCGTATGTAATGTACTGTGCAAGTAAATAGACCCGTAGGGGCCGCAGACTATACATACAAACTCCTTTTGTCACTCATTACAAAACTAATATCAACTTGCTCTGTCTGTATGTCTGTCTGTCTGGTTAAAACAATTCCTATTCTCGGATCAAGATGAAAGCTCACACAAAACATGAATCAATAGAAAAAGTGACCAATTATTTTATCGATAGGTCATAATTAATTACTGCTTTTTTTTTGTAAATTTTTAAAAAATTAGATGTATAAAAAGAAACAAATCACTAGACTTTGAGGAAATTGTTCATATTACTTATGAAAATTCAACTAACGCCATATATATATATATAAATCAATCTTTGCAAGAAAAAAAAAACTCATCAAAAATCGGTTGTTCCGGAGATTTTATGAAAAACATTCTAACAAATCGTTTGAAATGCTTTTCTAGCTTAGTCTTTGAATATCTTCATCGTTTATATTATGTTCCAGAATTGTAAGGAATGACACCAAAAGATAAGATAAATACGTCTGATGCATTTCATGTGTCTATCTAGTCGTGCCAATTAATCAGTGACTTAAACGCTGCTAAGTCGGTGTTTTTCTTGGCTGTTTCAGGCAACCCATTCCATTCTCTAACGCACAGGGAAGAAGGATCATTTGTGCGAAGTTGTCCTAGCATATGGACCATACTTACTATCGATTATAGTGTACTGGTCATTGATCCATTTTTCTTTTGCCGATTTTATTTATATGCATATTTCTTTGTTGCTTGAACTGTATTCTTCTGCCAGCAACTGGTTAACTTTTTTGTTTTCTTTTTTAGTTCTCTTCTTGCATCACATAAATCAAGGTCGTTTGTAACCAGGGCCTGTCCTAGCAATTGCTAGGCCCTATGTAAAACTGATTGCGCTCGGCCTAGTCTGAGCAGGAATAAACATCATGTCAAAATTAAGATTTTGTATTCGAAAATACATTCACCTGTACAATATTTAATTTATTAAATGAAAGCTGACTATGCCGTCCATTTTTTTTTATCGCACGTAGAATTGGCACCCAACAATGACAATTTTGTCTATTTTTCCGGGGATTTTTATGATTTTTAATTTCAGGACACTTTCTGGACTTTTTGGTATATTTTACAATTATAGAAGATTTCCAGGTGCCCCTGGAAAATTAGGAAGCCGCGGAAAACGTGCTATTATATAAAAGTTATAATGTTTTTATGTAATATTTTAATTTTGTGCGGGGCCTATGAAAGTGTGGGGCCCAATACAACCGCATAGGCTGCAGTGGTCTCAATCCGGCCCTGTTCTTAACATTCGGTATTCCCCAAGACTTCAGAGGCTGACTCATGTAATACTGATCTGATAGTTTTCGTGAGTGAATGACGTACTGTATGAACTGTACATCTCTATCACACTGGCTTCAAATAATTCATCAATGTTTGCATCAGTGTCATATTTCGTGAATGAATGACGTAGTGCAGTGATGCCCAACATAAATCCACTTGCGGGCCACTGTTGTCGCGGGCCACTGTTGTCGCGGGCCACATAAACGGAAAGGTGCAGAAACGAGGTACAAAAAAACGAAATGAAATAGACCTGAAACTATTTGATTAGAAACCAGTGGATCTGGTACTCAACATTTATTAATAGAATAATATTATCTTTTTTATCATGCGTCAGAAAAAGGCGTCATTTCCTTATCAAAATTTTAGCAACACTGTAGTTAGCTTTACTCATTTTTCTTGCTTCTTTTTGGTAAATATTCTCCTTAATCTTCCATTCTCTAGACGCAGTTTAACAATCATTTATTCAAATGACGAATTTTTTTTTTACAATGGGAGTATCTATATTATATTTCTCAAAGAACTAGGTCAGACAAAAACGAGTAAATAGGGAAGATCCCATGGCGTACGCACCACGGTGTGAATGGACCCAATCCGTACCGCACTATTTCATTCACAAAATAGCATAGACATAAATAAATATAGACCGGAAAAAGGAAGTAGCTTCCTGTAACTTGAAAACACATGTATATATATATATATATCTACTATTGAATTATGATTTCTAAATTATGAAAAAAAAAAAAATTGCATGATCCTCAGTCTTAGAGATTAAACACAATTTAAAGCAGTGGCGTAGCAAGGTATCCGTGGGCCCGGGTTCAAGAATATCTTGGTGGGCCCCCATACCCAAAGTAAGACGAGTGTAAAGTGTGACAGAACAATTGAGTCATCTGAATGTATGAGTATGTTAACCAAAAGTCATTCCTTTACTTTCTGCTTTATAGAGATCTTGCTTCTCATTTTTCAACATTCAGAACACAACGCAGACTGCGCTTACAATTTTGTGTTGGACAATAAACAAAACAATATTATCGAATAATTCTAATTTTCCTCTAATTGCTGCAGCTTCCATGCGTTTTTATTCTTCGAGAAACACAAACTGCTTTGGTACATCAAAATATCTTAATCTCATTGTTGTTAGAGCATTATCCCTTGATGACCACGTGTATTATATATATGCTCATCCTATTGAATTCAAGACGCGCCCATCTGAGCAAAAAACACATACCAAGTCCTAGAAATCTGCAATGTCTTAAGCACAGCTGACGAAAATTATTTAAGACTAAATTTAATTCGTGGTTAACATAGCTAACATAATGCATGAGCGGCTCTTTTGATGAAGCAATACCCGAAGACCATTGTAGGTTTTACAATCCACTTACATTGGAAGCACCATCGTAGCTTTAATCTAGCAGTTTATACAAGGATAAATGGGGATTATTTATTAGTTGGATCATTTGTTCAGCCAATTCTGCAGACGTCTGGTTCTCACAAAAATGAAAACCTAGAAATAATACTTTATTTGCTTTTTTTTTTTGTGGGATATTCCGTCATTGAGATAACAAAACAGTTGGTTTTTTTTAAAATCATGCTAATTTGATCCAATTTTACTGTCTTGAGTGCTCTCAACAATGAAGAGAAAAATGGTGCGGACCTCGATAGAAATGTATTGCCCAGCAGGTCTCTTATCTCGTTTTAAATCTGCGAGGCTTTGTTTTCCTGTAAAATTTCAATATTTATAGCAATTTTAAATAAAAAGTCATGGATTTTGTTTAAATATACAGGTGTAAAATTTCTTTAAGAACTATAAACTAAGTATTGGGCAGAGTTCCATATACATATGCATAGCTCCAGCTGTCTGGAGAAGGGGGGAACTGCTGTGTGGGCGACAGCGTTCCGACCACGGCTAATGCACAGGCATTCATCCCTGATGGACACAATTCCATGATCATGTTTTTGTAAAAATATAGGCCTAATGATGTTAACTTTCTCTAAGAACTTGAACAAACGCTAAGCATTGGTTATTGAAAGACACTCTTCCATGATAACTTGGTCATCTCTCTATCTTCTAGATATTATTTATAACCTGATCCCCAATTTGGTTTCGCCATCCATTGTAACAGAACTTATTCAACGATAACGATAGGCCTACATATGTCACTTACTCTGGTGTTTCGTTTGCTTGCTATTTTTTTTCTCTTTAGACTTCATCTTTTTAAAAAAATTCTTTACTAATGATCCCTTGAAACATTTTTTTTTACACAATACAAAGACAACAAAACAATGTGATGAAGACTTCCTATGACGCTGTTGTCCTAAATGACTGTTTCACACTATTTCAAAAAATATACGTCATTGACTCGGATTCACAAGTATTAGATTCTCAGATGTTGAATTAGTTTTTACTAATTTAACATAGTAGAAAGTTTTATCTTTACCATGCAATGCTATGCTGATTTACAAAGAGTTTCTATAGCACATTATAAATACAGAAAAAAAAAGAAACAAATTCAGCTGAGAACATTGAATAATTAACATCTGTTTCGAAATTTTAATTCGTGAATCCGTAAGTTCTCACGTGGGCTCAAACTAGTCAAGAGTCATGGGCCCAAGTGCGATGAACCCCTTTGCGCTATTGTTGCTACTCCACAGACTGTGGGCCCCTAATGATCGTGGGCCCGGGTTCATTGAACCCCTTCGCGCCATGGATGCTACGCCACTGATTTAAAGACATAGATTCTAGACATAAAATGAAGTACAATGCACAAATATGTGTTTCTCTCTTATGAATTTGTGTAGTGAATGGAAGGGAGGTTAAAAAAGTGGAAGCCGGAAGAGATTATAGGCCTATTGTGTCGTAAGACTCTTGAAACTAATCTAGATCGACATTTAATAATTTCCGGAGATTTCCAGGACTTTTTCGTAGGCCTATATTTAATAACATTTCATGAGATTTCCAGGGGCTTCTGGTAAATCAAGTCCAAGAGGCCACGGGAAATCTGTTATATGCTATAAAATGGTTTAATTTAATAATTTATACACCTAAAAATTAGCACGGGTCCATAGACATAAATAAATATAGACTGGAAAAAGGAATAGGTCCAATGAAAGTGCGGGACCCACTGTGGTCGCATATGTTGCAGTGCCTAAGGCCTGCCCTGGAAAATAGCGGCGTATGCTATGCCGCAGGTCGACTAGTATATGTTATTCTTTTTTCTTTAAACAGACATCCTTTATTTACAAACCAAATATGTTGGCTTATTACCAGATTCCTCAAAAGGTCCGTTCACTTTTTTGGGTAGATTCTATATTCAGAGTCCCTAGTCATGAAAACGAACAAATGTTTGACATCATGGTACCAATCCATCGGAGAAAACTTAAGGGCTCTAACGTAGGTAAAGAGACATTTCTCAACATTGGGAAGGGGTAAAGTAAGTAAAGTGTCCCTTCAGACCTTGCGATCTATAGGGCAGATGATGTTAAGGTCATCTGTTTCTTTGGCCTACGGTTAACGAGCAGGGTGTCGTGTGGCCAGCACAACAACCAACCGCCTTTACTTTCCCAAACTAAAGTCAGGTACCCATTAGAGTTGGGTGGACTCAGAGGCGCCCTAAAAATCCCGAAATTAAAAATCCCAGTCTTCACCGGGATTCGAACCCAGGACCTCAGGTTCGGAAGCCAAGCGCTTAATCAATCGACCACCACGCCCCATTGGGAAGGAGTGTGAGTGAAATTACTACACACTTTGTACAGACATATCGTCGGGCTGGATGGAATCGCGTCGCGGGCCTAATCTGGCCCGCGGGCAGTATTTTGGCCATGACTGACGTAGTGTATGAACTGTACGTTTCTCTCCCACACTGGCTTCAAATAATTCATCAATGTTTGCATTATCGTCGTATTTAATACATGGATTCATAGGCTTAAGAATTTTTGTTTAATTTCGTTTTCACACTGTAAGGATATGTCTTTTAATGTATAGTAAAAAAAAAGGAAAGTTCCCCTTTCAGACCTTGGGGTCTATAGGGCAGATTATGTAAAGGTCATCTGATTCTGATTCGGTTAGCGAGGGTGTCATGTGGCCAGCACAATGACCAACCGCCTTTACTTTTCCCCAACTAATGTCAGGTACCCATTAGAGCTGGGTGGACTCAAGGGCGCCCGAAAAATCCGTCTTCACCAGGATTCGAACCTGGGACCTCTAGTACGGAAGCCAAGCGCTTTACCGCCCAGCCACCGCACCCTCTTTTTAATGTATAATGAATGTTAAATTTAAAAAAAAAAGGACTATTTCTTTACCTTGCCTCACTCCCCGCCCCCCACTTAAGAAACAAAACTTTTGTTAAATGAATGAAGAAACAACTAGACTTTTATAATATTCCAATGATAGCCATTTAGATCTGGACAGAGAAGACGATTCCGTATATTTGGCTGAACATTAATTTATTAATCTTTTGAATGAATAACGACCACATGTGAAAACCCCCGATTAGTCCATTCAAGATTGTATTGTCCGTCTCAATAAAATCACCACCGAATCGAATTTTTTAATTTTTTTTTTTTTTAAGATACTAAATATAAATTCTGACCTCCCTCGAAGACTCACAAGAATGGCTTCTTCACCGAATTTTATTTAATCATTTCCTGCTTCGTGAATTATACATAAAATACAAGTCTTGAAACGATTACAAAAAATATTTAATTCAGCTCTAATCAGACAGCAAATCACAAATGTAACCACAGAGGTTATGATGTCAGTTCCATGAACTGAGCAGCCTGTTAGTTGAAGTTACAAGGAACTGTGAAATTGGTGCCTTCTGTCCACTGGGCTGGAAGTCCATATCTGAAATAAAACATTTTAACATTTAGTTTTAACTCTTTAAGTTTTGTCTATCTATCTATCTATCTATCTATCTATCTATCTATCTATCTATCT
>JADKLZ010000003.1:3288496-3318955 GCA_021533235.1 Biomphalaria straminea | reverse complement strand
GAAGCTTCTATCAACTCACTCTGTCTTGTAGAACTGCTTGAACACGTTATTTCTCCAACTTCTCACTTTCGGATCAAGTTGAAACTTTGCACAAATATTCAATGGTGAAAACAATAAACGAATCAATTAAAAGAAACCTCCCTTCACGTAAAAGTACCAGGTAAATAAGAAGTGGAAGACAGAGAAAGCAATGAGAAGACAACATAAAGAATGGACGGGCCTGACATCAAAAAGAGATTCTGTGAAAGTTGCAGTTGGAGGATGCACGGTCAACAGTGTGCGGTGTCGTGCACCAAAGATCCAACAGATAAAGGAATAGGTGAAGAATAAAGTTTTTATGCACAAGGGTTTTAAACTCAACAGAAACACGAAAATGTGTTTGGTACTACACTGTTAAATCTGTTACACAGTATGACCTGTACCATAGTCCCTGCCGTAATTCCCTTTTGACGACAAACACATTAACTCTTTCTCTCCTAACTGACGATACCAACGTTGGCTCCACCAGAATGTGGTAAATAATTACGGAGAGAAAGAGTTAAGGTGCCACTTCCCAAATGCTTGTATAGTCAGAGCTGGACTAATGTACGTGGAGTCTCCGGGGCACAGTTTTTGTTCAGACCCCTACACTATTTCGAAACCTTTAATAAAAATCCACTGGTTAATAAAAACTAATATCCAAAAGCAGGCCATACCATACAAGAATGAAAGTATTTGTTAATTTAATTTGACCTTCCTTCCTTAAAAAAATAAATATTTTAGTGACTAAAAAATGTCCATTTTAGGGTGTAGAATATTTGTATTACACAACTAACAAACTAGTGTTTAAGAGGGAAGATATATTAAGAACTCGTTTATTACGTAAAACACTAGCGGTGTTACACTGACGCGCTAGTGTGCAAATGTACATCTTCTATATATATAATCCTCAAAGTAAAAGATCAAACACACAAAAGTTAAAACAAGTAAGCAACAACAAGTAAATGGGAAGCTCCCATGGCGCAGCACGGTGTGAATGGAAATTGGTGCATCCCAATCCGCACTATTTTGTGAATGAAAGTGGTGTTATATATAATTCTCTTCTTCTCAATTTTTTTCAAAATATTAAAAGTATTTCCAGATTATTGTACAAAAGTGTGTTGCCAACTTCAAGATTTTAAGTAATGTTGGCAAAAAAGCTAAAAAAAATGTACTCAAAAATATGTTGAGTTGTTGACTGGTCGAACTCGAACTCGACTGGCTGCCTGGTAGAGCGGTTTGCACGCTGGACTGTCGTATCGATTTACCGATGGTCCCGGGTTCAAACCCTGCCCGCTCCCATCCCCCGTCGTCCTGCGGGAGGTTTGGACTAGGAAATAACTATCTTCAACTCTGAAGGAATTTCCGAAACATGTAAAACATTTTTTACAAACATTTTTTTTTTACAACTAATGGCCCTAAATGCACAGTCCACAGCAGCCCTTTCAAAACTTAAAATAATATGGAGAGACAAAGGCTTAGCCCTCGGCACCAAAATCAGACTGATGCGCTCCCTGGTCATGGCCACATTTCTATATGCTTGTGAGTCTTGGACGCTGACTGCAGAGCTAGAGAGGAGGATCCTAGCAATGGAATTGAGATGCTACAGAAGGATCCTAGGCATCACATTTAAAGACCGCATCACAAACCAAAAAATTAGAGACAGGGTTACTGCAGCGATCGGACCCCATGATGACCTGCTAAATACTGTGAAAAAACGCAAGTTTAAAATCTATGGCCGTATTACAAGAATTTCGGGGCTCGCAAAACATTCCTCCAGGAAACAGTACCAGGAAAAAGAAGAAGAGGCAGACAGAGAAAGCGGTGGGAGGACAACATAAAAGAATGGAACCACTGAACTAGGTTCTAACAGGGCAAAGGATAGAGAGGAATGGAAAAAGACGGTCTACAAGTCTTGCTTGGTGCCCCCAACGGTACACAGACTAAGGGATTGGTAACCTAACAGGTAACAGGTAACGAACTATGGATTTCTTTATCTATTGTGGGGGTCTTTTTCTTGTAGAGTCCCCTGGGCTACATCCCCACCTGCCGCACTTCAGATCCGGCCCTGTAACCAGTCCACTCCTTGTATTATTTACGTATTTCATTAGACTAGCTATTTCTCTATCTCTTAGCCTCGTAACTGTATCATAACGCAACTAGTCCAAAAAAAAGAATTATCTAAGGTTTAAAACTTACATTCGGTAGTGCTGCTATTTGCACAGGTCTCCATAGTAAAGTCAATGCGTCATGTTGGTCGTCGATGTGAACAGCCAGTTCGTCATAGACTCTCTGTTGTCTGTTGCTAGCGTAGCCATTGAGCAAGCTCAGAAGGTGTGAAGATTCTCTGAGAGGGCTGTGGACAAACATGTATGTGGTCATCGTGGTCAAGATAGTAGAAACAGTGTCTCAAACAGTACAAAAGTACCTTTACCTTCGCCTGCAGAGTGGCCAAAGTTACTAGACAATAAGAGCAGAACAAGGGTTGATATAAGTGTAGCCATGTTAAGTCCCTACTTGATCTTCTTCAGCTTAACCTGGTCAGTTGTCTCAAACCCTAGGAAATAAAGTAACTTTTATATAAACGAGTTATTAATCGACCACCGGGGGACAATGTTTATGATTGCCCTGGATGTTGCTTAGCCACGGGAAAATACTGCATTCGTCATTTATCTTCGGGCTCGAAGACAAGCCTTATTATTATAAACAAGTTGGTCGCCAAAAAATGTGTTATCATTCTCCAACACACAATATAGACTTCAATAGCGTGAAACACACGGCCCTTAATTAGCCATTGTCTCAAAATGTACATGTACTTAACAGTGTAAGAAATTATAACATAATTAATTATACATTCTTTCGTTGTCTTTTGTCAACCCTTTTTTTTACTTTCTGACAGGCCAATACACAAAATATTGAAACATCTGGAACCAATCGTCCGGGACATTGCTTGATGGCTATTGTGGTAAAACATTGAACCAATAAGATTACTCGACCGATGTTTAACAAGTCTGTTGGTGAAAATGTGTTATATAGTTATTTTTTCACTTGGAAGAGCTCTCCGATTCAAGGACACAAGGCTTCTAATTACGCAGCGTTTTTTCCCCTGCATTAAAGGTTTGGGGGACTTTCCCCTTCATTAAAGGTTTGGGGGACTTTCTCCTTCATTAAAGGTTTGGGGGACTTTCTCCTTAATTAAAGGTTTGGGGGACTTTCTCCTTAATTAAAGGTTTGGGGGACTTTCTCAGTTCATAGACCAAAGGTTAGGAACTCACTTCGCATCAGACAAAACCACATTGCAATAAGACCTACCTGTTTAAAATGTATTTAGATTTGTTTGCCATTTTAGCTCTTCTTCTATTTATTATTAGAATAGAAATTAATTTATGAAAATAAACGAGTCATATTCGCTTTCTGGATGTAGAAGCATTAAAAAATACTTTAACAAAAAAGACAATTTCTTTATACAACTTATAGAGCGATTGTTTCTCTCCTAACCAATGCTTAAAAAACAATAGAACATTTGT
Organism: Biomphalaria straminea; assembly: GCA_021533235.1. NCBI lineage: Eukaryota > Metazoa > Mollusca > Gastropoda > Planorbidae > Biomphalaria > Biomphalaria straminea. The sequence goes on along the minus strand of JADKLZ010000003.1, from coordinate 3,315,410 downwards.
TACCCCTGACCTATACCTTAAGACATATACGTATTGTCTGTTCAAGTGTTCAAGATAAATATTTTTTTTCGTTCTCTAGTCAAATTTAAATTCAAATTAAATTGTTGTTAGGTACCCATTAGAGTTGGATGAAGTCATTCAATGTAAACCGTACACCATAGTAGGATCCCGCAGACCTATATATATTTTATCTAGACTGGACATAGAGATCTTTTAACACTACAAAAAAAAATGAAAAACTTTTTAAAAAGCTGAAACAATGCGTTGTTTTGTAAAGTAATCATGAGAAATAAAGCTGTTTTTTTTTCCAACCCTAGCCTATGTAACATATAATTTAATGTTAAGATCTGGAATTCTAAATCAAGTTTGTACACACTTTAACTCTTTCTCTCTTAACTGACGATACCAACGTTGATTCCATCAGAATGTGGTAAATAATTACGGAGAGAAAGAGTTAAGTAAGAACACTCTCGCCTCATAATTATTATTTTACAATTTTTATATACATAAAAAAACAGTATCAATCTTTTTAAATGTACATAGGATGACTAATATCAAAAGACGTGAATTATATCTATATCAGTGTAGCATTGCATTGTATTCTCAATGGAAACTAACAGGAAAGGCTTTATTTCATGATTTTGCCTGAATATATAGTTCTGTGATTTATACATATAATTCTATGAATATCAGTCTGTGAGTTTATCAATCGCGGATAATAATCTGTTTCCGATTTCCAGTCTAGATGTATGACTGTGTATGAACCCCTTATTCATGATTCAAGGAAGAAATAAACAGTAATTCTGTTTAAGCACTCATTAACACCATTTTGTGGTGCGTAACTTTCGTTCCATTTTGTTAGTTAAGTCTATTTATAGAACTATAGTTCCATGGTCTATTTTTTCACATAATACTAAAACTGATACTATTGAGATATATTTAAAAATTACAGATCAGTCCTTTTTTTATTTAGTCGGCAACTGTGACGTCCATGAATCAACAGTGACGTTAACTTTGACGTCCACAAAACAACAGTAACGTTAACTTTGACGTCCACACAGCAACAGTGACGTTAACTTTGACGTCCATGAAGCAACAGTAACGTTAACTTTGACGTTCATGAAGCAACAGTAACGTTAACTTTGACGTCCATGAAGCAACAGTAACGTTAACTTTGACGTCCACAAAACAACAGTGGCGTTAACTTTGACGTCCACACAGCAACAGTGACGTTAACTTTGACGTCCATGAAGCAACAGTGACGTTAACTTTGACGTCCTGACATAGATATTGTGTAAACCCCCCCTCCCAACGGAAGAGCATTTTTTTTACTTTCAAATTTACCCCACCACAGTGTGTTTAAAGAAAGACAAAAATAAACGTGAATTAAAAAAAAACACTTAGTGAACAAGAAGATAGTGAAACGTGAAGATTTATTCACTAAAACATTAATTGAATCAATGGTAAAAATGAAGACACCGACAGAAAATGATAAAGTGATAGAGAGAGAGAGAGAGAAAGAGAAAGACGAATAAGTAAAAGAAAAAATGAGAGATGAATAAAGAGAGCGTCCTATAAAAAGTGACACTATGGCGGCATCATATTCGGACATCTTCATACATCCGGGTGACTTCCAGGACATGAGTCAGCTGACTCCCAGCAAGTTGAAGGACGGATGAAACTTCACGCCAATGTTTCTCTTTCTGTAGATGTATGTGTGTGTGAATTTCATGATTGCACACAAAAAAAGAAAAAAAAAGGGGGGAATTTCTTAAATTAAAATTGGTTAAGATCTTAAGGAATTTTCAAAAGGCACATTCAATTTTTAGTTAAAGGTTGACTTTTAACTGTGAACAAGAGATTTGCAGGCCCTACGAAATGAGAAATGAGATCGCGACAGGCTTCTCTTAAAGATTTGTGTAGCAGAGAATAATGAAAGATTTAATTATAGACCGAAAAGAGATGGAGAAAGAGAGTGAGAGAGAGAGAGAAAGAGAGTGAGAGAGAGAGAAAGAGAAAGAGAGAGGGGGGAGAGAGGGAGATATTGAAAAAGAGAGAGAAAAAGAGAGGGGGAGAGATGGAGATATTGAAAGAGAAAGAGAGAAAGAGAGAGGGAGAGAGAGGGAGATATTGAAAGAGAGAGAGAAAGAGAGAGAGAGAGAGAGAAAGAGAGAGAGAGAGAGAGAGAGAGAGGGAGATATTGAAAGAGAGAGAGAGAGAGAAAGAGAGAGGGAGAGAGAGAGGGAGATATTGAAAGAGAGAGAGAGAGAGAGAAAGAGAGAGGGAGAGAGAGAGGGAGATATTGAAAGAGAGAGAGAGAGAAAGAGAGAGGGAGAGAGAGAGAGAGACAGAAAAAAAAAAACACTACAGCAATGTGTGGGAGTTTGTTGATGCCTTGAAAATAATATTTAAAAAATACATAAATACAGTTAGGTAACAGTCAGGTAACAGTTAATAGTCAGGTAACAGTTAATAGTCAGGTAACAGTTAATAGTCAGGTACTCACGTAAACAATTTTGTTATCCAGTCTGTCTCTACTGTGATAATGAAAGTTCCAGACTTCAGCCTCCACCCACGCATTGTCCGTGTTGTTGCTGTCATCCATGTAGCCCTTGTAGACCAGGGTGCTGCTCAGGCTGGACGTGGCAGGGATGGACCGGCCCAGAATCCCAGACAACAAATCACTGACCACAAATTGCCTGAAAAACTAAGAAAAATGGCATCGACCTATATAATTCGCTTTTTTCAACGTCATATCGTCCCTAAGTAGGCTGTATAAGATTGTGTCTTGTCTTTAGTGTAGAACATAATGCAGATGCGTAGTGAGAGGGGGGGGGGAACGATGCCCCAGGCTCTACCAACAGGGGGGGCGCCACACACGCAGAGGAGCCTATATATGTTCATGATAAATGGGGGAGAGGAGTACCTTGCCCCGGGCGCACGTTTTGTTCATTACTGCCTCTGACATAATGTGTGGGTCTGTATCTGTTGATAACACGACGTCCGAGCATGCTGGTATGTGAAAGTTATCCCGTACCTGAATCATATCCTCCTGGTCTAGCTGTGTGCTACTTGGGACGTCCTTCTCTCCTAGCAAGTCTCTCATGATCACCTCACACATCACATTGTACTTGCTGTTCTTACCACAGATAAAGTCCTGGAGATTGAAAATTTTAAAATATTACGATGGAATCTAGATATTTAAAGTTATCTTTTCCTTTCTTGTGTTATAGCAGGCGTTCCTTAACAAAGAGTCCGCTTTTAATCTAACTGTTAACAAAAACATTGTTAACAAAATATATATTCTATTTTTACTCTATCTGTTAAAAAGTTTGCATACGTTATTTCTCACACACAAAATCTCGGATCAAGATGAAATTTAGCACAATTATTTCTTTAACCTGTAAAAAAAAAAAAGAAAAATCAATAAAACAGATTAACCAATTAGTTTTTAAATTATTGGCAATTAATTATTTTTTTGATGTTTCGAACCCATCACGGGGCAGCCATCGTAGCCTTGGCCGAGTAGTTTGTCCATGTGAAAATTGTACATAATGTATTCGCTGAAAATGAAGTTGGACACTGTCAGTGCGTCTCTCTAAACAACAAAGGCAAAATCAATCGTCATCAACAAATTCAACTCTCAAACATATCTACTCAGTGCCTGAGATATCTGCATTGTATTACCGAAATACCAAGAAAACGCAGTTAATTCATGCTACTGTTGTTTCTGTATTTTGGTTTCTTGCTTTTGCCAGTGTTCCTTCGCTACTAATCAACGTTTTGACTCGGGTGGTAGAGGAAGAACTTTTTAAAAAATATCTCTGCTATCACAAACTAGTGGACCTGTTTAACCTCCTATTTTATGTTATTGAGCGCTAACAAGGACCGCAACTTCTCAAGACGTAAATACATTTACCAAGATGACTCACTCTTCAGTCTTGTTTAAAGAAACTTTCAAATATATCAAATCAAAATACAGCTGGCAAGGTTTTTAATTCCAAGACAAACAAAAAATACTTTTATCGTATTCTAGGTCTTTACTAAACATAATTGATAACTATTAATTGTATGCAAATGAAAACCAATCGTTACGACTAACGTGCTATAGAATATTGAATATTGACTTCAAAGAGTACATTGTCGGACATAAACTTCAGACTAGCTTGTTACAGTTTATTACAACAATAGCTTATCTTTAGAAACTTTATTTAAATGGAAGCACTACATGTTAAGTTACTTCCTAGCAGAAGCTTATTGATTTGAAGGTTTAAAAAAACCATCAATGCCTGATAAGCATAGGCTAGTCTACTACAACTGTACTTGAGCCACCAAAGAAAGCACTACTTTTTCAGTTGCTACTTAGATTTTAATTGATCTGATGGTGCTAAACAAAAGTGGCTAAAATTCGTCTAGTCAGAATCCAGTGGGGGTGCAAGTGCACCTCTTGCACCCCCCTGCGGGCGTCCGTGAGCCTAAGGTAGAAGCATTAATAAACGGTCAAAGAGCAAAGCTTAACCCAGGAATATAGCTCTGTTTATTCCACTGACAAATAGCTCTTTTCTTCTCAGTCAAATAGCTATGTTTACTCCAGGCAAAGAGCTCTGTTTACCTCAGGCAAATAGCTTTGTTTACCACAGGCAAATAGCTTTGTTTACCACAGGCAAATAGCTCTGTTTACCCCAGGCAAATAGCTCTGTTTACCTCAGTCAAATAGCTCTCTTTACCCCTGGCAAATAGCTGATAGCTCTGCTTACACTAGGCAAATAGCTTTCTTACCCCAGGCAAAGAGTCCTCATTTAAAAGGTCATTGTGTACTACAAGTATCTCCATCACTTTCATGCCGTTGACCAATTTATGAGCCGGAACCACGTCACTGTCGTTTGAGGTGCTCTTCCAGCGGGACACTATGGCGTAAATCATATGATTCGGCCCCCATCTCCACAGGTTGCCTCTTCCTCGAAGACCAGTGCGCCCCATGGGATTTCTGTGTTTTTAATCATTTCGTTTGCACAATGGTGGGAGAAAAATGGAAAAAAAAAAGTAGGTCATGTTTAATGTCGTAAATAGATGCTAGCTTATGTGAAGGAAATATAATTATTGTCGTAAAGTGGAGATCAGAGTTGAGAAAGGTGACAAGGAAGAAATCTTCACAGAGAGCTTACAGGAAACATCTTAGTGATGAAATATGGTGACATGACATCTCAAGACTTCCGGTATAAATGAAACTACACATTCTCTTGTTTCGAAAGAAGAGATAGTAATCTTGCACACTTTTGGATAGTGATTGAAGGAAGCTAGAATGAAACGTCGGTGGCGCATGGCACCTGTCTTGATTGGTTGATAGACAATATTTCGTATTATGTAATAAGCTTTTCTGATTACATCTCCTTACTAATTGTTATTTCAAATTATAATATACTTGACAGACTGACAATCCATAGATTCAGCGAATTATGTATCTTTTTTTTTTGTCACAGACGATCAAGCAGGGGCGTAGCTAGGAATTTCCCATCGCTTGGGGGCCCGGGGGGGGGGGGCTTGACCTCTCTGGGGGGGCCTGCATTTTTCATAATATATCATTTTTAGTGTAAAATAACACTCGTTAGGTGGCCCCTCTCAAGTGGGGGCCCGGGCGGATTTTCAAATTCTTCCCCCCTCCTCCCCCCACCATAGCTACGCCACTGCGATCAAGTGATTTGTATGTCTAAAGGTTTGTTTCGAAAGCCTCACATGGTACACTGGTATAACGTTTACATCCACCGACCAATCAGCCCTCCCAACCCTCTTTCCTCAGGCTAAAATGTTTTTCCAGATCTGCAGTTGTCATTTGTTTTAAATGGGATCTGTGGCTCAGAACGCTGAAAATTGGCTCGGCTGCCCATCAAGGGAGCTCGAGGTTCGACAACCGACTCGAGCAGAGTTGTATTAACTGGGTGCCTAAAGCACCTACCCCCCACTGGTCAATGAGATTCGACCAAAGCGCTCTGAGCATGCTATAAAGTTGCGCTATTTTTTTTTTGATCGATTAAAGCTGTTAAAACAAACATCGTTGGTAGATTTATTTTATTGTCCATTATTGGCAGTGTGACCTTTGACCCTTAACAAAGCCACAGCTTCCACTCACTTACATCTTCCATCATATTTACAAGTCAAGCTAGTGGTACTGCGAGATTATTAACGCCTAGAAAAACGACCAGCTAGGTCCTATATCATACCTCGGAACTCCGCTAGTGTCCAGTACGTATGGTATCGGTTGGTCATCTCTAGTGATCCAGCTGGTCCTGTCCACCACATACTTATCCCCAGCAGACGTGATGGCCTCCACTTCTGCGTTGAATCCTGGCGAGAAGGCGACATCTTGAGGAACTTCCTGGTCCTCGACCTTCAGCCGCTCCCTCTCCATCTTTTGTTTTTGCAATCTACGTCACCATGGCGACAAAGAGTAGGAGAGAAAGGAACAATTTAAAATGTATTTGGTCTCTTCCTGTACTTAAAGAATGAGTCTGTTATGTACATCTCTTTCGTACCCTCTCACTCTCTTTCTCTCGGTCTCTCTCTATTTCTCTTTTAGATTGACCTTACAATTACCTTTTTACTTTACCTGTCCCCTGTCAAGGAAGTCCAGAAAGGGAATGGCGTCCAGAGCAGGGGCGCCGTGCATCCCTAGATCAACAGAAAGGCTTTTATCTATTGACCAGGCCTGGACATTGGGGCTCTTCACCCCGTGTCCTGTCTGAGGGCTCCTAACGGTAGACAGCCATGTGGGTCTCCTAGTACCGACTGTGCCGTGTACATAGTAGTTCCGCCCCCGTTCCTGGACCCCACCCGCTATAGGTGGCCGGAGGCGAAGACCGCTACGAGGAGTTTATCTCATATTCCTATACTGTTACCGCCACTGCTCCGTGCGAGGACCGCCACTCCAGCTAATCCGGTCACTGATGACGATCCCCTTTGTGGAACGGTGTGGCGGACGTTTTGGACTGGGTTGTAGGTAACTTGTTCCATCCCCACCCCGAGTGAGATAAAAAACAAAAGCTCACCCAGGGAGACCTACTAAGGCCTGATACGCTACTCGTTCTTAGCCTATCTAGATCCACTTCTAGACGTTTCCACGGAGGCGCCACGCTGAGGCGACGGGTAGCTAAATACCTCCGTTACCTGTCCCCTAGCCTGTTCGAACGTTGGGGCACCACACAAGATTTCATTTGGGGTAAAGAGGGCTAGATACTTGCAGGGCGGCGCCCATCCCTCTCCATGCTTGACCACAGCCGAGTACCTCCAATTAGGTGTTTAGCATTAGTCCTGAACATGTGGACGTTGTAGTCCATTGTGGGACTCTTCCGCCCTGGCCGGTGACCGAAGGCCTTTCGCCCAGTGCTGCCATGCTATCACCAACCCCTCACATGGTTTAGTCCGCCAGCCGAAGCGGTTTTTCAGGGCATGGCGCTTGGAGCCACATGTGAGAGATTTAGGGGCTGGAAGGGGACCAGTGAGGCCGTCCACCTAAAGGTGCAGCATGCCGGACCATCAAAGGTACTACCATTTTCCAGTACCCCCTATGTCCTAGGCATCACCAACTAAGACCGAATAAAAAAAGGAAATTCGTCACAGTTTCACAATGGCGATAGGGCACCACGTTGTGTTACTGATTACATCAGTAGTTCCATTAATATCTTCCAAAGGAAAAGAAAGCTTCTCTGCGATTGTTTATATATCATTCTCAGGACTTCACCTCGTATGCTCCTGATAGCTACAAACTTTTCTGATTTCAAAACAGCTGTTTGTACCGCGAATAATAAATATTTTGAGCATCACAGCTACATCGGTAGAGTCGTCAGTGGTGATAGAAAAGATTTCAAAATCTGATTGTCTGTTAGTTTTCAATGGAGATATTTACCAATATCTTTCACTCGCCTTGTTATTGTCCTGAGATAGGTTGGCACCTTCAACAGAGTTCTTCTTTTCAGGATATAGTTTTTCCATCATAGCTAGTAAATACTATTTTATGCATTCGCCGTAGGAACATTTTTCATGTCTCTATTTACAATGTGAACAACCCTACAGCTAACCTTGCAGCTTACTCATTTTCTTGTCTCTTTTTGGAAAATATTCTCATCAATTCTACAATTTAACAATTGCGTCTCAAACCAAGGATGTCACTGTATTTATATATCTGTTTGGAGTCATAAACATGTTGTATGTTATGTTCTTTAAATAGAGACACTCTTTCTATACAAAACAAATAGATCTATGTTGGTTTATTATCGGTACCAATCCATTTATCCTGACGTAGGAAAAGATTTTTTTTTTTCACACTTCTTCGTGAAAGAGCAAAAACAAAACAAAAAAATAGCAATAGAGCCCCAAGAAATGAAGTGAAAATATTTTTATGGTAATTGGGTGGATGGTGACGAATGAGTAGTTTTCCTCCTATAGAGCTCACGTTACTTGGGGTGTGTACGCACATTTACTAGAGAGAGACAGAGAGAGAGAGAGAGAGAGAAGTGTTGACTTTTGACAATAGAGATGCCGAGCTAGATCTTGAATAGTAAACCTTTGTTGTTATTGAGAGTTCCGATATATTATATATCTTACATACATCATTCAACAGAATCCAATATTTGATGAAAGTAATACCAAGGTAACCTTCTGTGGCATTTTACGTCTCTAGAGACGATCTTTTCCCTTTACAAGCTCTTGTGTGACTAAAAAGGCCGATCCTTGATACACAGCTGCGGTTGCAGGTTTGGCATATGTAGTCACCAGGTGCCGTTGCATTTTCAGCTTTCTTTCTGCTTCTGTTGTGTATGGCATCTACAATCAAAGACCCCTCCTTTATGCTCTCTCTCCATGTGGATCTATCCAGTGCCACCTCTTCCCAGTTGCTGGTGTCGATCTTAAAGAGCTTCATGTCCCGTTTGCATACATCTGTATAACGTAAGAGTGGGCGACCAGTGGCTCTTCTGCCTTGTATTAGATCGCCATACAGAATATCCTGTGGGAGTCGACCCACTGGCATTCTATCAAGGTAACCAACTTGTTAAAAACTCACTCAAACATGTCGGGATCAAGGTAAGGACGACGGTCCTCATCATACTCTTCCTCTGGGCGGGAAAACGCCGGCGGGTCGTATGCTGGGTAGTTTTCCTGTCAGACATATAACAAACTGTCATTACTGTCAGTCTGCCAGACATGACAAAATGTAAATACTATTAGTCAAAACAAAGTAAAAAAAAACTGTTCTCTTTCTGACGTCAACAAAAGGTTAAACAAATCTTTGGCAAATCGTTGAAAAATGCAATTTGTGAACAAACAAACAAAATTGTTTCGTTTAATTAAATCCTGTTTGTTTTGTTAATCTTGTTATTGCGGGGGGGGGGGCGAATTCCAAATCTTTGGGTTTATGTACATACAAGGGAATCAGGCGGGAAGTTTTGAGGAAAACACATTGTCTTTCCTTATGTATTAACATATGCTCTTGGTAACTTTTGATTTGTTTTTTTTTCTGGGTTATTTTTTTCTCTTCTCACAAGTTTTTTTTTCTTCTTTTTGTTTTGTTTCGAAATCTTCTATCTTGAAAGAAACAAAAGTTTCCCTAAAAATAGTTCTATGTTTACCACTGAGTGGTTACTTGTTCACATGGTCGAGCGGTTTGCACGCTGGACTGTCGTTTGGATTTATCGATGGTCCCGGGTTCAAACCCTGCCCGCTCCCATCCCCCGTCGTCCTGCGGGAGATTTGGACTAGGAAGTAACTATCTTCAACTCTGAAGGAACATCCGAAACATGTAAAACATTTAAACATTTAAACATGATCCACAAAACTCCCAATCTTAACGGCCAAACTCTGAACTTCCTATTGTGTCAGTCCTGACATGAATCTAGACACCAATGTTACAATAGTCGTACATGACGCCCTGGTTGAGATCGAAGAACTTCTGACTGTCTTCAAAGCGTTCCTGAGTTTAAACCCTGCTAGGAAGTAATTATTTCACCATTTTAAGTTCGTCCAATTATTTTTAAAACCAACTAAAATTGCCGCTCTGGAAATTTGGACCTGGATGGTCGTTTGCGATTTTAACCCTGTTTCTGGCTTGTAACATTATCAGGATTCGCTTTATTTCTGTATGCTCAATTAAATACCATATGCTAGTGCTATCATTTTATATATTCCACGGTGGCGCGGTGGTCGAATGGTTAAGCGCTTGGCTTCCGAACCTGAGGTCCTGGGTTCGAATCCCGGTGAAGACTGGGATTTTGAATTTCGGGATTTTTAGGGCACCCCGAAGTCAACCCAACTCTGATAGGTACCGGTACCTGAGTTTAGTTGGGGGAAAAGTAACGGCGGTTGGTCTTTGTGCTGACCACATAACAACCTGCTCGTTAACCGTTGGTCAAAGAAACAGATGGCCTTAACATCATCTGCCCCATAGATCGCTAGGTCTAAAGGGGACACTTTACATTTTTTACCGTCATATATACCTGTGATCTATTGTTTCATATTTGTATTTATAGTTTAGCTTTTTTTTTTTTTTTGGGGGGGGGGGGGTTGATGTTCGGAATGTAATTATGCACATTCTTCAATAGCAATATCGTTTTTACTTGCGCAAAATATTTTGAAAGCACTTGGTCTATATGTTAGTCTAGGAAGTGACTTAGGGCTTCATTACCTCCCAGGAAACATTCTTGTCAAAGACTGGATAGCGACGTATGGATGTGCCTGGATAGGGTGACATCCTACACCTGGTATGCTGGCTTCTTAGTGGCAAGACATCCCCGGCTGTCTTGTAGTTTTTATTTCCTGGGGATTTGAGAAAATCCCAAGTAATTATTTTATAATTATTTGGTATGGTTTTATGTTTGCAGGGAAAATTTAAAAGTGAATCTAACAAAACTGAATTTTAATGAAACAACTTAGAGATTTCACTTCATATCTTTGCTAGATCTCAAAAATTTTTCTATTCATAAAAAAACAAACTTATTGGCGTCGATACGGTTACTTAAAAAGCATTGAACTCTCGGAAACATACCTATAAAACCTTCTTAACCCCTCGTGAAATTTTTAAAAAGAACGGACTTTTGTTTGAAAATATTGAAAGTAATAATTACAATATGATTGCGAAGAAATTATATTTCCGGTTTCATTAGTGGTTTAGTACGTATCAGTAAATTCAGGATTGAAGGTTAAAAAGTTAAGTTCCATCTATGGCCTCCTTCAGGCGCAAAGCGACTATGGATCATCTCATGGAAATGAGATTAATGCCTGAGCATTAGCTGTGGACGGAGCAATGTCGCCCACACATCAGTTTCCCCTCTCCACACAGCTGATGCATCAAAAGGAACGGCAGTGACGATACAGTTTGTGGTCAGCAGTGTCGCAGGTTCTGCCAGAGTGTAGCACTGGGTGTTGCAAACTGCCTTAGGGTCGCCAGCTCCTGATTTTTCCTCAGGTTTAACTCCCGAAGCCTTTCCCTTGATTGGGCAGAGCTGCAAGACAACAGAGGTTTGAACGTTTTCCTTCTCCTAGGTGGGTAGCCAGCCATGGGTAACGTGCCCCTCCTGTCCGAAGCTTACTGGTTAATGCGCCAGTTACTCGCCTTTGCCCTTTCTCCTGTTAGTGAGAACAGTTCCGCCAGAAACAATATCTGAGCCACACGTGAAGGCCAGGAGTTTGACTGGTTGCCAGAGGCTATTTGAGACGCATGCCATTAGGAAGCGTTTTATAGGTAGTGGAGTGCTTACATCCATTACCACTTCCGGCAATGACAACCTTGGTGAACCTAAATTCCATAATAAACAAGCATATAAAACACCAAACCCGAACTTACCAATACAAAATACAAATTAATTTAATACTCCGATAAAAGCACTTTTCTTATTCAGCATGATAGGATAAATTCGTGTAAATTGTCTGAATTCCCTAGTACCATTTGATCATGAAACAGGCTGCCCGAATCAGGAAAAACGATGACTTAATAGACTATTAGTTACTAATTAACAGTAAAACAATGGTAAAAGTAGTAAGTTATTATCTTTTTGTTTTGCAGGTACGCTAGTAAGTGAATAAGTAAGTGAGTAATAAATATACAAAGATGACTTTAGGGTTAGACTATATTTTGAGCCTTTTGTTTTATAAACAGTACAGAAAATTAAGATAAAAAAATAAGTATTACTTAGATAAGCGGTTCTCAACCTTTTATGCTTGGCGACCCCTTTTTACAATCCCCCACACTGACGCGACCCCCGTCACACACACACACATATAACAATAGAATATGGGATATTGAATAGACAATAACAATTCATATTTTCGATAGTCTTAAGCGACCCCCAAGGGGGTCGCGACCCACAGATTGAGTACTCCTAACTTTGATAGTCTGAAATAATTAAAATCATTGATGTGATCTGATGGGTACATGAGCACCCATATAGTTTGCTAATAAAATTCAAGTGGTACAAGCACTAACAAAACAAAATTTTGTGGTTTACTATAGCACTGTTTCAATTCGACGATTCAAGTATTGAAAATTTGAATATAATTTATATAATATAATTTATACACCTGAAAATGACTCACGCGTTAAAATACATAATCTGACGTAGATTTACTGATAGTCTCCCTTGATTTATTGTCAGTATAGTCGTCCCCCCCCCTCCCCACAAACCAGTATTTGAACTACGCTTTGCTAGCCATGTCTCAGAATATTCTGGACAATGGTCTAAGACTGACCTAGCTCTTCCATCACATGCTTCATATGTTCCAGAGTCAAGGACAGTGTCGTCTGGCTGTTGATGATTCCAATCAATCGATCGTTGATACTATCCATTTGTTTACTTTGGGTGCTTTGATCCTTGGAGATCACTTTCAATCTAATTACAGAGAGAGAAAAAAAAACAAGTCTTTGTAAATACATTTATCCAACTATGTCTACCCACACATATGAATAGGCCTAGCTAAATAGAATTCTTTTATCCAGATTTAGCTTGTGGAATCTTCAATATATATATATATATATAATATGTATGACGCCTTAGTCTTAATCACCTTAGTTAAAAGTAGTTATAGTCAGAGAGATTAGAGACAGGGTTATTACAGTGATTGGACTCCACGATGACCTGCAAACTACTGGCCAAAAACATAAACTAAAGCAGTATGTTCATTTTACAAGATCAACAAGTGACATCAAGGCTCAGGGAACAGTACCAGGAACAAGAAGAAGAGGCAGACGGAGAAAGCGATGGGAAGGCAACATAAAAGAATGGAAGGGCCTGCCATTGAAAGAAGTTCTATTCAGAAGGAATGGAGAAAGATGGTCGACAAATCTTGTGTGGTGCCCCAGCGGACTAAGGGCTAGGTGAAGGTGAATAATCTAATTCACCATTAAATAACGAATTCTTGGGATGTAAATTTATACCAACGCTTAATTATAGTTGACTCTTTGATGTTATTCAACTTTTTGTAGCATTTACCGTTAACTTGTTAACTCTTTAACGTATTTAAACTCTTTGTAAGCATTTAGAGTTAACTCTTTGTAGTATTTGGAGTTAATTCTTTGATGTATTTAAACTTTGAGCTAAAAGGTGGTCGATGTAACAGAGGTGCTCACGGTAACGCTTCAAAGACCAGATTAGGCGTCTACTTTGCTTGGCTGACATAGAAGAGAGCACCTGGCTGCATGCGGCGTCGGAACGAGACAGCTGGAGGTCACTCACGAAGGCCGCAGGATACACATTTGAGACCAAAAGAAAATCTGCTGCCGAGGACAAACGCAGACGACGAAAAGAAAATCTAAATCGACCACCTGCGGACAACGGTTTGCTGGCAAAATATGTAGGTCACAGCTGGTGCTGCGCAGCCACTGGAAATACTGAATTCCTCACTAATCTTCGGACTCAAAGACAAGCCTTATTATTATTTAAAGTTAACTCTTGGACACATTTAAAGCTGACTCTGTGGTATAGTTAGTACCTTGCATCAGCAGTTCTGACTTGATTGACTTTCTCCAGTTCCAGTTTTTCATTTTTCTTCTGCATTCTCATCAGACCTCGCCAGATGTTGAGATCCCCGACTCGCACAGGCTGCAGTGGAAGAGAAACGTGGCTATGAAGTTAAAAGAGATGGTCCCCTACACACGAACTTGACTTACAGACTTTTACGAGTGTCATACAACGGAACAAATCATTCATTTTTAATCAACGAATATTCCTGTCAAATGTGAGCACAATGGCTAGATATTTAATGTCGTCTATTAGAAATTCGATTTTCTTTCTATGGATAATATGAACTTTTCTTTGATGTTCAATTTAATCTTTTTTAAAACACCAATCCATCCATCAATTCATCTATCCATTCATCCATCAATCTATTCATTCATCATCAATTCATTCATCCATTTTTTCATTCATCCATACATCCAGCACATCACATTTGCTTATGTATATAAAGTAAATATTTTGTTGAACGTTTTTAATCAAACTTAAATCTTGTATCATTTCAATTCAATTGCTCGTTGGGCAGGCAATATTACACTCTTCTAGTTAACCGTTAGCCTTGAAACAGCGAACCTGCTAGATATCCTCTACTTTATCAACTGAAAGCTTTCAAAGGTGAACATAATTACACAACTGACTTTACATCCTCTGAATACTCTCTGAACCCAATCTGCAGATGTTACAGTATTCTAGCACTGAGTTATTTCGAAAGTATAGGACTTATAAAGCCAAGAAAGGCACATTGCTCGTCCCATCTCTCTGTGGCATTTTACGTCTAGAGAGACGATCTTTTCCCTTTGCAACTTCTTGTGTGGCGAAAGAGCAATCCTTGATACACAGCTGCGGTTGCAGGCTGGGCATCTAAAATCACCAGGCGCGGCTGCATTTTCAGCCTTCTTTCTGCTTCTGTTGTGTATGGCATCTGCAATCCAAGACCCTTCTCTTACGCTCTCTCTCTCTCCACGTGGATCTATCCAGTGCTCCTTTTTCCCAGCTGCTAGTGTCGATTTTAAATAGCTTCATGTCGCGTTTGCATACATCTGTATACAGTAAATATCCTCGTCCCATATGCTAGGACAGGGGTCGGCAACCTTTTGAGTCGAAAGAGCCAAAAATTACAATTTACACAATTTTTAAGTTTTAAAGAGCCGCACTTTTTTTTCTTGCAAACAATAAATAGTACTTGTACTACAAATAAAATAATATATATATATATATATATATATATATATATATATATATATATATATATATATATATATAAGTAATTCGTGTCAACAGTAGTTCTGACTTTATTGCAATACTGCTTTAGACATTGAAAATGAAGTGACTTAACTCTCAATATCTTCTGCGAAAAGAATTAATTTTTCTTCAAAACAAACCAATTCTTCTACCAAAACATAGGATGAGTTTCCCTTTCATCGCAGTTTTAGTTTAGGCTCATTTAATTTCTCTTTTATATCAACCATAAAATGTTTGCAAATATTTGTCGTTTTCTAATACAGGGAGATTAATGCCTTTATCATTTAGGAATGTATTTATTTCATTCAAGCACAAAGCAAAACGTCTCAACACTTTACCTTTGGCAAGCTATCGCACTTTATTAGGAAGAAGGAGCTCAGAATACTGTTTCGTTTAAGAATTCTTTAATTTGACGATCGTAGATTGCTTTGGACAAGATACTGTTAACAATCTTGATGGCGAATTCATTACGTCAACTATTTTTGGTTCGAATCGTTTTGGGTACATAGTGCTTTTTGGATAAATTATTCAGTGAAACGTAATAATTTCATGGTTTATTTTCCTATGAAGAATCGTTGTTACCCTTTATTTTTTCCAGTCATATTTCTGGCTCCATCAGTTGCTATTGAAAAGACTTTATTTAAATTGATCTTACTGTTTTTAATGTATTATTGTACGATAAACTATATCATTCCCTAAAGTTTGTCCCGAGGTAGCAATCCTTTAAGGTATTCTTGTGGACCATAAGAAGACATATAACTGACTAAACGAGCAACTTGTGCCGTTTCTTTGATTTTTTTTTTCAAGATTTTTTGGTGGTTTGTTTTTAAAATCGCGAAACAGTTCTTCAGATGCACGTAGGAAGCAGTCTTTGGCATACTCACCATCTATAAATGGTTTGCCTTTTTGTGCAGTTTCTAGTGGTACCACAAAGCTTGCCCGATTAGTATTACTTGTAGATTGCATATAAGATTGAGAAGATAATTGCTTCTAACTCATTTACTTGAAACAACAAAATTTACGTCACAGCCAAAGCACGCAATCTTGCGTCGAAAGCGAATTGAAACCTACATAGAAACATTCGACGATGGCGTCCATTCGAGAGCTTCTGACGGACTGACAACATTGACGATGCGTGTATTGGGGGAGGGGTGTGGTGAAAAGCGAGTACAAGTGGCTGAGATAGAATTTGTGCCTAACCCTAATTAAGCTATTCAGAACTACTTAAAAAAATGTTTCGATAAAATTAATAATAATTGCTTGTAAAACTAAAGAGCCGCAGCTTCACACCCAAAGAGCCGCATGCGGCTCGCGAGCCGCGGGTTGCCGACCCCTGTGCTAGGACAATACAAATCTGTACAAAAGCTCCTTCTTCCCTAGTGCCATTAGAGCATGGAATGGGTTGCCTGAGCTAGCCAGGAAAACCAGTGACTTGGCAGAAGTTAAGTCATTGGTTAATATGCATGACTGAATGCATGACGCGTAAGACGTAATCATCTTCTTTTTTGAAGTAACGTCAGTATTATATAAAATAAGATAAGACAACTTTCACCTTCTCCTTGGACCTGGCGCAGCAAGGGCACCAGGCTTTGCAGGTGTAGTGCAGTACGTGGTAGCAGCACTTGATGATGACGAAGGGGTAGTAGAGAAGGACCAGTGGTACGGGGAGCATGGGGCGCCAGTGGTTGTTCACCACAATCAGGAAGAGTTGATATTTCCAAATCTCCACTGATCGCTCGTAGGTCGTGGCAAGAGTTACCCTGTGACGAAAAGTAACTGGAATAAGTCACCGGAGTTTCTTTTTTTAACTATGTACAGAGAAATATAAAGACGAGAGCGGGGTGGGGGTAGGAGCAGTGGTGTAGCTAGTGTGGGGAAGGAGGGGGAAGAATTTGAAAATCCCACAGGGCCTCCACTTGAGTGTTTCTTTACATTAAAAATTAAGTATTACGCAAAATGCAGGGGCCCCCAAAGAGATTAAGGCTCCCTCCTTCACTTAAAAAAAAGAAAAGTAAAAAGCTCCAATTTCAGACCTTGTGGTCTATAGGGCAGATGATGTAAAGCTCATCTGATTTTGTGGCCCACGGTTAACGAGGGTGTCATGTGGCCAGCACAACGACCAACCGCCTTTACTTTTCCCCAACTAATGTCAGGTACCCATTAGAGCTTGTTGGACTCAAGGGCGCCAGAAAATCCCGAAATAAAAATCCCAGTCTTTACCAGGGTTCGAACCCTGGACCTCCAGTACGGAAACCAAGCGCTTTACCGCTCAGCCACCGCGCTCTCCCTCCTTCACATGTGTACTAACTATCTGTTCAAACGTTCGTTCAGATTAACGTAGGCTAACATGGCCAACACATTAGAAGCTCACTTTCTGTCTGTATGGTAGAAAGTTTGAACCCGTTATTTCTCTCACTTCCCATTCTTGAATCAAGTTGAAACTTGACACAGTTATTCACTATACCTAACAAAACAGGCTTCTAGCATAGAATTAGCCAAGTAATTAACTATTTTGTAAGATATCGAAAAGGTAAATAAATCATATAATACCGAGATATATTATTTTTAAAATGTGGAGTTTTTCCCCTTGCATAAGTTTTTATTTTTAATTATACTTGTTTTCAAAGCTACTCTCACTAAAGACTGTCTGAGATGGAACCAATCGAACGTCTGTTAAAAAATCAGCCAGTCATTCAAGTTGTACGACCAATGAAAGTGTCCTCTGACCTTGTAACGGTAAAGATGAGAGTGACGTAGACCAGCTTGGTGATGAAGATGTATTGCAGTAGAATCAAATAGCTGCCGGTGCTGTTGTTGACGCATTTTTCTAATTTCTCTTGAATGGAATCTAGGAGGATTCAAGTCAAACAATGTTTTTAAAATCAAGTCGGACCTAGCTAACGACTAAGTTTGATGACTGGTCAGTGAATGGGTAGAAAGAAAAGTTGGAAACGGGGATGTGCCAGCCAGGGGCGGACTGGCTATATGGGCATTTGGGCAAATGCCCGGTGGGCCGGTACCCAAATGGGCCGGTAGGGCCACCGAAAGGGCCGCATTGATACCACCTTGTAGGCCCTATTCAATTGTTAACTGTTTTATAATATTCTCTCTTCTGAGCGTCGTGTTTAAAATAAGTCTGTTTGCAGTGTCTGCAGTGTAATACTAATTTGATGTAACAAATTTTCCCAAATAATGTAATTGCCTACATCCGTGGACAGTGCTACTAGTAGGCTTTATTTTTTTTATGGCCTACACACTAAGTGATTAAAAGGTCAGGGTGACCTAAGTGAGGTCAGGCATGTCTAGAATTGGATGCCCATCATATGATATGCAATTTATGGGCCTGATTGTATAGAAATGCCAGGGCCGATTTTAACACCCAGTCCGCCCCTGGTGCCAGCCAACAACGTGGTCTTTATTTACGGACTCGATCTCCGCTCTAGGGCAGTGTGCAGGTGTCAGATGGGTAGGAGCACTTCTCACGGTCGTGGTGCGTCTTCTACAACTCGGCGTGAACTGTTCCATGCAAAGGTGCCCGACAATTGTGGTGTGGTTGGCCACGACATGGCCAACAACCTCGCAAAAACCGCGATCCAGACGGGATTGGTGCGTGATGAACCGCGCGCCTACCAAAGTGTACGATCCCTGGCCGACAAAAGATTGTTGGCACTTTGGTACGATGGCTGGGACTCTTCGGATAAGGGACGTGAGCTCCACAAGCAGAAACCAGACAAAAAGGAACTAATGGGTGGATGAGGTCAAGGTCATCTGTTTCTGTTAACGAGAGTATCGTGTTGCCAAGTCAAGTACATATTACAAATGGGTTGTCTATATAGTAATCCATTACATCTTCTGCAATTATACAATGATATTTTATTTTGAAAGATTTTGATGACATTAAATCTATTACAATTAAATAGGGCGCACATTAAATGTAGTGCAATTTAAGTTATCATATTTTGAAACATTTTGACGACATTGGGTATATCAGAATCAAATTAGGGGCGGACTGGGTGTTACAATTGGACCCGATATTACCATACATTCATAAGTGTCACATGATGTAAACAATATTTTTTCCTTTTTTTACGATTCTGGAAATTATTTTTTTTTCGATTTTATCATCCAACTTTTGAAATGTAGAATTATTTATTTAATTTTTTGTAAGTAAAGTTTTAAGGAACTTTAAACTTATTTTAAGGAACTTTAAACTTTATACAACAGAAGAGATGGAGATTGTATCAAACAATCTCACTAGAACGTTATATGCACGCACCCACAACATTATTGTTATAGTTGTTACACTGAGGTGGACAATAGTAGTCAAACAGAATTTCTATTTATGACAAATACATTTTTTTTATCGTAGCTACTGTAATGATAAAGTGTTAGCAATACTTTTTCTAGCATATCAAGACTCTGTTATGTGATAATTTAGACAGAAATTACAGTTTAAAAAAACATTCTTTGTGGGTACCACTGCTGAGTACATCCCAATCCCCAATCTACTCAAGTTCTTTTTCCCCCTATAAATTTCAACTTACATGGTATGGACGAGGCTGTAAAAAAAAAAAGAATATTTTATAAATAATATTTAATCCCTTTTATTTCTTGAGCGATAACAACAAAGTAGAAAACAAGTAACAAGTAACATGTAACAAGTTGTTTTTTTTTAACAATGAAACAGATTGTCATGCTTAAATTTGTATAATGGACACAAGGTCAAGGCTAGTCGCAAGAATTTTACAATTTAACAATTTAACCATTGTATATTGTTTTGCCACAAAGCACAAGTGCTACAAAGGCAGTCAAAATTATAAAACATAACAATTTACACATAATCAAGATGAAAAGAAATGAAAAGTGATAATAACGTATGTGGTAATTTAGATTATAAATAATAAATTATTACATTAATAATGAACAACAATATCGCAACTATCACAGCAAGTGATTCACAAACAGTGAACTGGTTATCTAGACCCAGGCCATCAACATAGCAACACACAATATGAGAATAATGATGTCAATAATGAAATACAATTATACATATTACGATACGATACGATAAATATATAAAATTGTATAGCAGGGTTTAGCTTCTGAGAAAGAGAGAGAATAAACTTTATGAATACACTCAGGTCTTTTTGTAGTTTTACAGATTTTGAATTTAACAGTTCAACTAGATTTTCAAAATTGGGCCTGGAAATTGTTTGTTCTAAGCTTATTCTGTATAATTTAAAATGGTCACACACCAGGTCAATGCACGTGAGTTAGGAGAGGTCACAAAAAGGCGGGAAAATAAAGGTGAAGATTGAGGTAGTGTGTAGCGTGGAAGAAAGGTTCTAGAGATTTTTTTGGGGACGAGACTATGTAATGAGTTCAAGAGAGAGTTGGATCTGGATGTCGCTAGTTGAGGTACAACGTTGGTCTCTTTGATCAAGGCTAACATTAAAGTAGCCTGTATCGGAATTGTATTTACTGTTTCTATCGTTCCGAGTTTGAGAAGCTCACCACAGTGACCAAAATGGAAGTCTACAATGCATGCGTTCTGAGTACACTACTCTATGGCATTGAAGAATGGACCACCTACGCAAAGCAAGAGAGAAAACTAACTCATTCCATTTGCGATGTCTTCCTAAGATCTTGAAAATCACATGGAAAGAAAAAGTGTGCAATACTGAGAAGTCATCCTCTACGGACAACTCGCGAGTGGCTCAAGAAAAACTGGTCGCCCCCACCTCCGTTACATAGATGTAATAAAACGAGACCTCAAATCAGTGAACATCAATACTGACCATTGGGAAGACATAGCTCTAGACCGCACCAGATGGAGAGAGACAGTGACCAATAAAGCTATGGACAGCGAAAGAAGATGGACCTCAGCTCTGGGAGAAAAACGGACAATGCGACAAACGGCCAGCTCCTCTACCACTGAAGTGAAAACCACCTTAACCTGCGATATTTATGGAAAAATATATATTTATATATTTACATAGATGTATTGAAGTATTGTCAAAAATTGATTCTAGTAAACTGTCAAATTTATAGCCATTTTCGAGATCCGTGCCCTGGCAGTGTTCTTCCTCCCATAAATTTGCAAGCTGATAAGAGGAATTGTAATAAAAAACAACAACTTACTTTGACAGCCATAGCTTGATGTGTAGTTGTAGAGGCAGGAACACTGACCACCTGGAGACAGAAACAGTCACAAACACATACAAATCTTGACCAAGTTCTTACTTTCCTTTCAAATTCCCCGCGCCTTTTTGTTTAACTTCGTTTCTGCTGCGATAGTCAATGAAATTGGCCAGATACTTTGAAATTATAAGCCAAATTTAATTAATATTTAGGTTTTTTAAAAAGCTTATTTTTACTAACTCCGTCGTTCAGGGTGGAATATTTTCTTTTTCTCCAACTTCCCCTTCTTGGATCAAGTTGAAATATTGCAGAATTATTTATTAAGTAATTTCGTTTTCTATAGAAAAGTAGGCTACTAAGATAAGGAGATTCAAAGACTCAAACAAAAAAAATGTCTGCTGCAGACAAAAAAACATCTATGCATATTTTTTGTATTTTCTAAGCTAAGGAGAGAAAGATCTTGCAATACTGAGAGATATGGAAGCAATTGAATGCTGTTCTTCCTTCACTCCATATAAGCTTCGTTTTTGTTTTCTTAATTTATTTTTTTTAAAGTATGTTGCTTGTTTAACTTCTTAGATGGCAAAAAGTTTATAAGTTTCATAAGCAAATTCTCTTTCTCTCTCTATTTTCTCTCTGCTCTCTCTCTTCTCTATTTCTCTCGGCTCTCTCTCTCTCTCCTCCCTCTCTCTTTGTCTCTCACCTTCCCTGATGTCGGCTACTTCGGTCATAAAAATGGCAAAGATTCCCCTCCTTAAGGCATTCAGCGCGGAATACATTGTAAGCGGGAATGCTGGGTACAATGCTGCCTGGACCGCCACCGCTCCGGAGATCAAGGTCATCATCCACATCTTTAACCACGTGATCAGGTCTCGTTTCATCTGTCAAACACATCGCACTAGTTGATAAGAAGGGATCTTACATTTTAGTGGGCACAAACATAGACATAAACATAGATGTAGACAAATGTAGGCTTAGGGGCTTGGCTACCTATCAAGTTCGAAACCTGGCCTGAGCAAAGATGTGTTTGCTAGGTGCCTAAAGGCAGCATGGAACCCCTCTCCCAGATACCCTCATAGTGCACTAACAAGCTATAAGGACCAAAGATACGCTATAGAAAGCAATATACTTTATAGATTTATTTGGAATAGTGAACGATACAATTTTTATTTCCTTATTTCGAGATACTATTTTTAATAAAACAACAACAACGCCACCTGCCGTTCAAAATTCATTTACTTTTCATGCAAAAGACAATATGAATGTTCAACATTGACCAACAATGAACAATTTAGTCCCATATAAAGATCTGTCTTTCGTTTCTATACGTTTGTAAAGGTCGTTCTCCATATAAAAATTAATCTTGACCTTTTCTTGGGTTATTTTTGTTTACCGGTCAGCGTATTTGTCTGGACCACTGGTCAAAGTCTCATCTGGAAGCTTCTCTAGACTTAAGAACGCAATTAATTCTAATTAACCAGTTCACTGGGCGGAACGACCAAACACACTGGGGGAAAACATTGCACACTTTTCGACTGCATATTGTAAATGATAGAGCCTTTAATTATGACAATACATTGACCTTAATGTGACCATACATGAGAAATAGGAACCCATCAAGACACACTGTGACCTAAGAGTTACCATCAAGACACACTGTGATTTAAGAGTCATCCATCAAGACACACTGTGACCTTAGAGTCACCCATCAAGACACACTGTCATCTAAGAGTCATCTATGTAGACATATTGTGACCTAGGAGTCATCCATCAAGACACACTGTGACCTAAGCGTAATTCATCAAGACACACTGTGACCTAAGAGTCATCCAACAAGACACACTGTGACCTAAGAGACACCCACCAAGACACACTGCGACCTAAGAGTCATCTATCTAGACATATTGTGACATAGGAGTCATCCATCAAGACACACTGTGACCTAAGCGTAATTCATCAAGACACACTGTGACCCACGAGACATCCATCAAGACACACTTTAACCTAAACATAGCCATACACTTGTTACACAAAGGGACTCACCATGATAACAGTATTGACCATCATAGGTCCATACACAGGTGAGACCGGAAACAGAAAGCCCATGGCCAGGTAGCAGAAGTAAATCAAACTGAAACTTAAAAGTGTCTTGACTATCGTGAAGGATAAATACCCAGGGTACATCAGCCTGAAGACAACAATGATGGTCAGCGTGTACACGAACACAGCGATAGCTCTCATACTCTCTAAGATTGGCAGCTCTGCACAGTACTGTGGACATACGCAATAGGCACAATTTTTACGTTGGATAAAATAATCTCTAATCTCTAATTAAAATGCAAGAGAATAGCATGTGAATACGTGTAGAGCGGGATAGAAAATAGAAATTACCCAGAGGACATTGTGTTAGTTAAGACATCATGAATGAAAAAAACAAAATTAAAAATTCTTTTAAGCATTTCTTCTGGAACAAAAAGATTAATATTGGTATATTATTGACCGTGGTGCTTTTGACTCGTACTACATCTACCAGAAGGTCAACGATGAGATTGTGTAGCCAATGCAATGACCGATATTTAATGTTTGCTATTAATGGCGGGCTGTGGTGGGCTGGTGGCTGAGTGATAAGCGCTTGTTTTCCGAACAGAGACGTCTCGGGTTAGAATCTCGATGACCACAGGAAGTTTTTAATTTTGTAATTAGCACGGCGCACCTGACTGCACCCAACTCTTACAGGTACCTGACATTAGTTGGGGAAAGTAAAGGCGGTTGGTCATTGTGCTGACCACACGACACCCTCGTAAACCGTCTGTAAACAGATGACCTTTACATCACCGACATTATATCTCTGAAGGTCTTAAATGGGTACTTAACTTTTTTCCCTAATGAACTTGATTTTTTATTAATAGGGTGAGTACTATTGAGTGACCACAGAGGATTAAGAAAACAACACACACTTATAAATAGCAGCAATCAAAAGTACTACAAGTCCAATCTTTCAATATTTACCATTTTCCTGACTACGACTATGTACACATAGTCACAAATGTAGGCCAAAAGCCAAACTGACACGTGCCAGTTAGTAAACTGTTTTCCGCAAAAAGGTTCAGCCATCGCAAACATAAAGTATACCAAAAACGCCATGAAGAAAATCTGGACAATAAAAAAATAAATCAAGTTTGCACAATAAATGTGAAGTATATTTGCGTTTATTAGGTACAATCGCAACGGAAATAATACAAGACGCCGATAACAAAGACACAAAACCTCTTTTCCTGGCAATCAAATCATTACATACAATCGGACTCTGATATAAACATTTCACATATAACTTTTGAGTGATGTGAGTGTATTTTAGTTTTCTATAGTTATCATATTTTGTTTGGTGCAATGTACTAATTGCAAGACAAATGTCGTTATGGATATAAAAAGAGTATTGTTTTTATTATTATAAGGCAGGGTAGAGGCGGCCTTAGAAGTAAGAGAGGCCCTGGACGAGTGACGTATGGGGTGCCTAACTGTAACCCAAAATATCATGTTAAAACTTTCGTGGCCATTGATATAGATTTTGTTGGTTTATTTCGGATTTTCCCTCAGGATAGAAGATCTGTACACCCTATACTGTATTTTCCGAAGGAGGTCGAGGGATGGCGGCATGCAGGATTCGAACCCGGGACCACCGTGACGACAGTCCAGAGCGCATACCAAAACGACCAGGCAGCCATTAGGAAAGGCTTCAACAAGCCCCTTCAAGGCTTGGGCGTTCGCCTTAATATTCCAAACCACAGAGCCTCTGGCATGGGTGGAAAAACTATGCAGAAAATACAAGACATAAACTTTGGGAACTCTTCTCAACCAATGTAAATAAATTGTACGTTTGGGCCACGAGGACTTCTTGGGCTCAAGCAACCGAGAAAAGACAATGTGCACAAAAGATTATACATCGAATACGTACGTTTTACTGACCTGAGACAACCAAAATTTCACCAGAGGCGCCCTCCACAAGTAGTACAACTTATTGAAAAACGGCACCTTGCAGAGTAATTGAAGCTTACCCTGACTTATCTATGGGAGAAACAATGATGTCCATTTAACGGCAGTGGCCAAGATGCATCCCAAAATAATAGCAGTCTTCAAGCTTTGTATGATAATCTTTGCTCCTAATACGGACACATTGAAAGAATATCTATACCAAAAGTATCTTATCTTATAAATTACAAATAGTCTTTCAAGAGAACAAGATAATTACGTACTCTTGATGGGATGAGAATGAGCCAAGGTTTTTTTTTTCCAACTTTTACAAGTGACGCCCCTATCTAAATGCGCTGTAAGCTCACACACTAAGATCCGAGAGGATTTTAAGAATATTATGGAAAAGAAAGTTAAAGACACATATTCATAGCACGATTTACCAGTTTTGTAAGGATAAATATTTACAATAAATGCCCATTAAAGCTAGCAGTGCTAGTGCCAGCCATAAGAAGAATATCAATATAATTTTCAAACTTAAAAAGCTTCTTTTTGGGAGATACAATCTAGCTAACAAACGGGACTGACTCAGAATACGTAAGTTACTAATAGGAACATTCCAGGTACATGTACGTAACCTATGCCACTAGGCTAACCGGAGAAAGGAGCATTTCCTCTAGTGGGCTCTCACAGCATTAATCAGCAAAAAAACATTTATTTTTATTTTTAGGTTTTCTTGTTTAGCTTAAGGTTTAGACTTTATTTACCTTCTCTCCCAAGGAAGGTTTTTTCCAGATCGTTTTGGATTTAGAACCTATACAAAAAAAAAGAAATGATTAATATTTCTGTACGACCTAAAGGTATTTACTAACATTATTATTATAGCTTTTTTATATAGCGCTACTTTCATGCTTATAGTTATAGCATGCTCAGAGCGCTTTGGTCCAATCTCATTTGTGGACCAGTGGGGGGAGGGGGTATCTAGGAGCTGGTTTTCCGTGCTGCCTTAGGGCGCTCAGTAAACACAACTCTGCCCGAGTCGGGTGTCGAACCTCGAGCCCTCATCTAGGTAGCCAAGCCAAGCTAAGCCGCACTTAGCCTTTCGACCCCGCTTCCCACAATAATAATAATCATGAATAGAACATAATATAATATATAAGCCTTCAAAACGTTATATAAATTATGCTTCGCTATATAAAATATGAATATGAATAAATTTGTTTAACATCAAGCTTCAGTTGCTAGGCAACATTCAATCACGGGAGAGCTCTGCTTACCAGAAAGTTTCTTTGTCTCACTGACCGTCTCAATCCAAATCCAAGTTGGTAAAACCAAGAGTAGACACAGAACAATCTAAAGACACAGAAAGATCATGTCATGAATGCTTGCTATATCGACAATAAGTGAAGTGCTGAAGTAATGAGTGGTGTAATCACGTTACTTATGTAATGACAGAGATAGGTTCAATATTTTGTAACCAAGGCAAGAACCATGAACACTGCCACTCGAACCATGAACACTGCCACACGAACTATGAACACTGCCACTCGAACCATGAACACTGCCAC
>JADKLZ010000003.1:3232212-3266396 GCA_021533235.1 Biomphalaria straminea | reverse complement strand
TAGTCATAAGAAAAGTATATGTCTACCAAGAGTGCCATATCCATTATCTAATTTAATATAGGCCATAGTAACTGTTATGCATGATATAGAATACTAAATATAACTAGGTAATGCTGCTGGTAGTGTTGGTACTAATTCACTTTTCTTATAATTAAATTAAGAAAAGAAAATTATTGCATTAAATTGCATTTTAAATGTATTCATTTAGATGTATTTAATATTTTGTTTAAGCAGAATTAACACTGTAAGCCAACACAATGTTTTCCACTAAAAATGAAGCACCACTCAATTTGCCAAGAGAAGATGTGTTTCTAAATGGTAGAGATAAACACATTGTATGGACCAGTCCACCTCATCATGTACCAATCTATCCAAACTGGCAGGAGCTGAGAGCTGTGCGCTACAACCCCAGACTAACTCGCAGAGATGAAACTAGCAAAGAAGTGGAAGAAGACTGGACAGTGTTTCATAGACAAAGATACACCCCAGAAGGTCCAAGCCTTATTTTGTTATTATTTTAATATGTTTACCGCCTAAATTTATTAACCACATGTGATGTGTGCAGGGCTGGATTTCAGGGAGATCAGGTGGCCCTATTGTCCCAGGGGCCTACACAAAAAAGATGCCACAATAAAGGAAAAAAATCCATATATCCACATTTTGTAAAACCTAAAAGTTTACATTTTTTGTTACTAAAATATGCATATAAAATAATATTATATGTTTAAAGGAAGGAAAATTTAATTTAATTTACAAGCACTCTCTTTCTTTTATAATATGACTTATGCTTTTAGTAGTATTTTATTAAGTGGATTTTTATAAATCTTTCAAAAAAGTTTTGGGACCTCAACAAAAATTCTGCCCTAGACCCCCAAATGCTTAAATCCAGCCCTCGATGTGTGTCACCAATTGCTTGGCTCCCTTTGCACATTCACAAAAGAAAAAAAAATATGGACCACCGCACACCATTTTGTTATGGTTGTTTTACATGCTTCGTATGTTCCTTCTGAGGAACGATAAGGGATGACTGTAAGCAGGATTTGAAATCAAGACCATCGTGATCATAAAATGGCTGTCCAGAGCACATACCACACAACTAGGCAGCCATCTATATCATAAAAGATGCACTTACCAAAGAAATGTAAATGCTTAGTAGTTTTATCAACATGTTGAAATTTAAAAAACTTTGTCATATCAATAATTGGTTAAGTGAATATATATGTAATGTAACTGAAAAAAAGGAGAACCAGTGTTAATTCAATTTTGCCTAGTTCACCTTCTCCTACCCCTTAGCCCAGGGGTTCTCAACCTTTTGTCGCAACCCCCTTGGGGGGTTAACTGACAATTTGCCAGGGGGCGCCTAAGACCATCGAAAATATGGATTATTGCCTACTCTTCTCTTGCTGTATGTGCATGTGTGTGTGTGTGTGTGTGGTCACAGCAGAGTGGGGCATTGTAAAAAGGGTCGCCGAGATTAAAAGGTTGAGAACCGCTGCCTTAGCCTGTTAAAAATTGAGGCACCATACATGATCTATCCATCTTTCTCCATTCCTCTGTCATATACCAAGTTCACTAATAGGTCTGAGAGATAATATAATAAACCTTTCAGATATCACATCTATTTTTACATAGGCTTAGATTTATGTACATTCATTTAGCAATAAGATTATAATTATATATATATTTTTTACTATAGGTAGCTTTGGACATCCGATTGGGACTCAGCCATCTGGTGTGCCAGCGTTAAGATTAGATGGATACACTCGACATATAAATGGCATGCCCCCCAGAGACATCTTTCTCTACCGTTGGCCAAAAGCAGACTCTTGGACAGCACCAGCAAGAGCTCCAAGGGGCGAGTACTATGGATACTATCACGAAGCACTGGAAGCAGAAAAATTCATGAGAAACAGGCTTCAGCCCATCCACAGGCGCATCTCAGCTTTTGACGTCCCGCAAATAACATCACTCAGCTCTCGGCAGACTTTTTACGACGTGGACAGTAACACTGGCGCAGGCCTATTTTAATAGGCCAATCACAGCTTTCATCCTGTTGTAACATCTGACTAGGACTATTGGTGTTTCTTATACACCACCCAGTCAAACTATTCATCAGTATTATTTTGTGTTACATTACATTTTAGAGTGTAAATATAATAACCCAACTACATGTACATATACTATCAGTATGAAAAAAAATTTTTGCAAATTTTTAAGACATCTGACATTACAGCAAAATTCTCTTTATAGATGTGTTAAATATACCACCTTTTTTTTCCTCATCAATAGTCTATTTGTAACAGTAACATCTTTGTAAATACTATAAGGAGCAAAAGAAAATGAAATAAACGTTTTCAGTGTTATCAACTAGTTAACTTT
Source organism: Biomphalaria straminea (assembly GCA_021533235.1). Lineage (NCBI taxonomy): Eukaryota > Metazoa > Mollusca > Gastropoda > Planorbidae > Biomphalaria > Biomphalaria straminea. The sequence goes on along the minus strand of JADKLZ010000003.1, from coordinate 3,264,017 downwards.
ATTTGTTTTACTATTTTATTAAAAATAGTTATCAACATATTTAAACATTAAACATCGCTTCCAACATTCATTCAACAGAAAGTGACATCTTTCATAACATAGATATTCATCAACTTACAAGATCAAATTTACATTCATTTTAAGTTTACAGATCGTTACCAATTAGTAAGTGTATAAAAATATACATTACTGCAATTAAATAAATTTTCCTCAACAATAAAATATCATTATTCAAGAAAAGCCCCCCATGATTTCCTAGCAGGTGAATATTGTTAAAACTGCAGCTCTAAATTTACAAAAAGAGTTTAATTCGTCAATGGAGTTACAAATTCTGTTTCACTTCGAGATTAACTTTCACTCCTATACTGGCCAGTTCAACTAACAAATAACGAAAGACATATGGGACAGTGATTAAGTGTACACAGTCACGGCGCTGGCAGTGCTGACAAACAATTTGATGGCGGAAGGTAGTGTTTTTGTTTTGGCTGGGATCAAACTCTGCTTGTTGTACCAGCAAGGGAGATAATAAAGTGTGGCAATTCATGCAGAAGTAGGACTGGAATATAAAAAAATATGAATTTAGATATTACTTTTTAAGACAATATAAATATATATCAGTTAACTTGGAACATTGTTCATGAAGAAAGCAATAAAACTGTGTAAACAGTTTTCTATTTCACTATTTTAAAATGTATCCCATTTTCCCAGAATAGCAAATAATTACTTTTTCTATGTTCCTTTAAAAACCCAGAATGTACAGTATGCAATGAACTCCATAGTAGAAGAAATGCTAGGAAACAAACCTTTGATTTATCTGAACAGTTCAATAGTCTATCATTCAAAAGGAAACTAGTGCCGTGAGTGATGAGGGCATCTCTCTCCATTTCACCAAAACGTATACCACCAGCTCTCTTCCTGCCTTTAACTGGTTGCTGTGTCACTTGATCCACTGGACCAGTGGTTCTCACCTAGCATGACAAGCATCCACACTTTGTTAGATATTTATAACATTGAACATGTAACATTAATGGAACATGAAAGAAAAGATTCCCCCCCCCCAACCAGTCTGGCAGGTGTTCTTATTTCCTTAATGCTGAAGGTAAGAAATAATTATAATAATAATTAGATTTATAAAGCGCTGTTAGCAACCATAATGTAATCTCAAGGCACTATGATAACATAACAGACATAAACACAAAATTTAAAACAACAAGGGTATCTAAAAAAGGTTTTGAACAGACAGGTCATAATATAATAAGTTGAATTACTTTTTCTCTCCTAATGGACTATACCAACGTCGATAAGACCCCAATTAAAGTAAATTAATTTTTGATTTTATGAATTTTAATTTTTACTATGTTAAAAAAGCATGAAGTCCTCTTTAATTCAATGCCAAATAAAATATTTTCTGATAACAAACAAAAAAGTTATTGAAGTTTAATCAAAAACAGGATAGAGAAATACAAATGAGCAAAATGGAATATGGAAAATAATTATGGAGAGAAAGAGTTAAATATGCATGAAAATTTAAAATTGTTTCCATTTAGGGGGGGCACCACCAGTAAAAGTTTAGAAACACTGATTTAGCATTACTTATTATCTTTACTTGTATCAATATACCTGAAACTTATCGGAGACCATGTGTCTGAGCCGCTGGTAGTAGACAACTCCAAAATAAATATCTGCTTCCATTTCTCGTCCCAAAATGCCACTGTACATCCTCTCCGTGCCATAATAGTTGTAACCTCCTGAGAGGGGCAAACAAAGTTCATATAGATATATAGATACACATGTAGCCTTGACATTGTACAAGTGCAGCTATTAATAGAGATTTTTAAAGTGACAACTGATTTAAGTCATTAAAACCTATCTTCTACAGCTGCTAATAAACAATAAAGTTAATATAAAATTAAGGTCAGCATACACTGATGTTCTTTCATGATAAAATACCCAAAACATAATCATGTGTTAATCTAGTATTTTATGTTAATTAGAGATTAAAATTGTAGCATATCATCAATTTTTCTAGATCATTCTTCTAATTTCAAAAGATTTTTTTCAAAAGAATGTGTTGTTGCATAAAAAACTTAAAAAAATAATTGTTTATTGCATTGGTTTTTTTTAATCTTCTCTGCTGATGAATTTTCTCAATTTTTATTTCATGATGTTACTGAAAAAGAATATTGCTATGTGATAAATCTGAATCTTTTTAAACTCTTGTGTAGTTATTCTTACTGACTTTTTGAGTGACACTAAAAGAGGATGCATATTCTTATTACATTAGTGTGTCCTGGAAACTTGCTTGAATTTTTAAATTAATTGATCAATGCTAGGTTTCCATAATAGCCTTTCATTCATCAAAGTATTTTCAGATGAAGGCTTACAAAGACTGTAATCCTTTTTTAAATTTTTTAAAGCTCTTGATTAAATTTTAATAGAGATTTGAAACAGAGATTGTTCTCTTAATTTTTGCATTATTTAAATTAAAAAAAAAAGTTCCCCATTTCAGACCTTGTGGTCTATAGGGCAAATGATGTAAAGGTCATCTGTTTCTTTGGTCTATGGTTAATGAGTGTGTCATGTGGCCAGTACAACGAACAACCGCCATTACTTTTCCCCAACTAATGTCATCCAATAGAACTGGGTGGACTCAGAGGCACCCGAAGATCCCGAAATAAAAAATCCGAACTCCAGATCCCTAGTTCAGAAGCTAATCACTTTCACTGCTCAGCCACCACGCCTTTAATATGTTATTTGTACACGATAAAAACTGTCAAAACAGACATTCAAAAACTAAGGTGGCAATTATTTTAAGCAGCTAGCATCTTTCTATTGTAAAATTGATCACTTACCTGCTGTAAGCATCTGACCAAAGTAATCAATGGCAGGTTGTTCTTCAGAGAAAGTGAAAGGTGTGGCATCAAGGTACATTCCATGAAGAGCTCCAGCCTTGCCAGCCATACTTTCAATCATCATTCCTAAAGGTAAAATGGAGAGAAGCAATATAACAAAAGGAACTAACAGCAACACAAACTTCTAGTGGGCCCTTGCGGGTCAGTTTTACTCACAGTTACTTTCCACACTAACTCAACACTTAAATTGAATGAACTAATATGACAACATTTATAATCATAAACAAATTTATAAAGGTATTAGAGGAACTCTAAGTTTTCTATAATTGTAGTTAATCTTGAACCCAGACAGCCAACAAATAACCTAAACTGCTTGTTCTAAAATAGTTTAAACATCTGTTGTAAATACAATGCATATAATGAATTACAAAACAACAAAAATGCTTTAAGAAGACCATAGGTTATCAAGGCATATCTGAACATAGTCTAAACACAATGAAAATTATAGTGGAATTGAATTTAACTGCAATTATCAAGGCACATCTGAACATAGTCTAAACACAATGAAAATTATAGTGGAATTGAATTTAACTGCAATTATCAAGGCACATCTCAACATAGTCTAAACACAATGAAAATGATAGTGGAATTGAATTTATTGAAACCAAAAATGTTGACACAATAAAACAGTGAGTGATATAAACTGTTTTAAAAATGGTTAATATGTAGGTGCATGGAATCAGCAATTTAATTTTAAAATCAAAAGAGTACTCTTTAAGCTGACCAAAAACAACCTTGGCACTTATATTTCATGCAAGATGAAGACAATAATGAAACTGAAACAGAGATTTTAGTTTACATAAAATGCAGAAAGGCTGCTTTAAAATAATTTATAATTAACATGACAAAAAAGATAAACCTATGTTTTAAAAAATCAACATTTCTTAAATTTTGTATCTAAGGTCTTACCGATTGTCATACGAGATGGGAAACCGTGAGGATTGAAGATGATGTCAGGCACCATACCAGATTCTGTAAAAGGCATATCAACGGCAGGCCATAACATACTGTCGAGATAATCATATTCATTTATGTTTATCTGCTTTTAAAGATAAATAAACATCCATCTTAAGCCAGTACAAAATAATTTACTGTTGGCCCAATTTTAAACCAGAAATATCTAATTAGAAAACAATATACCGTGACAGGTCTTAATTAATAAATTATATAACTAGAAGAATATCATAAAACGCCTGTCTCATATTCATCAAGTATTTTGCTTTTTTAAATGTAAAAATCTAAAACTGCTATTTGGCAAAATATTTCACAAAAATATGATTTCTCATTTACCTGCAAATACCTTTTTGACCATGACGACTGGAAAATTTATCACCAATGGTTGGGTTTCTCTTTACATGTCAAGATAAACAGCAAGTATAAGTAAATCTTTCTAATCATGACTTTAATTATTTTAATTAGTTCATAATGTAATTATAGGTCCACAAATCAGTCCCAATATATTTAATCTATTTAACAGTAACGTCTAGTAAAAAATGTCTAACCGCTATCCTGAGGACAAAGCAAACATGGTTCATTTCCTCTGTGCCGAGATCATCTCCAAGTATTTTAATCTGTGTCACAGTTGCGTCTTCCAAACCTTTGTAGGTCATAACTTTGTATTCCCCAGTTTGGATATTCTTATAACTGTTAGAATCCAAACAAAATTTATTGAGGTTTATGAAGGAGAATGGAGTTGGATATCACATGCAAAACTTCTAGGATATATATGACTGAGTTATGAAAATGTCAGTTCTTTAGTAAAAGCTCAGTGTATAAAGCACAATGCCTGCCAGATAGACAAAAGACTTGTAGGCAGATCTTGATAGAGTCATGCTTATCATTAATTACTGAATAAAAGGCAAAAAAAAAAAACTGAGTTAGATTAAATAAGTAATACATTCACAGTCTGAGACTGCCATTGACAAGATAAAGGGAGAAAATCTTTACTTTCAGAATTCTGTAAAATGAAAACTGTAATTAGCAAAACAAGCCCTTGTGGAATGTAAGCAAAGAATGCTGATAAACCCTTTCAATGCTACATATGCCAGGAAGAGGCCTGCACAAGCTACTGGCCCCATAACACTTTTATAGAAAATCATTGAATGGAAAGCTGCCTGATTTGAAAATCACTATGCAGTTTATTGCAGGTAAAGGAATAGTTGTCTGAACCGTCTAACTTCATAATGAGAAACAAGAAGAAGACAAATGTAAAAAAACAGGGAATTGCAAGAACTGAGGTAATGACAAAGAATATGCATTCTTAAAACAGGAGTGATTTATGTAACCACATTTAATTGGACTTGAAATAACATATTATAATAATAAAATAAAGCAATTTAAAGATGTATGTCTATACTACTCTATACCAAATCTGAAACAAAACTATTACATTATTTAAAAAAAAAATGATTATTTATCTATTCTGTTGTATTTTTTCTTTATATCAAGACAAAATAGTGTTCACCTGTAGTAAGGATCTCCATTGGTCAGTTTTGTCCCAATGGGAGGCAGTCCATCAACATCAAGACTGCCAGTGGAGTCACTTGGTACACATGCTGGGTGCAATAAATCAAAGTTATTAAATTAAACAACCAAATATTAATTTGCAAGACTCAGCTTAATTTTTAAACTGAAGAGAACAGGTGAGGTAGCCATCAATTACTATGAATTGAACTTATTAATTATATTTGATAGAGCAACTAAGTCATAATTGATAGAGCTACTTGTCATAATTGATAGAGCCACAGTCATATTTGATAGAGCCACAGTCATATTTGATAGAGCTACTAGTCATAATTGATAGAGCCACAGTCACATTTGATAGAGCTACTAGTCGTAATTGATAGAGCCACAGTCATATTTGATAGAGTTACTAAGACTTAGATTTTATTAACAACCTGATCTCTATAACATTTTTTTTAATTTCAAGTTGAAAAAACAGCAATAAAAAACAAATCAATAAAATAGCATCTGATTTGAACCAACTCACCAAAAACGAATGTCTTGGCACCATGTTCTCGACTGATTCCACGCAAATCCACATCCTGTAATTTAAATCATCAATTAGTTAAGTTAAATCAAAACAAAATGATACAATTTTCAAACACTAAAGTTTAAAGGGATTTATGTCCAAGAGAGAAAAATAAATTTAACATTGCCATGTTCTTTTTAATAATTACAAAAGCTGTTATAATTTGTGTGAAGTTTATATACAAATAAAAATGACTAAGAACAATAATGTGCCTGAAGCAACAACACTGACCTCTGACTTGATAATACTTCCATGGGCAAATCCTCTTTCATAAGAAGACTTATTAAGAATCATGGCATCTTCCATATCATAACCCTGGGAACAAATAATCAAGTAAAACTTTATTATTAATTCAATTTAAGTATAGGCTGGAGTGTTTAATATCAATTTCTTCCCACTGCTAAGAGCGATCTACAATCTTTCAACTAAGAACAGGATACCTGTCTTTAAATTATCACCTTAACATAATAAGCACCACACCCTCTGTAGATAGAGCGCCCACCCTCACAAAACTGTCAGTCATAACCTTTTTGTATGCCCCAATTTAATTCACCTTTGACAGACAATATTACCACAGCAACCCAGAAATAACCTATTAGAGCTAAGAATGAGTTGCCTGAGTCAGCCAGGAAAACGAATGACTTGCCAGGGTTTCAGTCATTGATTAACATGCATGACTAGATTGATCTAAGGACATGTAAAACGTAAAAGGAAAGTTCCCCTTTTAGACCTTGTGGTCTATAGGGCAGATGAAGTAATGGTCATCTGTTTATGTGGCCTACATTTGAAGAGGTGTCATGTGGCCAGGTCTAGGCAAGACCTGAAGAAGAAACCTTTACCAAGCAAGTCAGAGCTGAAAATGAGGTACCAACAGAAGTGTATCAAAGTAACTTCAACCCACCGTGTATGAGATGACAGCTACTATAGTATTGGTGCCAATGGGATACTCATCTAAATTGTAGTCATCAAAAGCAACTGGACGGACAAGAGGGCTCTGTGGAGTCTGAAGTCTGTAGAGTTTGTTGTCGGCTCTGTGCTGGTAGGCATGAAGTGGTGTGCCCATTGTTTGTTTACCCATCTGAAAGATATTTCAACACAAGATATATTAACCATTCAAACAGAGATACATTGAAAAAAAAAAAGTTTTTCCTTTTTAACAATATACAATAAAGCTTCATTTTGAACTGGTCTATCAGCTTGCCATTTTGAACTTCAGATCTGTGAACACTAGGAGATCAAAGAAAGATTACTCATTGCACTGTTTCATACAATGGGCTTGTTGTGACAGAGGCTTAGCTACCTTCTGCACTGGATGTCAAAATTAGTTGCCTGTGCACTGCTAGAAACAATAAAGTCAACTTTTCAAAATGGCACTGTTCTATATATTGTTGTAACTCTAGTGGCGGAGTGATATGGTGTGTGCGACCTACTGAGACATGTGACTCAGTCAAATGACACAGTACAAGGTACTGCTTAGCAGACAACTGTGTTAATGGAGAAGCGACATTAGAAGTGCACACAAAATTACTCATGATTATGTGTGTAAGTGTTTGAGGCAGATCAGTTCAGCACAGCGAAGAGACTGGTACTGTTAGTACACAATGAAGTCAGTCCGGATTAAGTGAGTCCTGGAGTGATAGGCAGGTAGTAGAGTTTAATACGGCAGAGTGATGATGAGCAGTAAAGCATTTTTAGTCAGTATATTGTGTTGCCAATGGTGTAGTATTGGCTGTTGATGTTTTACTTATGAAACTACCATAATAATACAAGGAGTTCCTGTTATCAAGTTCTTGTGTTGGATGTGGTGGGTTGAGAAAAGTTTGCAGAGTCTGACAGAGAGACTGCTGTTATTTGAATATTTTAAAATATAAGCCCCTCCTTAGTCCTGAACATTTTTTTGTACATTCTCTCTTCATTACAAAACATTACATAGATCAGTAGGTTTTGTTTTGGAAACACAATTAAGTGGATCAAACCTGGCACTGGTACATATTCCTGGGACTTTGATTGAAATCAGAAAATGGAGTCATACAACCCATGACACTCAACATACTTTGTTCATTCAACTCTTGGTGACTTGTTACCTGTAGAATGAGACAACAATCAAGTGCTCAGTCAATGAGAGATCAGGACTTAGCATAAAAAAAATGAGCTGGAAAGTTAAAGTTTTATGAGGAGGTTTTCTTTGCATCAAACTCTAAGATGTACATAGTTAATCACTGAAAAACATCCACATCAGACTTTGGTAAAAATAGGAAGATTTGGAACTGAATTCTGGAGAGTTTTGGGAAATGAATTGTGCAGAAGCATAAAGAAAGTTTGAGAAAATATTACATAAGTATAGGGGAGAAGAAGAAGAAAGGAAGAAAAAGAGAATGAAGAAGAAAAAGAAAGGAAGAAAAAGAGAATGAAGAAGAAGAAGAAGAAAGGAAGAAAAAGAGAATGAAGATGTTCTGATAGGCCAGATATTTACTTACCCCAGGGAATGCCTCTTTTGGATTTAAGCCAATGTCAAGGTAAACCTGTTCGAATGTACCAATCATCTCAATGGCATTAGCTGCAAGGTTCAGTACTGGTCGAATCATCCTAGCCACATTAGTGAAGAGATACAGGCCTGGATATTGACTGGCTACTTCAGTTTTCTTCACAAGACAAATTTCAAGAGCAAACGGAAGCTGAACATGACAAAACAAAAAAGAATGGAAATAAAAATAAAATACTTGTAAAAAAAAATAATTAATATTTACAATCAGGTTTAATTAAAAGCAGAAAACAATAAGGCTAATTAATTAAAGTCTTCCAAAAACAGTATAAATCTTTAAAAAAACATTATTAATATAAGTCTTTTTTTCTTCACAGACTCAAGTACATTGTCTCTCTTTCATAAGATTTTTAAGCATATAACTATATCAATATTCAAACAACAATTGCAAGTGGTAAGGTTAGGGTTATCTTCTCTCTATCAACCGTGGGAAGCGTGGCCGAACTCAGGACTAGAAGATATTTTCAAAAGTGTTAGGAGGCTACTTTATTTTTAAAAACCTTTACATCTGAAATAGTTCTACATATTTTATCTCTACAATCAAATGCATTAAAAATGTATAGTTGCAAAAATTAAAGTGTTAACTAGTGTGTTTTTTTTAATAGGAATAGTGGCTTTCTTTACTTACTTGTCCTTTAATCTTCAGCACTCTGAGAGTGGAGGAAAATGTTTCAGCATTCCACGCATTGATGTAGCCCACAATCTTCCCATCTAGGAGGACGGTGTAACAGTCAGAGATGGGCCAGGGGTTGGGGGATGCAATGGGGGACATGCCAAGCTCTGTGAGAACTTGTTGAAACTTTTCACATACAACTTCAATATTAACAACCTGATAAGAAGAAACACAAATATATATATACTAGTCGACCGGCGGCATATCATACGCCGCTATTTTCCAAGGCAGGCCTTAGGCACTGCAACATATGCGACCACAGTGGGTCCCGCACTTTCTTTGGACCCGTGGTAAATTTTAGGCGTATAAATTATTAAATCGAACCATTTTATAACATAACAGATTTCCCGCGGCCTCTTGACGACCGGCGGCATAGCATACGCCGCTATTTTCCAGGGCAGGCCTTAGCACTGCAAAATATGCGACCGCAGTGGGTCCCGCACTTTCATTGGACCTATTCCTTTTTCCAGTCTATATTTATTTATGTCTATGGACCCGTGCTAATTTTTAGGTGTATAAATTATTAAAATAAACCATTTTATAGCATATAACAGATTTCCCGTGGCCTCTTGGACTTGATTTATCAGAAACCCCTGGAAATCTCATGAAATGTTATTAAATATAGGCCTACGAAAAAGTCCTGGAAATCTCCGGAAATTATTAAATGTCGATCTAGATTAGTTTCAAGAGTCTTACGACACAATAGGCCTATAATCTCTTCCGGCTTCCACTTTTTTAACCTCCCTTCCATTCACTACACAAATTCATAAAGAAGAGTTTTATGAAACAAATATTTGTGCATTGTACTTCATTTTATGTCTAGAATCTATGTCTTTAAATTGTGTTTAATCTCAAAGACTGAGGATCATGCAATTTTTGTTCATAATTTAGAAATCATAATTCAATAGTAGATATATATACAATTGTGTTTTCAAGTTACACGAAGTTACTTATTAAAATCTTTTTAAATTAAAAAAAAATATGCTATGCTATTTTGTGAATGAAAATATATTTCCCATTCACACCATGATGCGCAATGGGATCTTCCCATTAGCTTGTTATAAGTAAAGCGATAGCGTGAATTCATGAATGAAAAATACTATGAATTGAGCTAACAAAATGGCTAATTGACCTTAATTTACGCGATATTAAGAATATAGATGCACTCATTTAACAATGCTTTAGAAAAACAAATTTGAATGTTAATTTTATTAAACGGACTATAATTAGTATGTTCATGTGCTAAAGCATAAAACTATCTTTGCGAGGAGAAGTTCTATTATCTTAGAGTTGAATTCGTGTTTTAGATCTAGATCTAGGAATAGAGAGATTAGTTACCTTTCGTAATCATGTCTGATGAACCAATATGCGTAATTTGTGATATTAATTAAAGTTCTTCTAAAGTCAAACCTGAGAGTAGACTCTATCTGTGTATTGTTTTTCTAGTTTCAATAGTCATACGACACAATAATCTTAAAATACTTATTTTACTTTGTCATAATATTAAAAGAAGAAGAGAATTATATAGGCTACGCCACATTCATTCACAAAATAGCGTTGCGCCGTATGCTATGCTATTTTGTGAATGAAATAGTGCGGATTGGGTCCATGCACACCGTGGTGCGTGCGCCATGGGATCTTCCCTATTTACTCGTTGTTGTTGTCTGACCTAATTCTTTGTGAATTATATATATAGATATATATCTTCTTAGTCATTACCTCAGGTGTTCAAAGCCATTAACAAAGAGCTAATATATATTGAAGCTCTATACCCTGATAGGCAAAGTGGTTCCACTTTTAACTTAAATTATATAAATTAGACCTATATATATATATATATATATATATATATATATATACTGCTAAAAAAATCTATTTTCTATTTATGTAATCCCTAACTATTGTATGAATCAATTTAGTTTACACAATTAATGCGTGAATTGGTTCAAATTATAATTGTATCAAAATAATCATATGATATACCTTACAAGTTGCAGTCATGTGATTCAGCAGACCACACGGGGATCCATCAGGGGTATGAACAGGACACAAAAATCCTGAAAAACATGTTAAAATGACAATATTTTACAATGAATTTAAAATTAAACCAACTATTTGATGACTTTAACATCATCTGCCCTATGGATCGCAGGGTCTGATATTGTCTGCTTTACTAAAACTAATCTCTACTATTCTAAGACTTATGGGTAGATTTTTACACTGAAACTTAATTAAAAGATGTACCCCATGCTTCTGGAAGTAATTTTCTGACTGTAGTTGTTCTCATTTCGGTAAAGAAAGATCCTCTATGCACAGCTCGAAAATGTGATGCATACCGAAATATATTCAGTTTATCAGCTAAAACTGCTAAGCCTCTTGCCTGACAAACAAAAGTAATACATAAAAACACTAAAATCATAACTTGCAAATTTAAGAAGAATTATACCAGTGAGACAATTTGGTTACACTGCCTATCAGAAATAAAATATACTAACAATGCAGGCATGAGCCTTTCAACTAGTAAATCAACATATAACTGCAAACTCAATTATATTTTGTAAAATTACTTTAATTTTCTTATTCAGAAAGAACAATAATGTTTTCCATGCCAATACATTTTTCTGGTCTGCTCTGACATTATTTCCATTCAACATGCAGTGACATCATTTTACATTCACATGTTCTGCTCCAGCCATAACAATGACACTGCCCACTAAATACTGTAAGATCTGGGATATTCAGAGGAACACTAAATCTATAATTAACAAGGTTACAAAGACAGTTTGTGTGGAAATACAAACTTAAAATCTGCCCCCGAAGTGATCAACCCATGCAGGTTTCAATATTTTCAGAAAGTACATCCGAATGAAATTATATCAAAGACAAATGACAGATAAGAATGCAAATAGAAGGATGACAGATCTTATGTAGTGCCCTAGCGGTCCAGCAGATCAAAGGATAGGTGTAGGTGAAAGTTAAGTTAGATGTGAATCTGGACCGACTGATGTAATATAGTTGATTCACTAATTTAATTTGTTTATTACTTAGATAGCACATACTTTTATCTTTGAACAAAAATAAACTTGAAATTAAATGAAATTTATAGCATTATTAATTGTCTTCAATTAGTTTTGATTTATAATGCATACTAATTAGGTTTTCTCTATAAAAAACTGCTTGCATAAATGATTTTTAAAAATTAGATTTTGAGCTTTTAGAAAAAAAAAAGTAGCCGTTGCATCAGAACTTTGAATGATCTATATTATCGTGATGTCAGATTTTTATTTTCTCTTCTACTTTCTGAGCACTAAATGGGACAGACGGACAGACAGACAGACGGACAGACAGGCCACACAAAACTAATAGGGTCTTTTCCCCTTTCGGGGGCTGCTAATAATCTGCTGAAAATTTATATTCAGAGTTGCAATTACCTGCATAAGGCCTAAACCTGTTGGTGAAATGAGATTCCCTGTGGATAGGAGATACTCCAATGCTCTTGTGATGGTAGACACGGCCTTGGAGGCCTCTCTGACATCAGCTGAAAGGGAGATAATATGGACAAACTTAAAATTACATCCCTTCAGTCAGAAAAGTGAGGGAAACAGATTACTTCTCACTTTGAAAAGTATACAAAATAAGAAGACTCTCATACAAATTAAAATGATATCTAAACCTAAACAAAATGATGGAATAACAATGTCATGTGGGAGTTTTTAAATCAGACAGTTCATCTCAGATATGAAGACAAGTTATCTGAAACTTAGAGAAGAGTGGATGAGAGGCTAAGTACGCTTGGCTACTTATGAAGAGGACTCGTGGTTCTACACCTGACTCGAGCAGAGTGTTGTTTACTGAGAGCCTAAAAGGAGCATGGAAAAACATTCTCCGAGATAACCCTCCACCCCACTGGTCCACAAATGAGATTGGACCATAGTGCTGAGCATGCTATAAGCAAGAAAGTAGCGCTAAATAAAGGCTATAATTTATAATTTATTTTAGCATGGAAATGAGAATCCAGAAGAAGACAAATGAGAAATAACTACAAGCGTTTATATAGATTTTAGGTCTACATGTTCTTCACACATTGATCATTGAAATATAAACAACCAGACACACTCACAAATTTTGTTTATCAAAAACTCTTATTACACTATCAACACATAAAAAAATACTGATCAGTCTGGCCCTGTTGAGCATTCACGCACTTCAAGCTCACTAAAAGACACATTAGTATTTTGGAGAACAACTAAACAGCTCTGCTTTACTAACATAATGTGGGAAGCATGGTTGAGAGGCTAGTGAGCTTAAACTTGGCTTGGCTACCTAGAAGGGGGCTCGAGGTTTGACACCAGACTCCACAAATGAGCTTGGACCAAAGTGCTCTGAGCATGCTATAAGCATGAAAGTAGCACTATATAAATGCTATAATAATAATAATTGTTGGTATTCCTTTACACTTGTCCAGAGACCTTTCTATAAAAATACATTCATTGGTAAAATTTAACTAACCTGGAGTCACTTGAAATGCACTGCCCTTTTTTTTTATGGCTTTCTGCATTGAAACTTTCATACCTAAGAGATACGCTTCAAGCTTTTCCTGAATTTGTTTTTTAAAATATGAAATAATGACAGTAGAATAATAAAAAAAAAACAGCATCTAGAGCTAATGCCACAAATTTTATATTACACAAGAAAGTACAAGTACAAGAAACTCAAATCAGATTTTTCTAAATAAATGTTATGATATAATCAAAATGCTTGCCAAATTCGTATGAAATAGTTGGCACATTAATAATTAACTCCCATAGAAAAGACAGAAGTTATCAGACTTAGCTAAATAATTTCAAAGGGATTATTAGCCTAAATGAACCAATTTATTCCACAATATTGCTAGCATACTTCGATACAAAAAGTTTATCTATTACCTTGAGGACCATCTGCATCAAGTGACCAGGGACCAATAACTCCTGGAACATTGGGTTGTCAGGATTCTCAGCAGCACACTCCCCATGAACAAAGGCAAACAATTTCTGGGTCATGTAGCTATTAAAAGAACACATCAAATCATTACATTCTCCAATATAATGATTTTACTTTAAAAACCAATAACCTTAGTTTTTCAATTCCTTCTATTAGCTAACATACTCTTCAAGGGAAAGGGTTGGGTGCATGGGTGGAAGTCTGGAGAATACCTAACCTGGCAGTGAAGTCGAAAGAGTTTCATGCTACTATCTGAGATGTTGTGAGTTCAATTCTCATACAGGCCAATATTTTTTTTTATTGACCATCAGATCGGATTCATTACCAATTTGACTTGATCTAATGCAGACCTAATCCAATCCAATAGAAAACTACCTAATTTTATTTAAACATGAAGTAGGAACTGTTTTCTAACCTTCTGCAGAGCCAGATGGAATTGAAATGCTACAGAAGGATCCAAGGTATCACATTTAAAGACCGCATGACAATTGAAGAAATTATACGACCTACTAACTATTCTAAAAAATTAAATTTATGTGGCCATATTACAAGATCTTTGGGGCTCGCAAAGACCTTCCTTTAAGGAACAGTACCAGGAAAAAGAAGAAGAGGCAAACAGAGAACGTGATGGGAAGACAACATAAAAGAATTGATGGGCCTTCCATTGAAATAGGTTCTATCCAAAGCAAAAAAACAGAGAGGAATAGAGAAAGACAGTTGACAGATCTTGAGTTGTGACCCAATAGTCCCACAGACTGAAGGTAAGTGTTTTCTAACCAAAAAATTGTGTATACTGTGTAATACATTAGTGTAAAAAAACAAAACTTAAAATATGAAATGAAGGAAAGTAAAATGGTTTGTGGCATGATGAATAATGAGTAAAGACTGACTAGAGGATGAACATGAATGAACCTACACTAGCAGATTAAATTTGTCTGTGTTGTTGTCCAGGTGAATTAAAAGGCTGTTCTTGAGCAAATACTTTCCAACCTCCTCATCAGTGTACCAGTCAGGTAGCTGAAGTTTGACTCGGAATCTCTGACCAATGAAACTGAGAACAGATGACCTTGAGTTTAGACCCTCAGACATGATTTGTCTCAACATAAAAGTCACACAGCTGAAATACAAAATTTTATGTTATAAAATACAAGAAATTTAAATTTATATATATATCTTAATATATAAAAGGATATGTAAGGCGTATGTATGTGGGTATGTATGTATGTATGTATGTATGTATGAGCCGAATGGAAAACAAAACCGCTTGACCAATCTTGATAAAACTTATCAGAAATGTTCCATGGGTACTAACCTGGACCATAGTGTATGTATTTTAGCCCTAAAACAAACTTAAGACCCTAAAAAAAAATAAAGTTGACCAGCTCTATTACAGCTATGGAATTTTATAGATCTAGGCTCTGTTTACAATGTTGACATAAGAAAAGATCGAAAGGATTTAGATCTAGATCTAATTTTAAGAACTACACTTTGCATTTATAGTTTTATACTTTCATACTTGAAAATACAAAAGAAAGGCCTTTGATATCATTATTTAAATAAAATTATTTTTCTAATTTGTGTTTCAAAGCTTTTTTTACATAATTTCGTTCCTTATAACTGCGCATTCAGATTTTCATACGAACAATCTTTCATTAGACAATATTGTAAATGTAATGTTACAAATCTTTCCAATGCTAGGTCTAAAACTCTAATTAAATTCTACGATGATATATCTCCTCTTCGCAAAGATAGTTTAATGTTATAACATAAAAATACTAATTATAGTCCATTTATTCCATATTTTTATCAAATTAACATTAAAATTTGTTTTTCTAAAGCATTTTTCATACATTCGTTCGCTAAACCTGCGAAGCCGTGTTAAGACATTTTCAAATAGTATCATTCATGAATGGGGTACATCTAATACAAAAAAAAAAAGGTCACGCATGCG
Source organism: Biomphalaria straminea (assembly GCA_021533235.1). NCBI lineage: Eukaryota > Metazoa > Mollusca > Gastropoda > Planorbidae > Biomphalaria > Biomphalaria straminea. The sequence goes on along the minus strand of JADKLZ010000003.1, from coordinate 3,247,928 downwards.
CAGAGCAAATGAACTCTAGCCTCTAGATTAGTCTAGATCTAGATCTATGTCTAACTCAAGATCTACTTTATAGGCCTACTTTAACACATGAACATACTGAATTAAGTCTATTCATTTTAAATTTTAATCAAATAGATGTATATGTAGGCCTGCAAGCAAATGTTTTTATTTGAAAAAATGGATTTAAGTCGAATAGCTATTTCGATATCTTCATTCAAACAATGTTTACATTAACACATTAGCTTTACTTATAACATTATTATTTCGTTTAATAGTTTCCAAAACACTCTCAAAGACTATATCGACGGTGATGCGCAAAAAAGGACCAGCGGGCCGCGGGTAAAATATGTCTAGTATATTATAAAATATAAAATAATATTATAAAATTATAAAGCCGTATTAATATTAAACAAAATACAGAAGGCAAACGATCACATATGAACTATGTATTATATTTCTGGCCTACAGTACACTTTTCAGACCATGTGATCCATAGTTACTAAAACTAAAGGTAATCTGTTTCTATGTATGTTACTAGTTTAATGTTTTATTTGTCAAGTAGAGCTTCTTAGATTTTTATAAGTGGTTGGCATTAATCCAACAAGATTCAAAAACCATACTAGATTCAATTCTTTTATTATGCTCACTTCTGTACTGTTATTTTAAGTATAAAAACATTTATACATTTGACTGATTATTGCAAATAATCTTTTGAAACTAGCAGCATTTCTACTAGTACATGGAACATGACAATAAATAACATTTACAATATACAACTATCCTGTTTGTTTTTTGTTTGGCTATAGGAGAAATCAAGTTTGAAATTACCCTTTATAGAATGTATCCTCTTCTCTTCCTCTGATTAACTCATCAGCAATAAATTTTTCTGAGACATCTAACAAAGCCTGGAATAGATAAAATTACAACTTAGCTTCTAATTTCAAATGTTTAATCTAACTGGCAACAGATTTATGAAATTATTTACTATTTAGGTTCCTGCAGAGTTGTTACTTTTGCTGTAAAATAAGACAAGAATTCTTTCATGAGTACAGCAAGTACAAACACTAGTCACTGGTTTAGTGTTCACCTTCAGGAACAGAACATAAGGGTCAGTGCTCTTACAGCATGGGTGACAATGCAATATTAAATAATCAGTACTGTAAAATAAAGTAAAATGTATTTCAACAAATATTCCCCTTTTTGCATACAAATAGTATTACATTGTTAATTTTTTTCTTACAATATTTTAAGCACTGAGCAAAAAAAAACAATAATGTTTAACTCTTTCTCTCCTGATTGACGATATCATCATTGATTTGACCTTAGTAAATTAAATTAATGTTTAATTTTATAAACTTTACTTAGTGTACATAAAAAGAGCATGCATTCTCATTTAATTCATACCAAATAAAAAATTTTCCCATAACAAACGACAAAGCTATTGAAGCTCATTCATAACAAGGTAGTGAAACAGTAATTGCGAAGAATTCCATTGAAACAAGGAAAAATAATTACAGAGACAAAGAGATTAACATTTCCTTCCAGCTTTGGTTTTCTATTAGAATTAATCCTGGACAATGTGTATATTTTGGCTAGAATCATTTCAAAGAAGAAAACAAACTTGTCTGTACCAATTGAGAATATCAGAAAATATTGCTATATTACCTTCAGCACTAAAACGACAGGAACAAAGAAAACTTCTTTCATGACACCAAAGGATAATTTGGCTGTTCCATTGTTCAAGTAGTGAAGGGTAAGTGTCTAAAGCAAAAAAAAAACATCAAAATAGTTTTTATAAATGACAAAAAAGACAGATCTCATAATATATAAGACACTACAGGCATGGTTCAATTGGTTTAACATGTTTAAGATAACAAGTACAAAAACAAATGTCAGCTCATAAAAATTCTCAAAAACTTACATTCGAAATTTGATCTTCTCTGACACATCGTATCGACACACCATACTCTGTATACTCTGGTCCTCTTTTTTTCCAAGATGATCTTGTTAGGCACAAAGGCTGACACCAAGGCAAAAGAGAAAACTCTACAGCATGAGTTAATATACAAAGACTCTTAACAGTACACAAATTCAAAGTATAAAATGTGTTAACATGCACAGACTCTAACAGCAGATGAATTTAAAATATAATACAAAGATTATTATTATTTAAAATAGAACGTGTTAAATTATTATTCTAACAATGAACTATCACAGCATAAAAATGTTATAACTTACAAAATTTCTTCTCTGTTGAATCAAGAGACGCACAACTTTCTCATTCCCATTGATAATAAAATAACCTCCCATCTCCTGAAATGTTGAAATCATTTCTTTGCATTACAGTGAAAATAATATTTTTTAAATAACATTACATAAATCATTACTAACGGTAAATAAAAACAGTAAAAAATGTCAGGTTTTAAAACTATATGTCAGTGTCATAGAAAAGCCAGAGCAAAGGGGCTCAACCTTGAAATTGTGGAGTTCAACTAATCAGATTTGAAATGGACTAAAAGTTTCTACGATATATCCAGCAAAGACTTATCATTGTAAAATTAAACATTTTAAAGAGGTAAGCAACCTCTGCTCCTTCTTCCCTAGCGCTATTAGAGCATGGAATGGGTTGCCTGAGCTAGCCAGGAAAAACAGTGACTCGGCAGAATTTAGGTCATTGGTTAATATGCATGACCCATAGGACGCAATCATCTTCTTTTTTGAAGTAACGTCTGTATCATATAAGATAAGAAGATAAATACACACACCAGTCAAAAAAAGTCCATTCATTTAATGGATAAAATAGAACAAATATATTTATATCATATTTGTATCAGCTTTGTGATTCTAACTGATGCAATTCTTGCTGTTGGATCTAGTAATTAAAGTGTTTGGGATTTATAGTCTTGGATTTTTTCTGTGCTATTTTTATTTCTGAGTTTCAGTGTGGTTATATAATCCATTAAATTATATCATCATAAGAGGGAATTTATACTCAATCACCCAATACACGAAAAAGAATTTTATCAATTGAACTGAGCAACATTAAAATCAACCAATCCTTATTTACCTCTGGCTCCTCTCCTCTTCTAACTAGGGCTGCAGGTTTTAAACTGGCAATGTTGCAGGCATCAGACTGGAAAGTGTACAACAAAGTCCATTAAGCTCTCTAAATTGAATTGCACGGATTGGAAATCAACAACCTTAGCCTCAAAACTAAAGCCTAACAAATAATGTACCAGTTAGTCAAAAAATTTTGAGAAAACATTTAAACAAATAATCTAAATGAGGACAACAAAAGAAATCATCTGATTGATAATTTGTCTAAAATAAAGATATTATTATTAAAAGGAGATAATGTACAACTGTAAAATATCTTTGTTATAACAAGTTATATTTCTTTAAAATCCACTTACTTTTACCATAATTGGTATCTGACCAACAATTTTATCAAAGCTGCCAGATTTACCATTGTTACAGGTATAAGAAATGATCGCCTGCACATCACCCATATATGAGGTACCTCTTTCACGACACTGTCAAGTGAAAACAATTTCAAGCATGTAAGAAAAGGTATATAATAGATACATAGGTATAGATAGATACATCAGTGTAAATGTAGCACACACGTTTCTAAATACAATATTTCTAAAACAATTTCACCACATATATGTAATGTTCAGTAGCAGTCTGAGAGATGAGACTTACCTCTGCAGGATAAACTTTATTGTTGACAGCCATTCTGTTGGCAGCAGAGACTTTAGGTGCGTAGATATTCACTTTCTTCAATTAGATTCAAATTCATTGAAACAGACAAACAATTTAAGTTTGCTTGAAGTTTAAACTTATTTATTTAACATGTTTTAAATTATTATTTGGTTTTATTTTTTTTTTAAAGATTTCTAAAGATTAATTTAACAACTATGCCAAGCTAAGTAAAAGATAGTTTGGTATTTACCGTAATATTTAAAGAAAACCTAAGTCTGTTTGGAGCTTGTGTGTCCTCCCCTAAGTAGAACTCAAGTGGCTCCATATTCTAGATTGTGTTAGTCAATGTAAAAAGTTTTAGTCAGCAAAAAAGAACTACAAATAATCATTTACAATAAAATCTTATTAAAACTGTCAGGTTTCCTACAGTGAGTAAGACTAGAGTAAAATATGTCTTTTATTGTACCTGAACCATTTTGTGTAAGCCATCATTTAGGAAGTAATTGAATGACTCCACATGAGCTCTGGTTATGTCTTGAAGCATCTGGTCAAGAAAAATGTAAAAATGTTTTTAAAAGACTAGAACTTGGTCTATTAGTATTAAATATTTTGACATAATGATAATAATACTTTTGTACATGTGTGACATTTTATTATTACTTTTGTAAAGAGAGCATAATTTAGAATCTAATTTCTTGTTTAGATATCTAGATTATTTAGAGTAGCTGGCAGCAGATGGTCCCTGAAAGAAACAGTTGGATAGCTCTTAAAAAGGCTGTGGGACACACATTTGAAACCCATGGGAAAACCCTTATTGAAAACAGGGACAGGGAAAGAAAATTTAAATCTAGCTTGCTACAAACAATGACTATGTCTGCAAAAGATAACGGAAACACTTCACTCATCATAAAACTTCAAAATAAAAGAAGTTGTTGTTATTATTAAGATAAGATACTTTTATTGATCCAATCAAATGGAAATTCAGTTTGACAACGTCAGCGTAACTACTGTACAAAAACAATATTGATGAAAAATTTGAACATTCACATACGAACACACATATATACATTCACAACCAGCGCTTTATGAATTTGACTCCTATGTACTTCTCGATGACGGCAGCTTACCTCATAACACTCTGACCGAAAAAGGGACAAAAGAGTTTTTAAATCTTTCAGTTTTAGTCTTGATGGAAAGGAGACGACCACTTCGTTCAGATCTTATGTAACATTTGTTTAATGGGTGCAGGTTGTCTTTAAGAATCCTGAGTGATTTGGAAAGGCATCTTTCTTGGAAACGCTCTTCAAGAGATGGTAGCTGTACTTGAGTAATATATTCAATGATGCTTTTTTAATTTGTCTATCTATTCTAAGTCTTTGTGCCAGTGCAGTATTATCATATTGTCTTAAGGTTAAAAGAAAATTAAGTTTTAAAACTTGTATTCAGTCAGAAACATAGAATTTTTAAAAGCTTAAACCTAAAGAGTGCAAACAAAAAGGCAAAAAACTCAAGCTCGATATGCAAGACTTTGAAGTGAGGCTCCTAACATAGGTAAAGATACATTTTTCAAGCCTTTTTTTTTTGGAGGGGGGAAATTTTCTACACTTTGTCAAAGTGGTGACATTTTAGCAGGTTGGATGGAACCAATTTAGTCTTTAGTCTTTATCTGGCCTATTGGCTGCATTTTTGGCATCAATGATCTAGACCATGATCATTGTGGTTGTCTGGTCCTGTGGCAAGCACTTCTGACTGTTGACCAAATAATGGTCCTGAGTTCGAACCCTTCCTTCCTTGCCGATCCTGCAAGAAGTTGGGCTAGGACGTCATATTCAGTCTTAACAATCATCCTTTCTCAGTTTCTGAAAGGATGTCTGATACTAATCATACTCACAGATTCATTTTCATATATTATCTAAATTATGCCATAATTTAACTTACTGATTTTTCAGTTTAGATTCTAGATTAATTTAAGTCTAAAGACTAAACCATAATTTATTAAATATGATATGATTTAGACTTAAATTAATCTAAAATCTAAACTGAAAAATCAGTAAGTTGATTTGTCAAATGAATTTAATTAGATCTATATTTATAATGTTGAACCTTGAGTAACTTTCAGTAACTTGAGTAACTAACTAGATTTTACTAGATCTAGTCTAAATCAGTCCGTGAGTAACTCAGTATGAATAAGAGAGTTTTTATTTAGTCAGCAGTGAGTGAGTCACGTATAAGTTTAAAGTTATAACTTTTTACTTTAGTCTTTTACTTTTAGTTTAGTAGACTTTACGAACATACATACAGTGATACACAATACAATAGTAGATGGCTGCCTGGTCTAGCGGTTTGCATGCTGGACTGTCGTATCGATTTACCGATGGTCCCGGGTTCAAACTCTGCCCGCTCCCATCCACCGTCGTCCTGCGGGAGGTTTGGACTAGGAAATAACTATCTTCAACTCTGAAGGAATTTCCGAAACATGTAAAACATTTTACAAAACAAACAGTCACTACTACTATGATTAGCATGATACACTCATTGACTTGCACACTGCACTACAAATGACTACAGCACTCTACAGACTACACATTAATTATTTAAGTCATTAATTTTTATTAATTCATTCAATTCATTTTAAAATTAATTTACACAGCACAGCACAGCACAGACTGAGACTGTCTACACTTTTAGTAGTTTTAGTGACTTTAATTTAAATTACCGCATGTTGGTGTTCTTTTGGTTTGCCATAATCAGGAGAAGTTAAGAGCTTATGCGCTTTCATTTTAAACAGACTTTCTATTTAGTTTTTTTATTAATTTATTATCCAATGAGCAGGCAATATTTTATTCCCATTCAACAGCTCATTGAAAAGCAACATCAACATTTCCCAAATCCATGTGACAAAACATTATTTTGAAGTTTAGCAGTTTAAAATTTATATATGATTAGTTACATCCGACCAAAAGTCATTACTAGAAATTTTATATTATGAAATTTATTTTTATTATGATCGTTGTTCATTTTTGAAACAAAAATGTTTTTAATTTTTTTTTTCAATTATTTTTTTATTGGTGTAAGTAATTAATTTTCTTTTTATTTATTTATTATATTTGTAGTCTTAGTCCAATCTGGCTGGAAATTGAAACCTAGTTAGAAACGAAAGTAGATCTTTATCTGGTTTTAAGTCAGATAATCGGTTGTTCCCGATTGTACAGTCTTCGAGACGTGTACAATGACTCAGGTTTCCGCTTCCGATTGTGTAGTAAACAGAGCAGTAAGACTTGAATTTTGTTCTGTTGGGCTTTTGAAAGTAAATGTCAATGGTATTTCTTGATCAGTTATTTGATTATGACCCAACATAAAAGAATGGGATGGCTGCTGAAAAAGGTTGTGAAAGTACTGGCGTTTACAGTGACTATATTTTCATGGGCGAACCATTTTAGGATAGCTGATGGTGCCACTAATGAACCCAATACAAATTTAGATCTTCACCACGAAGCTAACGAGGACAGTGTGCCAGTCACCAATAATCACCTAGATCTACTTAGTGAATTTAAAATTGCTGAAGCTAACTCCTGCCCTTTTAAAGCCAATGTTGAGACAGCTTGTGACATGTTAGTAGTCTGGTGGTTTTAAAGTTATTGTTTTTATTTATTTTAATCAAATACTATTGACAGTATTGCCACTAATACATTATTGACAAAAGTATTGAAATAGTTTGAAATATTAATACTATTTCAAAGTATTTGGTTTCTTTCTACTTATCTACTAGACTACTACTATTCTACTAATTACCTAATTTCATCTCTAATCAACTAGAATCTACTCCAGCAGGGTGAGGGTAAAACCTCCCATTGGCCTTGGCATTGAAGGCTAGATACTGAGTTTAGTAAGAATCATATTTATAAAATACAGAGATGTTACTTCATAAAAATAAAAGATGATGATATATGATTAATCTCTAGTATTAAGATCAAGGACACCCTCAAAACTTCTCTAAAGGATTTCAACATTGACCCAGGCACCTGGGAGACAGAGGCACATGACAGAGTATCATGGCGCCGCGCTGTGAGATCCGGCGCACAGGTTGCTGAGGAAAAAAGAACAATGCTGGCGAAAGAAAAACGCCAGAGAAGGAAAGCAAGGCAAACGACACTAGCTCCAGCTGGAATTACCTGCCCAGAGTGTGGCAGAATATTCCGGGCTCGCATAGGTCTCACCAGCCACAAGAGGAGGCACAAAACTCCAGTGCAAAGCCCTCAGCCAAAGTGGTTATCATCGAACCACGATGGACGAACTATATATATAGTATTAAGATTGGCACTACTACAGTAGACTAGTAAAAAAAAACACACACATTTATATGATCTATTCAAGGAATTATAGATTATTTTTTAAAAAAATGATACATTGTTATGAAGTAAAATAAGACATGCAGATAGGCTATAAGTTTAAGATCAGTCCAAAATGTATAAAAATAGAAAATATTAGTTATTCATAACTGACAAAGAGTCATCATTGATTTTCCCAATTGACCCAATCCATAAAAACACTATAGACTATAGAGTCTTATTACATAATGTACAATGTAGAAATATAGACTAAAGAGCTAGAGCAACCTATGTTTAGCAAACACTCTTAGTAAGACTGAGTCATTGTCAAGATGATGCCACATTTGACATTTTAATTTTTACAGGTCTTTAATGGTTTGATAAGTACATAGATTCTAGGAACCCCTCAGCCATATATATTTGTTAATCACCTTCACCCGTCGTTTGGTCTGAGAGCCATTGAGGTACTACACATGATCTGTAAACTGTTTTACTTATTTCTCTCTGTCTTTTGCCAGAATTATAGTCTCTTCCATAGACAGGCCTGTCCATTTCTTGACGTTGTCCTTTCAAGGTTTCCTCTGTCTGCCTCTCCTTCTTTTCTCTGGTACTATTTCCATGCAGAAATGAGTTGGCAAGCTCCGAGGATCTCATTATATGCCTTTACGGTTACATCGTTAATTGCATTTTTTGACAGTGGTCATAAGATCTTCTTGATGCCCAATCACCACTGTGATCTTGTTTTGGAGATATCCAAGTTTGTAATATACCTAGAAAGCTTCTGTAATATTATTCTCAATACTCTGGACTGGACACAACAGAATGTGACAACACATGTACCGGAAGCTCAAAATTGGAACCAGTGAAATCTGCCCAAGTGGAGTGTCACCAGAGAATGCCGACCACAAAATCCAGTAGTGCTCTCTTTACCAAGAGGCCCGTATAAGACACTGGCCCCAAAACACCCCAATAGAAAGAAAACTATACAGAGAGCTCCCTTATTTGGAAAACACTGCGCAATTCATCTTATATATTGGTCTAGTCATCTGAATGCGCCAACATAATAATGAGAAGAAAGAAGAAACATATTCTCAATACAATAAAAAAAGAATGTAATAATGTGTGTGTGTGTATATATATATATATACACAATATTGTTGACAGTGGACTTAACAATGAAAAGGGTCTAGCTCATTTACTCATTTAGGGATGTGTAGCTGAGGGGCATTAAGTGCTTCATTAAATCCAATGGTGTAGCATCAGTTGTATGCCAGAAGACCACCACGGGTTATCAACCTGTGGGTCGGGACCCCCTTGGGAGTCAATTGACCATTTGCCAGGGGTCGTCTAAGACCATCAAAAGTATGGATTGTTATTGCCTTCTATTGCTCTTTGGGGGGGGGGTCGCGGCAGAGTTGGGGATTGTAAAAAGGGGTCGCAGAGCTTAAAAGGTTGAGAACCGCTGGAGTAGACAATACAGAAAACCTGTCCCCAAACTTTTCCACAAAGAAATACAACCACTGCATTGTAGGATCAAAGAGATATCAATAAACTTTGTTTTCATTGAAATAATAATTAATGGATTCAAAGAAACATTCTAATTTTAGCTAATAGATTGAATGTCTGACTTAATATTATATTTTGGACAGATATTTAAAATAATTTTACTTGCTTTTAATTTCACTTTTTCCTGGTTAACATCTAGTATTTAAATCACAGATTAAATCCAAACATTTTTGTTTAAATGTCAACATAGGACATCTACAACAAACAAATATTTGTAAAAAAATTTTAGATTTCTTTAATGAAATTTGTAATTGATGTTGTTAAAGCAAATAGACTTTACCATCCCCCACCCCCCTTGCAGTTGTAATAGTTTTGAATATTTTTAAAAATTCAGTTTCTAAACTTTTGACTTTTCAGATTCTATGTTTTGATCAGTACCATTGATGGCAGAATATCAGCCCTTGACTTACACAACAGAGGAAAATTGGCTTGGTCTGTCGAAGCAGATTCTAAACCTTTGTATTCATCTAGCTTAGCTAATATGGAGGCAAGTAAACAGTTACTAGAAAGAAATTGTTTTGTTAATACTTTGTCTTGAAAGCTTATAAATAGAATATTAAAAATATATTTTTTTAAAAACATGTGCAGATGTTTAGTAAAGGGAAGAAACTGCGGTTAATCCCATCCCTGGATGGAGCCCTGTATCAGTTTGATGGGGAAAAGGTTGAAGCTGTTCCAATGTCGGCAGAAAGTCTTCTCTCCTCAACATATCGTCTCAGTGACGACTCCATGATTGTGGGCAGTAAAGAACTCCGCAACTTTGGAGTGGATATCCATTCAGGAGAGGTAAGGCTGTGCCAGTAGAATCTTACATCATAAGCATGCAAAATACTACACATGCACTCATAAGACCAACATAACTTGTTTTAAAACTTTTATATTAGTTGATTAAAAACTTGAATAGCCTTACTGACTTTTAATCAGACCTTTGTTGCCCTTACAGATCCAGTTCTCATGCAGCAGTGAAGGCTGCACAAGAAAAGCATCAGAGGCGAGGGATGAGCCCATAGATGGCAGCAGTGTGCTTGTAGTAACGCGTAGTACTCAAGTTATCCGCTCTGTGGATATAAAAAATGGACATGAAAAGTAAATATTATCAATACCTAAAACATCCCCCACACAAAAAAATGTATACTGGTAGTATTTATATACATAGAACATAAATTAATAGCAGCACCGGGGACAAAGAGAGAAAGTAATGAATTAAATGCTACTTTCTCTCTTTGTCCCCGGTGCTGCTATTAATTTATGTTCTATGTATGTATCACATTTGTTTCAGCACCTAGCTTCAACTCTATGGTAGCATTTATGTACAACTCTGACTTTCAAAGTATGTCATTTAGTAATTTTTTGTTAAAAAGGTGGAATTTCAGTGTTGGGCAGCATCAAGTGAGTCTACCACCTAAAACCAAGCCAACTGTAATGGAGGATGAAGATGCTGGGAATGATAATGAAGATAATGTTAATGCTAGAAGTGAAAAGACTGGCAACTACAACATTCCAATGTTTACAACTTCTGCTGGTAGGTAGTGCTTCAAATCTGATTCAAATGTTTCATGCGATGGTGTCACTGTCTCAACATATCCTAGGTATCTTGCCCTTAGCTATATCAGTGAGCAGGCTGATTCTTTATCTATGACACTGATCAAACTTGTCTACGGAGCCGGGGCTATTGTCAATAATTTTAGCTGAAAAGCTGGACCCTCCACCTCTCTCATTTTTCGGTCTCTTACAGACTTGAATAACTGGTGGAACTACAGTTGTAAATATTAGGGTTAATTAAACAAGTTGTGGTCAAACTAGAAATAGAAGCCATGTTCTCATAGTAATCTTTTTTTTTTTAAGGAACTTATGCGATTAGTACAATAATTCAGGAAAAAATGTGTTTTTTAAATGTCCTAGTACTATGTCAAATATTTATATTAAATTTTTTTTCATCCCATTAGAATGTCCAAGTGAAGAAATATTCTCTGAAGATCTTGAGTATGAAAACTATTTGCGTCTGGTGGTTCCAGAGGGAAGAGTGGTTGCCCTTAACAAAATGGATTTAACACAAGTCTCATGGGAGCACAAAGTGAGTGAACTAATTCAAGAGACAAACTCATAAGAAACAGATGCTCTTGAACCATCGCTTGTGTGATTCTTGCTTATATATGTAAATATTGTATTTTTCTATGAAGCTGATCTTTTTAAAAATAATATTTTTCAGTTTGACAGCCCCATTGCTAAAGCATGGTTGCTACGTCATGGAAAACTAGAGCCTATGAGCTTATTTGATGCTAGACATGTGCCAAGCCTTGAGACATTTGAACCAGATGATATTGAGAATGAAAGTGTGCAACAGCCATTGCTTTATATAGGTTAGTGGGCTAATATTTTGCAAAAGAAAATCATGGTCTTCATGTATTTTTATTTTATTTCTAAGGCTATCGCTTGTAATACAAGTTTTGATGTCAAATCCTACAAGGAAGTAGTTGCTTCATCAATGGTTTGAGGATTCCTGTACAAGAAATGTATATGTAGATCTCAACATCTCACTGTCTCTTTCTTTGTCTTTTTCTGGAAATGTAAACATTATTTCTCAATAGATAAACCCTTTTTCAAATTATTTGTATGTTATCTTATCTTATATAATACAGACGTTACTTCAAATAAGAAGATGATTATGTCCTACGCATCATGCATCTTGACCAATGACTGATAATCTGCCAAGTCACTGGTTTTCCTGGCTATCTCAGGCAACCTGTTCCATGCTCTAATAGCACTAGGGAAGAAGGAGCTTTTGTACAAATTTGTCCTAGCATATGGAACGATGAATGTGCCTTTATCTTTGTGTCTTTCTGAGTATTTTATTAGATTTTTATATAGGCCCTATATATATATATATATATATATATATATATATATACACCCAGTATTACATTTGACATAATAGTCGATCGCGCAAGTGTTACACATTCTGGTGCCAAAATACACATTTTGACCATCAGTGTTACACATTTTGACTTTTTTAGGTAGGCAGGTCTGATGTAGGTTAATTCTGCATTAGCCTTAGTCGCAGAGGAACCAGCCTGCATAGAAATAAAAATGTTTTCTTTAACGATTTGTATCTCTGGTCTTCTATCTAGGTTCTCATCACAAACTGCTGTATATTCAAGCATCGCCTCATATGGAAACACTGCTGAAGCAATACACCCATCGTCGAATAGGCCATGTTTTTGATAGTGACATTAAAGTTTCTTGGAGACCTTATTTAAACACTGGTGAGTTATTAATTCTTCCTTGTCAGGAAATATCTACCCTGTCCCTCAGATAAGGCATATAACCTTTCATTGTACACTTGTTAATTTCCTTTCTAAATTCACATTTTTAAAAATAATAAAAAAAACATTTATAGTCTATTTACGATAGAAAAATATAGTATTAGGCATAATGTTTCAAGTCATGAATAGGTCCATAGTTCTGTAATATTTAAATATCACATCATATATAGTTGTATTATCTAGCATTATTAGATTTAGCATCTTTTTCATCCTCACTACTTATATGGTGCCAAATTACATACATCAATCATTATATCCTCATTCTACAGTTGAAACTGTAAATTTCCTATCATAATTATAGCTTAAAATTTAACCAAAAGTGTTAATTATTCCACACAAAAATCCATTCCAAGAAAATAAACATGTTAAAATAGCTGAAAATAGCGCCACTATTCCTTTCTATGGTTAGTCAGTAAAGGATAAAATAAGCAATTTAAAAAAAAACTTGCTGTACATTTTTTCAATGAAACAATCTAAAATCTTTGACTCCAGTTGTCAAGCAGCATCAGAACTCTTGGCGGTTATAGTGGAAATGGTTAATTAACTGCTTTTCCTAAATTTCTTACTTGTCTGGGCTTTCTGTCAATTTATTTAAAATTATCATATTTTACAGCTTCTGTGAGAACTCCCATCTTCAGAGGCAACAGGCCTCAATATATTGGCCAACAGAAACCTATATATGATGGTCCTCGTAAAGATATAACATCACTCACTGTGTGGCATGAAGATTACCCTTTTGGTAAGTTTTTTTTTACAAAAATACTTTTTTTCTGGTTTTAGAATATTTTTTGTTTGTTTGTTTTTATTATACTTAGATATTAAAACTTGTATTTGGGAGCCAAAGTTCAAGACTATGTTTCTTTTAAAGATACTGGCTACTTCCTGTATCCTGAATTCAGAGACTCAAGGTCAAGAAAGCGTGGAGGGGTGATGCTCATTGAGGATATGAAAGCTAAGGAAGAACCAACAGGCATAGTGAACAATATATCCGCTTCAGTTTGGGTGCATTGGTGAGTTGAAATGACTTTAGTAGGTGGAAAATACTACATCTAAAAGATACTTTTAACTCTTTGAGTGTTAACATAATCCCATTCCCTGAGTTGAGTGGTGTTGCTAAGCCCTTAGGTCTGTGGTTTCTACCATACTCAGGGCTTGCTTTTATTTTTCAATATTTAATTCATCATTATAGGTATCTCATATTTATTATTCATTTTGTCCAACATTAGGCTCTACATTTGTATTTATCTTAAAGTTTACTAATTATAGGTTACAGTATTGTCCAAAGCCTTTAACATGGACAAAGCATGAATCCTTTTATTTTTTTTACCAGATTTTAAAACATTGTTTCTTTAGTTGCTTGTTTGAACATTTCATTTTTTTTTTTTCATTTCAGGAAAGCTATCACCCTTGTAAGCATTGTTATGTCAGTTATTGTTCATTTAACTTTGACTAAGTTCACAAAGACAGCTTCGTCAGCAAACGTTGAGGTAGTGTAACATTTTGTTGAATTATGTTTCTCCGCAGACAACTGCTAGATTTCATATGTATTATATTGCTCTATTACAACTAGGCTAACCTTCAGACCAGCTGAGCAAAAAAATATATTTGCTAAACTTAGCATGTTATGCTAGGGCTTGTGGTTAACTAACAATATTTCACTTTACCTAATGATATCCATGTCAGGTCTAAAGCAATGATTTACATGCCTTGATTTGTTCAAGTTTATTCACTAGAAAAATTCTATGTTGAAAAAAAAAACAGTTTCATTGAACGAGAATTCAGAATGATGAAAATTTACTTTTTTTTTAATGATTATTTTTTCTCTAATGAAAAATTTAAAAAAAAAGCTAAATATTTTTCTTAAACACTAACTGAACCTTTGTATCAATGTTTATTTAGCAGACTGTTGAAAATAAAACAAGTTCAGGCAGTGAAACTGTTTTGAATTATTCTGATAGTTACCCGATACTTCCTGTTCAAAATTGTGGCGAATACATATCAAGGTAGGCTCTTTTCAGTCCAAGTTTCATTATCTACAATAGTAAGCTTCTTTTTCTTCTGAAACTTTTCAAACATTGCAATAACAATTCCATTGTAGATTTTCCAAATTAAATATGCAATTTATCAAATTAAATCTATTTGTAAAGCTAATGGTTTCATTAATGGTTTCCTTTTCAAACTAATATTTTTAGATTTGAAAGTGATTTTGACTGCCTCCATTGTCTTGGTAAAGGTGGATTTGGTGTTGTGTTTGAAGCGGTGAACAAAGTCGATGACCAGCACTATGCTGTTAAGAGAACAATGCTTCCCAAAAGGTAAGTATTAATCTACTTCATTCAGAATTTAAAAAAAAAAGTATTTTATTGTTTGACTGCATATAATTTTTTTCAAATATATTTTAAGTTATTTAATTTTTAGTAAAAGTTTTTGAAGTAACTTTAATGTGTGGCTGAGATGCCAAAACCACTTGGCTACCTAACAAGGGGTATGAAGTTCGAATCGTAGCTCTAGCTGCGTTGTGTTTGCTGAGCACCTAAAGGCAGCATGGAAACCTTCTCCCAGATATCTCCTCCCCACTGGTCCAAAAAAGAGATTAGGCCATAGAACACTGAGCCATGCTGTACATATAAAAGGCATCAGATGGTCTATATAAAATATACTTAAAGAAAAAAAATAATCTAAAATTTTTTAATTACACTTTTTATCCTTTTAATGTCTGATCATGTAGGTAAAATTGTAGTCTTGTGTCTATCTATACATTCTTTGTTTTGCTTCTTATTGCAATGATTACCTT
>JADKLZ010000003.1:3207421-3232112 GCA_021533235.1 Biomphalaria straminea | reverse complement strand
CATAGTTTTAAAATGTATATTAAACAAAAGCAAATAATTGTTGTTTTTTTATATAACAGTGAAGGGGCAAAGGAAAAAGTTTTGAGAGAAGTAAAGGCTCTTGCTAAACTAGAACACATTGGTATAGTGAGATACTTCAATGCTTGGGTTGAAGCGCCACCTGTGGGCTGGCAGGAAGAAAGAGATAAGCTGCTTCAGTTGAGGTACGAGAATTTTAACTTGTACTTTCTCTTTAAAAATATTTGAAAAAAGGAAGAGTTCTTTCTTTTACATTACTTGTTAAAATGCTTATCTAAACCCTTTACCCTTGGTTTGTTGTTTGTAAATATTAAAATAGCTATATAGACTTACAGCAGCTCTTTCTCTCTCTCCCTCTCTTTATATGTATATATATATATATATATATCTGTGCTGGTCACATGTTGTTGGCCTCATTCAGTTGTAAAGCGACTATCATTCAACTCGAAAACTTTATCGTGTGGTTGTGGAGCCCTATGTTTTGGAGAGACAATCCCGTCCACAAATACAGGTTAAGGTGGCTTTAGCTTTGGTGGTAGAGAAGCTGCCCATTTTTGGCATGGCACACTTTTAAGCGACATGACACCCTCATTAACCATAAGCCATAGAATTAGATAACCTTAACATCATCTGCCCTATAGATCGCAAGGTCTGAAAGGGTATTTTATATATATACACATATAAATATATATCTATATATATAGATATATATTTATATAATGTTTATAATAGAAGTTGGACCAATTCTATTGGAATTACATATAGTTTTATCAGTAATGTTTTTTTTTTGTTAATTAACATTTATATGTATATTTCTTATTCTTTTAATTCACCTTTTTTTTTTTTTAGTGATGCTTCAGGGACATTTTCTTACAGTAATAAAACTCCTATATCAGAACTGAAGTGTGATAATGAATTATATGACACATTTGAGAAGGAATCAAAGGATTTCCCAAGAAAGTGTTTTAACGCAGAAAAAACACTGTTTAAAGTAAGCTGTAAAAATGACAATTCATCACTGTCAGATGATAGTGGAAGTGAAGTATTTGATGTGCAGTCTAGCAAAAATGACTTTTTTGGCACCAAGTCAAACTTGTCTAAATCTCACTGTAAATTAATCTCCTATGGGTTTGATGTAACAAGTGAGGAGACCGATTTAACCCAGGAATTTGATGAGAGCAAGTCCAGCATTCCTTTTTCAAATTATACTTCCAATTCTTGGACACATTCCTCAAATGCAGACCTTGAGTCTCAAGAAACAAGTGTTGTATTTGAACTCTCTAGAAGCTCCAGCTGTAAAAATGCCTATTTGCCAGCTGACGACACGGGGAATGATGACAGTATCATCTTTGAAAACTCTGCAGTCTCCAATAAATCAAATACTTCATTATCAAAACATTCCAGGCCTAAATTAAATAATGCTTTAAGCTTATCTACGAGCACAAACGCACCCGTGTGTCTTGACAGTAGGTCACCTTCAATGTCTCAACACAAAGATAATCAGGTTGAGAAAGTTGACATAGTAGAGAATAGCAGGACACCCCAACAGTCACCAAGATGTTTCTTATACATTCAGATGCAGCTGTACCGAAAGGAGACCCTAAAAGATTGGCTGGCTAACAATACATTAAATCGTAATCGTGAAACAATCTTGGACATATTTGATCAGATTGTTTGTGCTGTTGAGTATGTTCATAGCTGTGGACTGATGCACAGAGATCTAAAAGTAAGTTTATGTGCAATATTGTTTTGTTTTTCTTAAACTAAAATGGCATTATAACTTCTCTAATTTATTTTATTAATGCTATCATTGAGACTAATTTTTAAATTAAATATCTTTGTTTATTTTTTATAGTTATGCCAAACTTAAATTCTTAGCCTCTTCACTTTTAAAAGGCCAATAATTTTTAGCTAGATTTTTAAAAAATCTAATTGTTCACCAGACTTCACAACTTTCACTAATTCATTGTATATTAATTATGAAACTATTATCTTTTTACAGCCTTCCAACATCTTTTTTTCTGCTGATGGTATTGTCAAAGTTGGTGATTTTGGTTTAGTGACAGCTCTTAATGCACAAGAAGATGAGAGCAATGCCTCATCAAATAGCCCCTTGTCAGACAGGCACACAGCTGAAGTTGGTACAACAATGTATATGAGCCCAGAGCAGGTTAGTTTAAGGAGATGCATATCTTTACAAACTTTTGACAAATTGGACTTGGAAAATAATAGCTTGGCTACTGTAAAGCAAACCATAATTAAAGTTGAAAAGCAAAATATGAAAATCCTTTAAAAAAAAAAAGCAAATCATTTATTATGTACTGTTTTTGCATGAAACCATTTATTATTTTAAAGTTTCCCCAAATATTGCCCAATAAGATCACAATTTTTAAGGAAGATTTTCTTAAACATTTATGAAACAAAAATTTTTCAGATTGCCAAAAAGAATTATGATTTCAAAATAGATATCTTTTCTTTGGGTTTGATCTTCCTTGAACTCTGGATACCATTTTCAACGCAAATGGAGAGGATAAGAACATTACAGGATGCTAAACAACACATTTTACCTGCGAGATTTATTCGTGAATTACCTTCAGAGGTATGTACTTCTCATCTCAGATTGACTTGCAGCATATGGTCATTTGGTGAAAATGTTCTTTTTTTTTTAGAAAGCAAAGAAAATAAGACTGAAAGAGAATATTACTAAATATTACCAGTCTCTTAAAAGATCAAAATTCATAAAGACTTTTTCTTTGTTTAATGTTGAGGAAACTAACACATTGTCTCATTGGATGAGTACAGTATTTCACATGTCAGAGCAGTCCCATTAGTGCCCTGCATATTTTGTCATATCTTGATCTAATGCATACATAAGTCACTGTCCAATGGGGGTTGATTGAAGCTCACTTCGCTACCTGCGCCAGTCCTAGTCGTAGGCTTTTTTTTCTCTGGGTCTTGAATATGTGTCTGGCAACCATGGTGAGGTCTCTCCAGCTTTTTCTCAGGCCATCTGCTTTCCTCTATGCCTGTGAAGGCAAAAATATTGCCAGAGTTGTCTTTTTAGTATTTCTCCGGTATACCTTTTTATAGCCTTATTTCTTAAGCTTGCCATAAAAGGTCACCTTTCCTTCCCTGTGCTGGTTAGGTGTAAGGAAATACTATGCCTTTGAAAATGGATTTTTTTTTATCACTATTTTTTTTTTAATGAAATTTTGTTTATTTGTATTATATTATAAACTAACTAGAAAACCTTTCTGGAGAAGTTTTTTTTGACATTAAGTCACTTACAGACTTTTATTTTAAATTAAACCACAACCACTTTGATATAAATATTCTATTTCACCTTAAAACATACCGGTAGTTATTATTAAGATATTTTTTGAAACAGTGCGTTACTTCCATTTTTTTCCCTTCAAGTAATTTTTTTTTTAAAATTTCAGAGTCAGCTAGTTTGTGAGATGACCAGTGAAGAGCCATCACAAAGACCAACCACAAAACAAATTTTAGACCATCAGCTCTTCAAAGATGTTGTACCCAACAGAGCCAAACAAAGAAAGAGAACACATTCAGAAAACTTAACTGGCCAATCAACACATTCAGAAAGCTCAACTGGCCAATCAGGCTCATGACTGTCCAATCTGTTTGAACAACACTGTTCCTGTTTTCACAGTTCTTTCATATGATTTGTCCATTTGCTAGCAAAACACATTTGAACAACACTGTTCATGTTTTCACAGCTCTTTCATATGATTTGTTCATTTGCTAGCAAAACACATTTATGCTTATTCGCCTCTTGGGTTCAGTTTGCATATATATGAACTCTGAATACTTTACAATCAACTAAAGATGAGTCTCATCTCATTGCATGAAAGATAGATAAAGGGGAGCATAGTAAAACATGGTTTTAGGTAATATGTTTACATATTTGATATACAGCATTTTTCATCCTATTAGCATAAATGGTGAGAGACAGGTGAGGCTCTTTCAGGGGGAAATGTATATATAATGTGCTTAAGAGAATTATAACTTGAATGAAATTATACCTCTTTGCATTCTATCATAAGAATAGATGTTGACCACTGTTGTTAGCAAGCTGTTTTCAAAACAAATATTGATTTATTATTGTTCTGTTTGAACCATCCATTTATTTTACGACTTGAAATTTAAAAAAAACTTATGTGTAGAATATTAGGTTGGAGATTCAAATTAAAAAAAGTGAACTGTATGAAAGTAATGAAGCTCAAAATAGATGCATTAATTAAATCAGCTGATTTATTCCATGATAGCATAAACTAATGAGAATACAAATGGTAATGAGTTTCTCATTGTGAATATGTATATAATAGTTTGCCATATATGACTTTTGTTGTAGATGTTATAATGACCAATTTTATCTTTTGAACATCCGCAATAACAAAAAAATCACATTTCTTTTCTATAATATATTGACTGGAAAATCGTTTGACTTTATTTATTGCTTGTACAAGATGACTTCAAATGTTCTTTTGAAGGTTCATCCATGTGTCCCTTCAGCTTTAAAAGTATTGTCTAAAGAAATGAATTTTCCCAAAAGTCCTAACTATAAATGACATGGCTTCTAAATTATCACATCCTAAATGTCTTAAGTAAGAACTAGAATGTTATGTTGTACTTGACATCAATGTGTCAATGCATTATATTGCCAAGTTTAATTGTAACAAAAAATATTTAAAAAAAACAAGAAAGCTTTAAGAATATTTTTTTTTTATTAACAGAGACTCTTTTTTTTCAACATGCAATATTTCTTTGTTAAAATTCAATTTTTACTTCACTTGCATAAGCTTTGAAAGAAATTTTGACATAAACATAGGCTGTTACAGGCTGTAATTTTTTTTTAATTTAGTAAAGATTATCTGATCTGAACAATGTACCAAACAAACAAATGTCTCTGTGTTTGTTAAATAAACAAAATCTATATTGTTATTTTATTGCAATAGCACTAAAAGAAGACTGTGATGTTCATTGTATCTTTTTATTTGCATGTTATTATGCCTGAGTTAAATAATAATCTTACTGGAGCTATTATTTATTTGCAGGAAACAATTGGATGTGATTTTCTTTTGTTGTACAGTTCTAGAATAAAATATCACTTGAATTCAATAAAGATAATGCTGTTCATACAACAGTAGCTGCATTTATTATAAGGGATCATTGTATTTTTTGTGTTTAACAAATTTGTTGCAAGCACTAATTATATTTTACACTTTCTAAATTGTCAAGGATCATATGTGCTTGAGCAACACCAAACCTGTTTGTAATGCCTACTTGCTTCTTATCTGCTAGAAAGCAGCCTTTAGGCTAAATAGTTGAACATTGTAATTTCTAGTGGTAGCATTTAAAGAAATAAACATGAAATTAGAATAAATTGAAAACATGTTCATGACTTCCATGGGCAAACAAATTTTGAATATAAGTGCCGGTAATTATATTTAATTGTATATATACAAAAGTTTGCAGTTTACACTAACATTAATGTCAATAGTTCCTATACGATTGAAAGATTTGTCAATTGCATTTTTTAAATGGTGTATTCAACAGCTTGTTAACACTTTAATTATTCTGTGATAGCTGCAGTTGACTCAAGAACATCATTGCAGGTCTCTTCCTCTGCGTCATCATCCAATGATTGAACGGGAGCAATGAGACTCTTTTCTTCATTGAAAGCTGCTGCTTCATCTGTGACAGCTTGAGCACACATATCACAGCTCTTTTCCACTCTTTCCAAAGATAGCATTAGGTCTGGACTGAACTGTATTGCTAAAGCCACTTCTAATAAATAACTGCGGACTGATGTATAGCATAACAAATAAAAAAACATAAATTATTTGTATTTTAGTTCCAAAATTATAGAAACAAGAATGTGTGCAATGAAATCTTAAATCTAGAGCTTCAAATTTACCTGTCAGTTTTAGAAAATTGTCTTCCAGCTCCTTTAAGTCTCTCTCCATTTTATCTAATGCTTCCATGGCGGAGCGATAATCACTATTGTTCATATCATGAGTAAGTTGTTCAGAGTTGTCCATTTTCTTAAATAACTGCAATAGTAGTGAATGTTTGTAGAAATATACAATTTTAAGTAATATAATTATATAGAGATCACACACAGATTATTCTTTCTTGTGCCAAATAAACATAGGATGGATGGTTTTGTATTATATGTTGCAAATTATAAATATACCAGATCAAGTATTAGTGTAAAATGCAGAGGGGGTGCTATTATGGAATCAGGAATAAAACACTAGAGGCATTATGATCATAAAATCACTGGCATGTGACAAAAACTGCAACATTCTAACATATTCTAGAAATGTCTATCTTATCTTATATGTAATATGTTACAGACGTTACTTCAAAAAAGAAGATTACATCCTACGTACGCATCATGCATTTAGTCATGCATATTAACCATGACCTAAACTCTGCCAAGTCACTGGTTTAACTGGCTAGCTCAGGCAATTCATTCCATGCTCTAATAGTGCTAGGGAAGAAAGGACAAGGAATGTGCCTTTATCTATATGTCTTTCTGAGTATTTTATTAAATTTTGTTTTTGTATTTGAAGATTATGGTTCAGTGTTTTATGTATAATTGCTTCTTTACTTTTGAGTCTTCTGTCCTGAAGGCTTTCTAAATTTAGTGATTTTACTAAAGGTATTATTACTCTAGTCAAATGTCAAATGTGAATATTGCTTTGTTTTGAATCTCAATGCTCTATTTTGTGTCTGTTCCAGTTTCTTAATGTTTTCTTGACTTAAGGAGTTCCAAACGGAGGATGCATATTCTATTATTGGCCTAACCAAGGTTAAATAACATTTTAGTTTATGTTCTTATTTCATTTATAGAAATTTCTTTTAATAAACCCTAATGCTTTGTTTGATAGTTTTATCAATATGGGGATACCATGACAGTTTTTCATTTGTTAAAACACCTATAATAGGTATTTTGCATTTTTATTCTGTGTTTCTATGACAGACTAAATGCAAAAATATTTTGAAAAATTTGCAGGTTGTCTAAATATAACTTTATGCTGTGTTAATATTTAGGATTGTTGCATTTCGTGTATTTTATGTGCTTGAATTTTTTAGTCTTTCTTGAGTATATATAAATGTAATAGGCCTATATCTTTATGTTGAGGAAATATACACATTTCCATTTTGCCGTGTAGGAATCTCTGTAGGCCTATTATAATGATAGCCTCCTGGTTGAAATTGGAAGGACCTTATTAGATTTCTTTTAATGACCTTTTTATGCTCTAATAATATGTTAGGCTATAGAAGATCTGAATCTAGTATTTTTAACTATGTTGCCTTCTTGACAGTCCAGTGACTCCTACTGGAGTGAGTCCAGTGACTCCTACTAGAGTGCTTCCCTTCCCTTTTTTTTTTTTTTTTTTTAGGTTTTCTAGGAATGCAAGATTTAAATTTATATGCCAGTTCTACATCTAGACATTCTAGACTAATCTAGACCCATACTTCCCTTAAAAAAAACATCTTTACACGTATGAATATTTTGATACAGATTTAGATTTCTACAGTCTAGAAAGTTCAAAGTAGAAATACTAGATCTAAATCTAGAAAGAGAATAGCAGCCGTACAGTCAGCCATAGAGTTCACAATCATAGAGATCTTAAATTGACTACAACTAGATCTTGATCTAGGCAAACTATAGGCCTATATAGACATTATAGATCATCAACCTGATTCTTAAATCTAGATCTACACTTTCTAGATGTATCTAGATCTAGTCTGTTCGCTATTAAGATTGTCACTCTTCCAAAAGTATTAAAAAGAAATTCGTAATAATGTGTAATGACGTCACAGCTGCGAATACGTCATAATAAGCCATATATCTGAGTATATGTTTGTTTTTTAAAAGTTAATTATTATCTATTGATCTGATTATAAATAATAATAATAATTAAATGGCGTTAAATTAGAAAGCGAGAGGCAGAAATAATTTAAACAGTAGGCTATAATATACATATATATTAACCCTAATCCTAATATATATATTATTGATCTATAGTATAGTTCGTCCATCGTGGTTCGATGATGACCACTTATATGTCATCCAGGGGGGTGATCAAGGGCATTGCACTGGGATTTTGTGCCTACTCATGTGGCTGGCGAGGCCTATGTGAGCCAAACTCTTAATGCACAGCCTAGATCTAGAGTAGATGTTTAAATCAAAACGTTAACTGCATCTAGTCCATATAGGCCTATCTGAAAATCTCTAGATCTACTATCTAAATCTATATTTAGATCAAGTAGCCTAAAGACTACTAGATCTATATCTAATTCTAAATGATAGAATAGGGGTCTAAGTTAGAAGACAGCAAGCCTGTTACTGTTAGGAGAAACAAATCAATAATTTAGAACTAAATTTATATAGATCTATTGGAAAGAAGATTTTAAAACCTGATACATAGGATATAGATTTGGGCCTATCAACTAGATCTAGATCTTAATTATAGCCTATAGATCTATCATTATATTTTTATCTTATAGATTACAGACGTTACTTCAAAAAGACGTTTTTTTAAAATACTTTTATATATCTAGAGTCAAGCTCTTTTGTGTGTCTAGAGCTAGATATCTAAATCTAGATGATACTAAAACATCTAATTTAAAAATTCGTAAATCAGCAATTTTTTTTTTCTTTTTATATATCTAAATAGTCTTGAGATCTAGATCTAGATCTTTAAATCTTTATAAAAGTTTAACTCGTTAGAATGAATTTACACTTTTTTCTTTGGCATTTTATGTCTGTAACCGGAAAGTGATCTGGCCAAATTGTTAGGCTGGAAAAAAGAGTATATGTATGTCTGTTTTGAACTCTGTATCTCTTATTTTAGATAGTGATAGTCGATCTAGATCTAAATTCTATAGATTTTACCATTTAATATAGACTTAAATCCATTCTGTCAAAATCTAGATTTTAGTTATTTAATCTTTTTTAACTTATCATGATAATCATCATGATAAACGTCTCATAAGTCATGATGACAGATTAATCTAGACTAAACGTCTCTAAAGTCTAATGAATATCATTGAATATGATAACTTTATGTTTATCATTTAAAATTTATGATTAGTTAAATTAGTAGATCTAATCATTATCTCATAAGATCTAGATTAATAAATTTAAATAAATAATACTTTTTATAATATTATAAATTAATTATTATAGTCTATAATATTATTATTATTAATTATATTAATATTATTACTAATAATCTAATCTTCTGTTATCAGTCTAGATCTAGATAAATAGACTTTTAGAGACAATCTAGACTACTACTACTAGATCTAGAATTAGTAGAATTTACTAGAATCTAGTCTAATAAAGTAGCAATTATTATTATACATAAAACACTGAACTGTCGGAACCAAAATCAATGATAATCTTCAAATCTAAAAACAAAAGATATATAAAAAAATTATTATTTCATACTCAGAAAGACACAAAGATAAAGGCACATTCCTCATTCCATAGATCTAGATCTATATGCAGGACAAATGTGCACAAAATGCTCCTTTTTCCCTAGTGCTATCAGAGCATGGAATGGGTTGTTTGAGCTAGCCAGGAAAACCAGTGACTTGGCAAAATAACATCTGCATCATATAAGAAAAGAAGATCTACCATAATTGTACTAATTGTAGACTACTACTACTACATCTGTTATACTATTCTAAAGCAGTAGAGTAGCAGTATAAGCAAGCCTGGGCTTGATCTCTTTGGGGGCCCCTGCATGTTGACATTCCACATCATAACATCATTTACTGAATAAATTAACATCCTTTGTTTTTTCATCGTTTTGGATTAATGTTAGGCGCTTCCATAGCCTACTGAGTATCATGCAGAAAAGTCAAACGGAGATAACACTCAAATAATGAAATCCAATAACCAGGCAAAAGACCAACAATATAAATTAGTTGAAGTTGATAGTGAATGTTGAGCAAAAAGCTTAATAATAACGAAGGGAACTGTTCAATGTTGTCAAGCTAAATCTCTACATGCTTAACAACCTGTCACTCTCTAAAGCCGTCAAAAGTAGCCTGTTTGGCTATTCTTCCTAAAATCTTATTCTTGTTTTTATTAGTCATATCATTGTCTTTAGTCAAAAACTTCCCCTATTTACAAAACAAATAACTAATTCCTAATCGAGCCGTTACATTATTTTTAGATTTTATGAAGTCTATGTTGCATTTATTTTCAAGTCAGCAGTAATAAACAGCAAAGCATTTGATGTTGTACGATGCTGCTAATTTTATATGCTGTCATTTACTATGCCCACTATGTGCTCATATTCTCTTGCCTAGTAAACAAAGTAAATCCACCCCATTCAGATGCTTATAAGGACTAACATAGTTGGAGCCCTAAATAGTGCATGGAACTTTATGCTGATTGTTTTTTTTTAGGAAGGCATTGGTTTAACTTACATGTCAAGTGTTAAGGCCACACAGCCACTGTCCTGAAAACTAGTACAAGGTCAGGCAGTTGAATCTGACAGGACTCAATTCAGATGGTGATAGTTGTGTCCGGACCTACTCTACCTTATGAACTAAACCCCAGTGAGTGAAAATAAATTCAATAAGTAGAGATACAAATAAAATGCCTTCGATCATTTCATATTGTTGATATGATAATCCCATGTTTACAATAAAAAGTGTCAAACTCATTTTTTTTTGTATAGAGGAGCTAGTTGATCTTGTTTGTTTGTTTGTTTGTAAAATGTTTTACATGTTTCGGAAATTCCTTCAGAGTTGAAGATAGTTATTTCCTAGTCCAAACCTCCCGCAGGACGACAGGGGATGGGAGCGGGCAGGGTTTGAACCCGGAACCATCGGTAAATCGATACGACAGTCCAGCGTGCAAACCGCTCGACCAGGCAGCCAGCCATCTTGCAGTGCTCTAGCTCATTTGGGCAATCAAAAGATGCTGTCAGTTTACCAAAATCTTATTTTTTGATAACAAAAATTTTTTTTTTTTCTTTTTGCATTGCAATTGAAATATAATGTGGGAGAACAATACCACACAACGGAAGCTTCAGCCACATTAATTTTTATTATCCAATATAAACATGAACTGGGTTTGAATATTGGTAAAAACATATCAACTTAATGTTAAGTTCACCTTAATGACCACATTACATTATTGAGAGCTACACTGATCATGGTTGGTTTGGTCATGATCATCTGTGCCATTCACTCAATTGTTTTTTTGCATACAAAAAAAAAAATTCCCTCCATCTCTCCCCCCCCCCCTTCTGTCATTCTCATACTCAGAATCTAGCTGTTAGCCCACTGTCATTTTGCAAAGTCTTTTTATAGGATGCAATCATCTTCATTTTAGATGGATCATCAGGAGACACTATAATAATACATTAAAAAATATTCAGCAACAAGTTTAAAAAGATGATAAAGACAAAGTCAATAAATTTTTTTTTTCTTTTTGTATTTATGGACAAGTTGAATTTATAATTGCCTTTTTTTTTTTCAGACTTTGTATTTAACTTAGACTATTAACAATGGATCAACACATTTATGAACTATGGCAAAAAGTCAGCTCTCTCACTGCAGAAGTTTCAAAGTATGCAGATATGACTGGCAATATTAACACACTCAATGAAAATGGAGATAAAGTGAAAGAAAAAGCCAAGTCCATCATCAAACATATGCATAACCTTTTGGATGCATTTTACATGCAACTGGAGAGAGCAGTGAAAAATATTGTAGGCCAGAAAAAAGACTTGCTAGAATATCATGCTTTTGAAATTGAACAATACGAGACCCAGGTCAAGTCTTTAAGTAAAACAGCAGAGTGCTATTTAAAAGGGACTAATGTATACATTTCACAATATGGGCCCAAGCTAAAAGCAGAACTGGAATGCTGCATTGAACAGGCCAAGGAATTCAATGCCATAGATTATGATACATTTATTTCATTAGAGCTAGAAGATAACTTAAAAGAAATGTTCAAAGTGTTGTTTTGCAATATAGTTAGCATCAACAAGTATAACAAAGATGAAAAGCAGGTGTTGGAGTCATTCTATCTTGACAGCTCCATTCATTTAAAAGATGTGGCTCCTGTTAAAGTAGAAGTACCTTCACCTGACAGGTCCAGTAACATTTCTGCTGCTGATCTAAATAGTAATGTGATTGGTAAGCCTCTAAACAGGAATTATAATTACAGTAGCATAAAAACTGAAACAATGCCATTGAAAGAAAACAATAATTTATTAGTTGACACTGCTTCATCATTGCCTGTTAGTACACCTGCCGCTGCGCCAAGTGAAGGAAAAAAGAACTTAAATAAAATTAGCCCTTCGTCAACACGTTCAAACATTCAATACTGTAAAGATTTAGAGGTTGAAGATCCACCAAAGCTAGTTGTATTTACCCCATCTCATTTTTTTAGTAAAGAAACACTTTCAAACTTCACCACTTCAAAACCAAGTCAAACTGGGGCAAGTGCAAAGTCCTGCCCTGTTAATGATATCACACAAAGCATCTCTGCTTGTAAGATATCAGCTAACTCATTTGTAAACCAATCCTCTGCTGCTTCTCAAGCCTTACCGCCAGAATCTCATCAAATAAAACCATCTTTTGGCCAAAGCAATTCAAAGTTTAAAACCTTATCTTCAGAATCTCAACAAATAAAACCATCTCTTGGCCAAAGCAATTCAAATTTGCAAACCGTACCTTCAGATTCTCATCAAATAAAACCATCTATTGGCCAAAGCAATTCAAATTTGCAAACCATACCTTCAGATTCTCATCAAATAAAACCATCTATTGGCCAAAGCAATTCAAATTTGCAAACCATACCTTCAGAATCTCATCAAATAAAACCATCTATTGGCCAAAGCAATTCAAAGTTTGTGAGAAAAATAGTAGGCCAAGTAAAAGAAGAGACAAAACTATTAGATTCATATTGCTGTAATGGAGAGCCCATATCTATGAATTTTGACATCACTAGTTGCATGAATACATCAGTTAGTAGTGCTAGTGGTAAGAAATTTTTTTTTTAAAGCAAATTAAATAGCTCGAGTTAAATTTTCCATTAATTGTAATTGTAAATGCTAAGATTAACTCAGCTTTGACTGACATTGCATTTAGAAATAAAAGGTTTTTGATTGAACTACCTTTGATTGGACTGGCTGGATTTTTTAAAACATTTTACTTCTTTTTTTTTTTTTTTTTTTTTAGCTTTTCTTCTAAGCAATGAAAAGTATTGTTCAAGAAAAAATATACATTTTATCCAAATTTGTCTAAATTACAGTTGCTTTCTAGATATTTCATTCTAATTCATTTTCTACACATCACTTAACTTAACATTAGTCATGAGAAATCATTTGATGCTTTTTTTTTTTTTATCTCAGTTACTTAAATGTTTATATTTTCATAGTATTTAAACTGTAAATTGGGTTATTCAAACCAGAGTCCTCTAGTAGGTGAAGGTTGTTATAGTTTTTTTTTTACATTGATTAGGACGTTAGAAAACAAGATCATATGAATATAGGTATGTTTTTTTTTAGCTATTATTTAATTTTTCTTTCCAGAAATCAAGGCTCAGCTAATAGACATAATTCAGGATGATAGTAATAAGTTATTTAACCATCCCACTGGCCTCACTGTCACCATCGATGGAAAGTTAATAGTGACTGACACTGGCAATAACCTAGTCAAGGTCTTAGACGACAGGAAATTAGTGTTGAGCTTGGGAGAAAATGTAAGTAACTTGCATGTTATTTCACATAGTATTATAATTGTTTTAAAAATTGTTTAATGTTGATGATTTAGTTTCATTTAGTTGATCTGCCAGCCCAGTATATTTCAAGAACATCGCATGATCATACTTTAGTGTGTGATTGTTTCATTAATATAAAATTTAAAGCATAGATTTGATTATTCTTTGAAACCAACTATTTTCAAAGTTGTAAAATAGTTGCTTATGTTTGTGTAACATCGGAAGAATGTGTTCACAACATTGATTTGTGTTTTTGTCAAAGTTTCTTTTGTCAGTTCTTGTGTCATTCTAGCTTAATAACAGCCTTGCTTAGGTTTCTCTGTAGTGTTACTTAAATTCTTGTTACAAAAGTGTTTATCTATGTACCAAATTGTATTGTTGGCCTCCTTCAGTCATAGAGGGACTATGGTTCATCTCTAACACTATTTCATGTGACTGTGGAGCCCTATTTTGTCGAGACACTCCCATCCACACAAAAAATTGCAGGCTAAGCTGGCTTTTGTTTTGGTGGTAGAGGAGCTGGCCATTTTTCATATGGCATGTTTCACTTTCACAGCTGAGGCCCATATTTTTTCACTGTCAATAGATTTCTTTGTCACTGTCTCTCTCCATCTAGTGCGGTCTAGAGCAATATCTTCCCAATGGTCAGTTGCCCGTAGAGAATGACTTTTTAGGATCCAATTGTCCTCCAAATTCTATACAGAAAAAACTAATATGCTGTCTAACAAAGTAAATGATGTAAATGTGTGACAGTATTGATTTTTTTTTTTACATGCTGTCTGACCTTAGTGACATGTAGAGAGGAACATTCATTTCAGACTGATTGTTTGTACTGATGGAGTTGTTGATAGCATGTTGTGTTAGACTGTTTGGTTATTGGTATTGAGTAATGTGTTGGCAACATATACACTTAAGATCTATATAAAGGCTTGTAGTTAACTAATAAGGTTAGTTTGCTGTCACAATGAGTTCAGAATTCTTCATTGAGTTCTTAAGTGGCCATTGGGTAAACAAAAGCAGATGTCATGAAGACCTTATTTTTACCAAAGTCCATTTAAATAGCTATTACCTTGAACATGTAAATAAACAGTGTGGCACCACAAGAAAGGTAATCTTGATTAATATGAAACAATACACAAATCTCAGTTTTAATCTGGTATGCAAAATGATTGTTGAGACAGATATATTCAAATTATTGCAGAGAATAAATGACTTATGAGACAACAATTTATCTTTCACTAATTAACATGATGAATATATTTTGTAGGATGGTATTGATTTTCATCGCCCTTCAGCAGTAGTGTCTGACACATTAGGAAATATCTATGTGAAAGATGATAGGTGTATTCGGATGTTTAACTGCAGGGGAACTCATCTCAGGACTGCTGGGAAAGGGGAATTTTACTTCCCATACGGTAAATAAATATAGTGTACATTTTGACACATTAAAATAAATGTTATTATCAATAGAGAACTTTTAGTCTACACTATAAATGCATTATTCATTTAGTTAAAATCAACTATTGATCTCACTGAGCTACTGACCTTGCATACATTAATTCTTTCTCTCCACTTCCACAACCCTTTTTTTTTTTTGCAATCAATTGAAAAACTAATTTTATTAAAGAAATGTCTTCAGTGCAATGAGGATTTCAGGCCAGAAATGTCTTCAGAACAATAAGGATTTTATGCCAGAAATGTCTTCAGTAAAATGAGGATTTTAGGGCAGCATTGGTTTTAGATTCTGTAATATTTGTTCCACTATATATTATATTTTTTTCTTGTTCTTATTTTATTGTAGTATATTCTTTCATAGTTGATAAATACTTATTTTGGAATGATAAAGTTCTCTTCATATCTTGATTACTACTTTTAAATTACTGTACAAGTTAGAAACATTGTGATAAAGGCTTCAGTTTGTAGTTGAATCAAATGTCTGTTGTTTTCAGGTTTATCTTTGACCAAGAATGAAGAGGATAATGTCCTTGTCTTGGTGGATGTGTCCAAGAGAACTCCTTCAGTCTACCACTACAGTATCAATAAAGATAGACTCATGTCTTTCAGATACATGCCCCTGGTTCAGTTTGCTTTACCAACAAGTAAAGTCCGCTTTCTGGCCACTTACAAGAATCTTTTGTTGGCCAGTGATTTGGGTAATATACTTCTTCTAAGTGTCGCTTTGTTTTTGTTTACAACCCAGTTGTATTCTTACTTAGTGGAATTTTTCTAAGGTTCATATAGGTTGTATGGTAATGAGTTTTGTTTGGTTATAACTGGCAGTGAGAAAAGGCTGTAGCTTTGAAGAGCATGTGCACACCCTCAAAAGAATAGAGTTGCAATAGAAATTTGAAGTATAAAAAAAAACAACGATCTTAATTTCAACTTTTTTTTTTTTTTTTTTTTTTGTATTATAGCTTACAGTCCCCTTGGTGTTCTGATTCTGGCCAATGTGGAAGGCTTGTACTGGACACTAAAATTATTTGTCACTCAAGAAAAAAAAATTGGACTTAATTTATACATTTAAAATACATAGTTTCCATTAAAATTAGATGCAGTATTTACAGTTATCTTCCTCAAGTACCAATTAAACAAAACGTTGTCCTACTGAATATTAAAATGTAGGAAATTACTAGAAGAGATAACTTGTAGTGAGTAATGCAATACAATAGATTATTTGAAACATGGATAGAACTAACGTTCATGAGTGATTTGTAAGTTTCAGATGTTCTTTCAAAAATGATAACTATGTCATAACCCATAGTTCCTGCAGGACAACAGACAGGGATCAAACTCAAAACCATTGAGGCTATGGTCTGAAGCACATACCACATGGTCTGGCAACCAAACACACTTTTGTTTAGTGACTTCTTACAATACGGGCACGACATGGCCTATACTGTGCCAATGTGCCTAAAACTAAACTAAAACTAAACTTATTACAATAAAAAAAAATTTAGTATAAAAAAATAAACATACTTTAATTCAATAAAATTACTAGTTCTGATCAGCAGTTGTATGCAAAGAGTTTATCAGATATATTACTTTATGTTTTATATTCCTCCATTCCTTAAAATAAAAAGATGATTCATCATCATCATCTTTCCTTTGCATTCCTCATAGAACATAGGTCCTCAGTTGCTACAGTTGTTCTCCATGTTTCAGAACCATACAGTTGAACCGACTAGACATTAGAGTTAAAGATTCTTATTTTAATCTTGTTAGAAATGTTTTAGGTGTGTAAATGTCCAAATAGTCAAATATCCCAGTTTTTTTTTTGTTTTTTTTTTCTCCGTTATTTTGTATCAGCTATATTGACAGTGATATATTTGTCAGTATTGTAACAGGGTGATACTAAGATTTTTCTCTTTAGGAGTATATTTATTGTTGCCCAATGATTTTGTATATTACTATGACTAAAAGCAGCTTTGGTATGCAATTTCCTTCTGAGGTCATGTTTATATTTTGCTAAGTTGACATTATAAATGTAACTGAATTTGGTAATACCTGTGATTAAATAATTATACCTTTATGTATCGTCTTAGGTTCCAGTTGCATGTTTTTATCCTCTATAACTGGTGAAAGTATTCGCAACTTTGGTAGCTTTGGGAGCCATGCTGGTAATTTCAAAGAGCCTTCGGGAGTAACAGTTGACTGCGCAGGCAATTGGATTGTTGGAGACAGTAAAAATAACAGACTTCAGGTAATTGAACAGGTCTAGTTCAGTTGCTAAATATGAAGTGGTATTATCAAGTTAATTTAAAAAAAAAAATGAATGCAAGTGGTATTATCCAGTAAATTTAGAATTTCTTTTATATAGTACTATTTTACTAACTGTAACTGGTACTTTGCAATGATGAATAAGTTGGAATGATATTTAATTTCTCAACAGTTGACAAGAGAGTGTGATGGCTTTAAAGTTTATATGTCCTTTATTATTACTTTGTTATTCTTGGTTTTCATCTTGCAACAGAAAAATTCAAATTTAACAATTTTTGGCCTCTCATTTTCTATCTTGAGGATAACTAATCTCTGCTGTTCTTCCTACTATACTACTTTCTCAACTTCACCTGTAACACACACTGGAATTCATATGGTTCGTGAGTTCTAGATCTAGACTCTAGATCCAGTTGTTTTCTATAGCCTCCCTTTATACATACTCAAACGTCTTTGCCCTGTTAGTTGTAGCCCTTAAGTATAAAATATCTTTGATTTGCCCTTTCCAACAACCTTATAGATAACAAAAATCATCAAAGCCAATGTCTACATAATAAATACACTAACAATTGCTTATCTTTGAATTGGGAGAGTTAACTGATGTGAGGCTGTTCCAGAGGGTCATCAAACCTGAAAAACTCTTTTCTAATATACTTGTTTTAGGTATATTATGTAATAATGAGGATGTTTTGTGTTGTGTACAAGACAAAATAAAACAATGGTTTGTTTTTATATCTAGGTGTTCAACAAAGATGGTGATTTTCTTGGACATATCAAGCTGTCATACTCAATCCGTCGACCATCTGGTATTCATTTGACCAATGATGGTCATCTGTACATCATTAACTATCTGGACAGTGAGATTTTAAAGTTTAAACTCTACAAATAAAACTTTTTTTTTCCCTTGAAAAAGTAATTGCTGGTTTGGATCAGTTGTTAGGGTTAAGCATAGAAATGTTCAACAGCCTTTTGTTTGACATTTTTTCAATACAACTTTATACAATCAGTGGAAAACAATGTATCATGCATTTGTACAAATATTTTCTTCTATTTCAATTGCTAGTTATGTAAAATGTTGAGCAAATATTTTCTTGTTTCAATTACTTGTGTTACTTAAATGTCACTCATCTTGAGGGCCTGTGGAAAAAGTAGACTTATTTCTACTGTATATTAAGATATATCAAAACCATTCTTGTGAATAAGTTTCATAAAAAACAATGAAGTAGCTTGATTAGAAAATGTTTTTTTGTTACTCTCTTTGCCTGGAAAAATTTTATACCTGTTTTTTTCCCATTAGAAATGTTTTACTTAATATTTTTTTATTTATATGATGTTTGGTTTTGGTGATTGTCTTAAATTTGAATTATTTTGATGATGTAACATTTGGATATGTTTGGATATATATTTGGATATCCATTTGACTCCTTGTTTATTTTATTTTCTATTTACAAGAGTTAAAATCTGTTGACAAAGGTAAGCTGTTGTCAAACTGACAGTGACATAACTTTATGACATCCAAACATAGTGACTTCTGTGTTTTAAATTTCAATGTTTGCTTCATGGATCAAAGCTTTAAAGGTTTTCTATGGAATTTGACTCAGCCTTTAGAAAAGACAAGCTTCTTGTATCCATACATTGTAAGTTTTATTCACAACTGGCTGAAATAATTTTGTCATGGCAATGCTCAGTTAGACATTTTAAAGAAATAGTTCAGTTAGCATGTTGTGAAATATGAAAAGAGTGTGTAAAATTATGTTTAAGTATATATCAACCTTTGAAATGTAAATCCCTTTTTTATTTATTTTTTTTAAACCCATGAACTATGAACAATTAGAAGTTAACAATTTGACAAACAACTCATGTCTATGTCAGTGATAAATAATAGGTCAGACAAATCTCACTGTCTTACATACAAAAACTGTTTAGTTTTTCAAAGCACAGAAGTACTTCTATTTCCCTTGTCCATATAGAAGTGTCTCCCATACCCTACATATGTACAGAATTTCAATTAAGTATCTTGAGTTTTTAAAGAAAGAATTTTTTTTCTTTTTGGTCTGGATCTAATAGTTCTCACATTTACTCGCACTGACATAATTTTTGTTAGAAACAAACTATGACAAATTTTAATTGGAGATGTTTTTCTATGCATGGTACAGTTTAATACTGTCTGGTGCTATGATTTTGGTCAACAATTATTATTTTAAAGGTTTTATGTTGCTTGATCATTTTAAAATTGCTATTGGTTTTATCACTTGTTTTATTTTGTTCTTCAATCACCAGTTACTTTATTGATATAATGATTTCTATTATACCAGTTCTAACACTTTTGAATTCTTGTTTCTTATTGGTGTGGATGTAATTGATATTATTTTTTTTTAAATGATGTTCATCTTCCTTGACTTTGTATTTATTGTGCTCCACTATACTATGTATTCACTGTGAACTTGCGCACAGATTGTTTTCATTTGTTTTAGACGTTTTTGACATCCCGTCAGAAATGATCATGCTCTGTAGGATGGAAGCGGGCTGGGCTCGAATTTGAGGACCATCCTGATGATAGTCAAAAGGGCTTGCTACAGTGCAAGGCAACCATCCCTCTCTTTAATAACATAGCTATTGAAGCATGGGGTTGTACTGACTGTAGGCTCACAAAGTGACAGTGTTTTTCCAAATAAGCAAGCTTTTTAAGGTAGAGACCAGCATTGTATTTTTGGAGATAGAAAAAGATTTGACTCATTGTTCTGAGAAACTTTTATTTATTTTTGTTTGTTTGTTTTATATAGACTTAGATAAAAGGCATTTTTGAAATACACTGTTAATTAGGTTTGAAGATTGTGGTAGCATTTGGAACAGGTGGTTTGGTTACAATTCTAGTTGGTTTTTAATAATTTCTTTATTGGTTTTGTTTGTGTTGCTGTTTATTCTAAGTTGATTTGTTACTTTAGGAGACGCTGCCTGTGTTGGTCATCCTAACTTGTTCACTCTTCCTTTAGTGTTAATTAGAGCTTGTTAAGTTAGCAAGCTGATATATTTGTATTGGCCTAACAAGCACATGCTGTGCCACACAGCTGTAGGTGTACATTGGTTTACTTACAATGAAGTATTTATTGTTTAAATAAAATAATTTCCAATACAGCTAATGGTTTGCTTGATTACTTTGTACTTATGATAGACTTAATGAATAAATGTGTTCAATGAAGAGGAAAGGCGTTTAAACATATTTACAATTTATTGTTACTTGAGTATATATCAACATGACAAGCATTATATTAGAATATACATGCATAAGGATTAGTTTTTAAACATTCTCTACTCTTGAATAAGCAACCTTCAGGACAATCTTAAAAACTATCCAAAGAGCATAATGGACTACTAAAAGCACAAATGTATAAATGTGATTGAACAAAGGACTGAACATTGGAGTTGTTTAAAGCTCTGAACAGATTTATCATTAACATTGATGTTATGAAACAAGTTACATTTCAAATGTCATTAGAGTATCAGTTCAAGTGTAATATAAAACTGCCATAGAACTTGTCTGTGTCAATGTTCTTGACCATGATATGTTCTACACACAGATTGTCTATAAATCAAATTTCCAATAATGATCAATAAAGCAGACTTAGCCAAAACAACCAGTGTTCTTGGTGTGATGTCTACATTCCCAAAACAACCAGTGTTCTTGGTGTGATGTCTACATTCCCAAAACAACCAGTGTTCTTGGTGTGATGTCTACATTCCTGTTGTATCCTAAAACAGGCAGAGGGTTTCTTAATTCATCCCATAAAAGGCATCTCTGGATTAGTGACTGAATGACATACACCTCTATAAACTGGTAAAATCCAATTTGTTGCTGTAGACAAAAAAAAAACAACAAAATAAGCATATTAAGTACATTCACTTTCGATTGCATTGTCCAAGCTAGATCTTTTTTTTTTTTTTTTAAAGGAAAATCTGCAATTTATAAGAGGTAAGATACATTTGACATGTATAAAAATGTTTTTTTTTTTTTTATTTCACTTAACCATTGTCATGTACCAAAAAAAAAGTGTCAAGGTTGCCATCAACAACAAGTGGTTTTGTAACTTTTCTGTTCTGGACTTCACTGAAAGCTTGGCGTAAGCTAAAAAAAAAACCAGTTTTGGTTGAATGATAAAAATGTGTTGAAACAGACAAAAACACTGCCAAATAGTTGTATTTAAATAAAATTTATAAATCAGTTTTTTTTTGTAAATGTTTTTATTGCAAGATTAAATCCTTGAAATAATCATGATAATGTGTCAACTATTTGTAAGTTAAAACTGAAATGGAAAAGTGGTTTGAGTGCTGGGACAAGTCCCCAAAAGCCAGTGGAGTCTGGGAGCGCATGAGGCGCCCTGACCGCACTTCCCCGTGGTGGAGGCTGTCCAGGCCTGAGCAAGCTGTTATAGCACAGTGCAGGACAGGCCACTGTCCTGTTGGCTCATACTTTTCACGGTTATGGCCAAATTTTGACTCCCGGTGCCCCCGCTGCGGGGAAGAAGAGGAAACCGTACCTCATATTCTGTTTGACTGCCCCAGACTTGCTGATCTCCTTCTCGACAGGTCTGGGAAACCAAAACTTCACGACCTGTATGGTGACGCCTACGCACTACGCAAGACAGCAGGGTTTCTGTCCAGGGCTTTTGCAAGAGAGGATTTAAGCCTCTCAAGCCCTCACTCAAATAGAGTTTGATGATGATGATGATGATGATGATGATGATAATGATGATGATTTGTAAGTTAAAACAAGGAGGAGGCTAGGTTAAATGAAATGAAAATCAAATATCAAAATTTATTCTTTGCAGGTAGTGCTTTGTATCCCCCCTCCCTTTTTTTAAACCCCCAATCACTCTCACTTTGATTTGTTCTTTAGCAAATAGTACATTTCTGCCGCTGGATAAAATATTTTGAATGCTTTGAGCATAATATTCTAATGGACTGTTTTTAAAAATGTCTGTTTAATAGATAACCTAAACAACAGAAATATCCTTGTTCAGAGCGAGGTAACCTATTACTTAAAATTACAGTTAAAGATATTACCCATTAATTACATATCCTTTCTCAGTGTTGTATTTAAACCAATACGAATACATAAATTCATGGCTCATTAAAGGTTTGGGAATTAAGACTTTTCCAATTTCATCAGGTAAAAAAACATTGTCCACTGGGACTTAAACCAGGTCTTTTGACAATGATGCCAAGTGTAGGTCAAAATATCTTAAATTTTAGATTGGACTAATTGTGTTATTGTAACTTAGGATTTTAAACTCAGTGTAAGAGAAACTAAAGGAAGCATTGGACAAATAAAGCCAGACTAAACCTACCCAATGCCATAATTTTTGTTTTATCTGATTAAAATAAGCAAATTCATTGTTAATAAATGTTTTGATAAAGTCTTTTACTCTTTCTAATGAACATACCTCTGCACTTTTCAGTTGAGTCATTTTGATTGGTATCTTGAACATTTCCTGCACACATATCTTCATCGACTCCACTAGATGTGTATGAGACAGCATCAAGACCTGCCTTGTCTTTGTCAGACCATTGGTCTGCATTCCCATCAATGTTGTCCAGCTGTAATGTTTCTGTGGAGAGTGGTCCCTGACTGAGCTGGGATGAAGAAACAACCAAATGATCCAACTGGATTTCATCTCCAAAGCCATCAGCTTGATCAGTCTGGGTGGAGCTCTCTCTCTCAGTTTTTGTGTGAGTTATGTCAGTGTTTGGATCCGTTTGAATTTGTTTATCATTTAGAATCTTTTGTTCACTATGAAATGACTTAAACTGTGTTTCAGATTCTTCTAGTGGGTAGGTTCTTTTTATTTTCTTCTCCTCTAAGCTGATGTTCTTTGTTACCTGTAATGTATCTTTGTTCACTAATAGTGAATCAGATTCATCTGTTTCCTTTAATTTATCTTTTTTCAATGATAGGGAATCAGATTCATTAGCTTCTTGTAATGCATCTTTGTTCACTGATAGTGTAACTTGTTCCTTAAAATGACTTTGGAAAACAATATCATCCTTTTCACTGTATTCCTGCATGTTAGACTCAATTGATATTTGTGATGCTTGACTTGGAGTATCTGTGTCTTCAAATATATGTGCTGTTTTGTTGAAACTATGGCTACAATCACAGAATGATTCTTGTATTGCAGAATTAAACTGCATAAACTTATCTGCTGTTAGGCCTGTCACTGCGCCAGCCTCAGTATTGCTTTGATCTTGCAATAGATAACTAGTAGATTCCAAAGAATCAGCTTTGGTATTGTGTTTGTTTTGTTTTGAATGCATACTAGTTTCTGAAGCATCATGCCAATCTCTAGTTAAACTTTGCACTGACTCTGTAATGATGTTTTCAATCACATTCAGTTGCTTTTCTAAATTGTTTGATGATTGTGCGGCTGTTGTTTCAATATTTAATGAAACTTCACTAGGAATCAGATTAACACTAACCTTCACTTCAGAAGTGTTTTCATTAGAATTGCATTGACTGTCTCCATCTACTATATCTTTCTCACTAAATGCCATGTCGTTTAAAATGTCATTCTCCTGGCTTGTCATGACTTTATCAGTGGCATCTATTTCTTGATACATAGTTTCTGATATAAAGTTCTGGTAATTATTTTCTTCTTGTGGTTGATGTGAACTGCTAGTGAGTTTTGTTACTGCAGTTTCTTCTACTGACAGATAATTCTGGTTCAAGTCATCCTCTATAGAGATATCTTGATTTGGTTCTGTGTTGTCTTTGTTAATTACTGTCATTTTATAATTCTGATTAATGATTGTTTTTGTAGTATGGTTCTGTTCAAAGTTGTCATTGTGATTAATGTCTTCATCTTTGATTTCAGCTGTATTGTGATCACCTGCAACTTTAAGTTCATCAGTCTTCTGATACAATTCTGCATTTTTAATTTCAATAATTACCTGTTCCTTTTCTTTAACAAAATCTTGATGAACTACTGCATCTTTAACTTCAATAATTTCCTGATTAACTTCTGCATCTTTAATGTTAATAATTTCCTGATTAACTTTTGCATCTTTAACTTCAATTATTTCCTGATTAACTTCTACATCTTTAATTTCAATAATTTCCTGATTAACATCTGCATCTTTGACTTCAATAATTTCTTGATTAACTTCTGCATCTTT
>JADKLZ010000003.1:3185102-3207411 GCA_021533235.1 Biomphalaria straminea | reverse complement strand
TTTCTTGATTAACTTCTGCATCTTTGACTTCAATAATTTCTTGATTAGCTTCTGCATCATTAACATAAATAATTTCCTGATTATCTTCTGCATCTTTGACTTCAATAATTTCCTGATTAATATCTGCATCTTTAACTTCAATAATTTCCTGATTAATATCTGCATCTATAACTTCAATAATTTTCTGATTAACTTCAGCATCTTTGACTTCAATAATTTCCTGATTAATATCTGCATCATTAACGTCAATAATTTCCTGATTAATATCTGCATCATTAACGTCAATAATTTCCTGATTACCTTCTGCATCATAAGCTTCAATAATTTCCTGATTAATTTCTGCATCATTAGCTTCAATAATTTCCTGATTAATTTCTGCATCATTAGCTTCAATAATTTCCTGATTAATTTCTGCATCATTAATTTTAACAACATCAAAATCAATTGCTGCAACTTTAATTTCTTTAATTTCCTTGTCACCATCAGCATCTTTAATTTCAACAATTTTTTGATCAACTTTTGTATCAATGTCCTGATTATCTTTTAAATATTGATGCTGAAAAATCTTCTTTTCAATGTCTGAATTTTTTATTTCTTTATTAAATTCTTCCTTTTTGACAATCTCCTGGTAATTGTTTTTGTCATTAATTTCAACACAGTCTCGGTTTGTTTGTGCACTTTCTACTACAATACATGCTGAATCAACTACTTTAGTTGAACTTTTGTAATAGTTCACTTGTGCCTCAGTTTTATTAACTATATCTATAATTTCACTTATAAGACTTTCATGTTGAATATTTTCATCTGTGATACTGTCTTGGTGAATATTGTTATCCTTAGTTATGTCATTTTGAATATTTTCATCCTTGGTAATGTCTTTTTGAATATTTTGATCTGTGGCACTGTCATGTTGAATATTTTCATCCTTGGTATTGTCATGGTGAATATTTTCATCTGTGATACTGTCTTGTTGAATATTTTCATTTGTTGCACTGTCATGTTGAATATTTTCATCCTTGGTATTGTTATGGTGAATATTTTCATCTGTGATATTGTCTTGTTGAATATTTTCATTTGTGGCACTGTCATGTTGAATATTTTCTTCCGTGATATTCTCATGTTGAATATTTTCATCTGTAATACTGTCATGTTGAATATTTTCATCTGTGGCATTGACATGTTGAATATTTTCATCCTTGATACTGTCATGTTGAATGTTTTTATCCATAATTTTGTTATTTTGAATATTTTCATCCATGACACCATCATGATTTATTTCACCTTGGTAAATTACTTTATCAGTTTGTCTATTCTGGTAATTTGTATTACCTTTGAGGCTCACTTTATCAATTTCATCCTCTTTTAAACTATCCTCATTTATTTCTTCATCTTTAAGGCTATTCCGGTGAATGACTTCATCTTTAAGGCTATTCTGGTGAATGACTTTATCTTTTTTATCATCATGGTTGTGTTCTTTGGTTTTTAAATTATCCTTGTTAATTTCATTATCTCTGAGATTATCCTGATTAATTTCATCTCCCTTGACATTATCCTGATTAATTTCATTGTCTCTGAGATTATCCTGATTAATTTCATCTCCCTTGAGATTATCCTGATTAATTTCATCTCCCTTGAGATTATTCTGATTAATTTCATTTCCCTTGAGATAATCTTGATTCATTTCATCTCCTTTGAGATAATCCTGATTAATTTTATCTCCCTTGAGATTATTCTGATTGATTTCATTTCCCTTGAGATTATCCTGATTCATTTCATTTTTCTTTAGATTATCCTGATTATCATTTTCCTTGAGATTATCCTGATTAATTTCATCTCCCTTGAGATTATCCTGATTAATTTCATTTCCTTTGAGATTATCCTGGTTAATCTCTTCCTCTTTCTGACTCCCCTGTTTAGTCTCTGTATGTTTATCACTTCCAGTAAACTCATCATTTGGAAGCGTACTTTGATTCAATGTCTCCTCTTTGAGGCTGTTAACTTGGCCTTCGTGAAAACTTTGTCTGTTCATATGTTCACTGCTCTGAGTACTTGCTTTCAACTCCTCATCTTCCAGAGTATCAAGGATAAAGTTTTCTTCCTTTAAACTGCTAACGTTCATCTCTTTCTCTCCAGAAGTAATATGGCAGAAACCGTCATTGACGAGACCATCTTGACTTGTTTGTCCATTTTTACAACCTTTATCTAGAACTGCTTCATTGTAACTATTAGACCTAGTCTGGTCCATTGGTTCAAAGTTTAATACACTAAAGGTTGCATCAGTATCACAAACTAGGTTAGTCAAATGTTTGATTTCTAAACCATCTAATGGTATTGTTTGTACCGTAACAAAGTTTTGAAATGTGTCATTTGTTTCACCGCTTTCCCGATCGAAGTTTTTCATGTCTACATTTATTTCACGTGCTGCTTTTTCTGTCCCTTCCCTTAGTGCAGTGTCTGTGTGGATATTTTGAGTTTTAACAAAGTTGAAAAGTTCACTGCTCTGTCCAGTCGCTTCAACAATGGGTTCACGATGCCCTGTTTGCTGTTGTGATGTCATGGTTGTACTAGATCTCATAGGCCTACTTGGTGTGACAAAGCTATGAGTGGTGTGTTCATTTGACACAACGCCATGACTGATGTGTTCATTTGACACAACGCCATGACTGATGTGTTCATTTGTCACTATTTCTCTTTTTCCATTTTGTATAGACACAGTGGCAGTGTTTATGTTGTTTTTTGACAGAGTCTCGTCTTTGTTTTCTGTCATTGTATTATCATTATTGCTATCTCTCACTATCACTTTATCAAGATAAGATTCTGATAAGAGAATGTCACTACTGATGTCTTCTAGTCTTACAAGATGACAATTGCTGTCTTTCGGTATCGCAATGTTATTTTTAGAAGTCACAAAGTCACGACTTCTTTCCTTTAGTATCAGTTTGTCATGTGTGCTCTCTTCTGTTGTCAAATTGTTATGTCTCTCTTCTCTTGTCAAATTGTCACGAATGTTCCATTCTGAAGTCTCAGTTTTGCCGTTTTCTGCTATTAAATAGTCACATTTGATGTTTTCCAGTGTCACTTCTTCCCTTTCGTTATAGTGAGATAATGTCGTCCCGTAATTGTAGTCTTCTAAGATTGTACCATCTTGGTGAGGTTTCTGTACACTTTTATCAAGGTCTTGGTTCTCTTTCAACGTAAGACTGTTAGTTTCTTCAATGTGTCTTCTATCTTTGTCACGCAGATCTGTGGACACGTCACAATGGATCGCTTCAGTGGACACGAACTCTTGATAGATAACTAGATCTACATCGTGTGCCATGCCTTCCGACAACTCTTTTGACACTTCATTCTTAGTTTCTAAATCTACTTGGTGATTTATAGAATGACTTAAGCCCAGAGGTAGGCCTATGTGATCTATAGTAATATGTGGATTAGATTTAATTGTTCCAATTATTTCTTCTCTGCTGACTTTGCTAACATTTTCAGATATTATACCCGTTGATGTCATTGACGTGTCATTGAAACATGACAGGTTACTTTCTGTCCGTTTGCCCATGGAATTGTTCTTGTTTTGATGTGCTTCATTATTAAATGTCGATTCAGTGGTCGCCCTGCACCATTCTTTCCGGTTCATTTTTACATAGAAATCATTTCCTGGGGGGACAGGGTTCATTGAACCGTGCTGGACATCGCCAATATCGATTGTATTGATTTTAGATTCAAGATCTGTTCCTTCTACGTGCACTGAATAGGTACAATTAGGATTGTCTCCAGACAATGAAAGCCCGTTATTGGGCCCGAGCAGTGTTTGAATTTGATTGTCAGGGTCCAATGCTTCATTGGTTGTAGATTCAATCTGGGTTGAGGTTACATGAATAGGTTTGCATGTGTTCTCGAGAATGATTGAATCGACTCCAAACTGTGTAAAATTCAATTGATAGTTGTCGTGACGTTTCTGACTAGTATTTGTTTGATCTTGCCCTTGCTTATAAATGATTGGAATAGATAGTGTTTTTAGAAAAGGCTCCAGTTGCATATCCTGTGAAATATTAGAAGCGACAATGTTTTCCATCGGTTTGTTGGCATTTGTATGGTCTGACTGTCTTGTTGAAGTATCATGTTGATATAAGTATTGGTGCTTTGGTGATTCTATTCTGGGAAGTTGGGAGCTATCTTGCGACTGTTCCAATGTCCAGTAATTATCTTGGCTTTTGGGAAACGGAAGTGGATTATTTTCGATGACAAAGTCTGTGTTCTCGTCTCTGAAATGTTTGTCGTCGGAGTATGTCTGCACGTATTGCATTATACCACGATGATGCAGTTCAGTCTCTGAATACGTTTTGTTTTCATATTGAGAAGTAGGCTCAAATTCGTTGAGAGCAGCTGATGAACTATTTACTGTGGAAA
This sequence comes from Biomphalaria straminea, assembly GCA_021533235.1. Lineage (NCBI taxonomy): Eukaryota > Metazoa > Mollusca > Gastropoda > Planorbidae > Biomphalaria > Biomphalaria straminea. The sequence continues at coordinate 3,203,004 of JADKLZ010000003.1, read as the reverse complement.
TCTGAGATGTCTCTTCGTAAATTGTATAAGTCCTGCCAATGTCCCTTTCAGTTTTATCTTCATGCATTTGAGTCATGCTATTGCCAGCTTGCCAAAATCCTAGAGCAGGATTGGAAAGATGGCGACTAGGCCACGTGACTCTGTCTTCCGATTCGTACAGAGAAAAATTGTCCCCTTTAGTAAAGTCTGTGTCTGTCAAGCCAACAAAAGTCTTATTTTCATTGAAATCACGTGATGCTGGAGATGTTAAAGATGTTGCAGCCTCTGCAATAGGTTCACTGTTTTCATTAAATGTACGTTCTGAACACATTGGTTCATCTTCTTTTAAAACTTGGTTTTCATATTCCATCGTAAAGCTTTGTTTTCTTTCGAATGTTATGTCGACGTTATCCCATACCGGTAGTCTAGAACTTGTATCTTGGTCTTCCAGATTTTCTAATGTAAATGTTTTAGAACTGTTAGGACTTGGTTGTCTGTTCATCGAGTTATAGTCAGAGTCTAGCCACGCCTCTCGTAATGTTCCTTTACTTTCGATTACACCATCGCTTTTTGTAGAGTAAGGAAAGTCGTTCCACTTAGTTTTCTGAGTGGCGGGCGATGTTCCTACATTTCTATTGGGAACTTGGAAGTCTTTATACGTTTCATAATAGTCATTCAAGGAATAGTCATGGTATCTGTTTGGTAAAGTATCAGTAGAACAGAATGGTAAATATCCTTGACTATTTGAAGAGTCAGTAGATGATTGATTGTGATGCCTGGTCCAGTCTGCGTTGTTGAACTCTCTAAACAGATAATTTGGACTTTCGCTTGACCAGTTTGTTTCAGAAAGCGCTGATCGGCTAGGCTTATGTATACGACTCTCTGACAAGGGAGAGCTATATTTATCTTGTTGATAGTCAGTTTTGTATTGGCTATCTCCAACAGGCGTCATCACTCTACTGAGTCTTACTGCATTAGTGCCCCTTAAAATTGGAACTTTTCCCTCTCTATATTTGCCTGCTGATGTACGTGCAGGATTACGTACTGAGCTGCATGATCTATAGTTGTAGCAACTATCTTCAAATCCTCTGGTAGTCTGCTGCTCATCTCGGAGTGCAGTAGCTGGTTCAAATGATCGAAATTTAAATGATGGTGCGACGCCCCGAGGAGAAACCGGTGCATTGGATTCTGTACTGACTAAGTTCAAGTCTTCGAAAAGTAAAGACGGTCGGCTACTGCTACTTCCCATTAATCCCAATGGAGAATCCAATGATGAAATGTTAAACTTGTCATGTAGACTGTCACAGGTTCTTCTAGTCAGGAATTGTCTATTATAACTGGATGTATACTTGCTTTCATCTAAACTATAGTCTGTATCTGTGTGTAGTTTGTCTGTTTCATGTGGTAAAGATGTTTTAGACGTTGAGTTTATTAAATCTTTATTTGATGTGTTGTTCTTATCGTGCGTTCTTTTTACATCGAAAGTTGAATGAGATAAATGCATTGTTTCGTAATTTTTTCCCAAATATGTTTTCTTTTCTGCAGCTTGTGATGGAATAGGATTATTGAAATCAACTATTGGCTTCTCTGTTGACAACGTAATGGGGGATGTCTCGTCGGTTAGGTCTTGTGTCCACTTAGTCCACTTGTCAGCTGATGTCCATCGGTTTAGGTCTTCGGACCTCTCGTCCTTTAAGTTACCTGTATGTTCCACGCTTGCTTCAAGAGTTCTTTGTATGCTGTGTCCACGTTTAGAATGGTCTGCAGACGGACTTTTGAAACTTGAGTGATTGAAGTCATTGTCAGTTGTATGTAAACTTTTCTCACAAGCTGACCATTCGGACGATAAACTTTCTGAAAATTCCTGTTTATGTCTTGGTCTGAAATGACTACGATTTCTGTACGATTGTCTATGGCACGCGTTAATATCACGTGACTTCAAATTCTCGTCTCTTATCGAAGGTTCAAGGTCAGTTTCTATACAACGTGAGCACAAGCAGTCAGATACACGGTTGGGTCTCTGTTCTAATGTTTTATAGGCATGTTTTGTTGATTTTTCTGAGTGTGAGCAATCTACGATTTCTAGAGTACCATGAATATCGTAAACACGTGACACTGAAGGCAAGGCATCTCTGAGTCCAATTATTTTGTTTCTTTCATCGCTAAATGTTTTTGCAATAAATTGATTGCCTATCCCGTAACACCATTGGTTGAGCTCATCACGTGATACACTTAAAGATGGCGGCCTGTCATAGTAATCTTCTTTCAGACTATCTTCACATTCCAAATTGTCATTTTCTAAGTCCAGCGGTACAAAGCCTGTTGATGTGTCCACAGACGTTTGCCATGTCTGGTCTTCACCCAAGTAGTTATCACCACGACATGGGCTGGTAGATGTTTCGTACGAAAGGAATTGGTGGTCGACACTGAAGTCAGCAGTTGTCACATTCAAGTCGTCTGCTTTCGTCCAAGGAAGTTTTAAAATGAAACGAAACAATAAAAGAGATATTAGATCACTATCTTAATTCTTTGAAATATTTATTAAAATTGAGAAAAATAAAAAATAATGGGTTTTAAAAGTGAACACGTTTAATGAAAATACAAAGCGAGAAAAAAAAGTACTGAGATTTCCTTTCAATTAATTGTTTCGATAATATTCTGATCAAACATTTTACAATCTTACCTTACAAAATACAGACGTTACTTCAAAAACGAAGATGATTGCGTCCTACGCGAGTTCCTAGATCAATCTAGTCATGCATGTTAACTATAGTCTATGATGTTAACCAATGGCTTAAATTCTGCCAAGTCATTGGTTTGCCTGGCTGGCTAATGTATATACCGTCCAGTGCTCCTCATTGCGTGAAACTGTGAGTCTCGGAGTCGCGAGCTATGAAGCAAGTAGAGTGGCCAGGGTGAAAGAGCGCCGAACCAACAAAAAGATGAGAGAAGAAGCAGGCCTATCTGCAACTGAGCAAACCTACCCATGCCACGTATGCGGCTGGCTTTTTAACGCGAGGATTGGACTTTTTAGTCATCTTGGAGTTCAAAGGATATGAGAAATGTGCTCTTCGATCAGGAGCTATATATATATAATAATAATACCGTCCAGTTGACTGTATCATTAGAAACATTTATACAAGAAAGACGTACAAAATCAAAAACACAACCAAATAAAATACCCAGAAAAGTTTCTTTTCCTATTCGTAAAAGAGTTCCTTCTTCCCTAGTGCCAATAGAGAATCGAAACGGGTTGCCTGAATCCGCCAGGAAAGAGTTTTAAGCCTCTGCTCAACATGCACAACTAGATTAACACCTGCATACGCGTAGGATGTAATTATCTTTTGAAGAAACGTCTGTAATTTATAAGATAAGATAATGTTACCTAGATAGAAATTGTAGGTACCGTGGTTTAACTAAAGAATTACCGTATGTCTGGTAGTCCTCGCATAGATGATCGTAAGAGCAGTCCGAGATAGTCTCAACAATGTCCTCAATCCTATCCCATACAGGGATGTCCAGCTCCCAATCACAGCCAAAGTAGAGGACATCGTCTGGTGTCAGTTCAGGCGGCACTTGACTTCTGCTAACTCCGACGCTCAGGTTGAGCAGACGTCTCCTTGTTCGCGGCTCGCCGATCAAGCTGGAAAACAGGTTGGAGCGCAAATAAAGTTGTCGACACTTGGGCAGAAAGTCCGGTGTCAGGATGAGGACGGTGACAGAGGAACCACGCAACACTCGGTCCAGTTCTGTCTCCAGTTTGTTAGGACGTCCAAAGTCTCGATGGTGATAGTAACTAAAATGTGGACATAATTTTAAAAAAAGAGGTTGGTTTAAAAAAACAATTGCTCGATAATTTTGATTAAAATTGTTTCTAAAAGAAGAAAACATTTAAAACTACTTTTTGATGGGGAGAGGGTTATTGGTCGATAACCTTTACCGGTAGTAGAAGTTAACTTTCGATATTTTTTAAAATACTAACAACCCTCCGCCTTTTTGTTTTCAATGCCGAACTTGCCGTTTGAGTTTGTAAATATAAAATAAATAGAACAGATTAAATGAGTTTGTTTTTTTTTGTTTTATTTGCTAAGGAAATTATAACCGTGCACTCTCAGAATTGTAACTTTTTTTTTTCACTAACTTTTCACATTTTCCACCTAAAAGTCACTCATTTATACAAAGCGTATATCAAGTCACTCTGTCTGTCTGGTAAAAAATATGTGTACACGTTATTTCTCCCACACCTTTTCTCAGATCAAGCTGAAATTTCGCAGAATTATTCATTGACATAGACAAGACATAATTCAATAATAATTTTAAAAAAGTAATCAATTTGACAATTAATTACTGGTAAATCGATATTTTCTTTAATAGCAATAAGGGAAACTAATAATTCAGTATTCACAGATATGGCTAAATGTGTTGGGTTTAGTCCACTTAAATATTTGTTAACGCTATTTCTCCCTCACGCATACTTCGATCAAGTTGATACTTTAAACAATTATTTTCTGTACCTAACAAAACATGAATCAATAAACAAACATATTCAATTAGTTAATTAATTATTGGCAATTAATAATTTTGTTTGACATCAAATAAGGGAAATAACTTCAAATTATTAGTACATATAGTTGTAAGGACGGAGTACTTCCCCTTTAGATAAGCTTTTTTAATTTTTTTAAAAGATTTTTTACAAATATTTTGCTTGCTTACATTGTGGTTTGAACTTTTAAAAAAATGGTAGGTTGCCGTGACTAAACAATATTGATTGCCTGGATATATTGATCTAGCATCTGGAACCTACTGACCTGTTAACGTAACCTTTCATTTCAAGCCTGGACACCAGTGCCCGCGTGACACGCAGTGCCAGTTCCATGTCTGACGTCTGATCACCCGTGTCACTTCCGGTGCCATGGTTATAAATCACATTGAAGTGATATATGCGATGAGGTGCCAAAGGTCGTCTGGGAATACGAAGGTCAGGGTCGTGATATACGGCCATGTTTGAAGTACTTCAAGAACAGGTAGCGTAATAGTGATGCATAGAACATGAGATCGTATCCAATTATTAGACTAATAGTTGCCAATGAGCATAACTTTCTGTAGTAGTTAAATACAACATGATTACAGAACTGTGTCCTTCTATGCTGAACTTTTGAATCGCCATTTTCGTCATCTGTAAACTAGAAGATTAAACTACAAGTAACAAATAAGATAATTTTTATTGCTCCAATCAAATGGAAATTCAATTTGACTACAAGTTAAATGATGAAAACTCAAACATTAGAAAGCTTTTGTTAAAAGACAAAAAAAAAACAATCATTCGAGAGAAGAAAGATAATTAATTCTAACCCTAACACATTATAATACGTATTAAAGTTTATTATATAAATTAATTTTTAACTACATTATTGAAAAAAAAGTCTATTTAGCGCAACTGTCATTTCCCGCTTAATCTTTTGTTACCAGACGTTTGGCAAAAGACGGAAATGTTAGCCATTCGCCTAAGTGTGAAAAATGTTTGACTTTTAGTATTTTTTTCTTCTGCTATAGCATACTAATCGAATTCATTTCTTTATACAATCTGGTTCAAACACACCAACTCACTTATAAATGATGTAGACCATATTTCCATGCATAGGCCTACATCACCTAAAGGAATGCGGTATCGAGTTGTTTGATTCCTACTGCTTATTTAGATCAAATACAGGACAGAAAGATGACAAGTTTGTTTTTTTTTTTTTGTGTTTGACAACCTCCATTATAAGCAGCAAAAGTAAAGTTCCCCTTTCAGACCTTGTGGTCTATAAGGCAGATGATATAAAAGTCATCTGGTTCTGTGACCTACAGTTAACGAGGGTGTCATGTGGCCAGCACAACGACTAACCGCCTTTACTTTTCACCAAATAATGTCAGATGGGTGAACTCAGGGGCGCCTAAAGATCCCGAAATTAAAAATCTGCACCAGTCTTCAGCAGGATTTGCATCCGGACCCCCCGGTTTGATAGCCAAGTGCTTTAGCACTCAGCCACCGCGCCTCAATGATGTTCGTATATGTAAGATCGTTCACTTGCAATCTGTCAGTCATAGCGCGTAAATGAGGTTCGAATATTTAAGATCATTCACTTGCAATCTGTCAGTCATAGCGCCTCAATGAGGTTCGAATATTTAAGATCATTCACTTGCAATCTGTCAGTCATAGCGCCTCAATGAGGTTCGAATATTTAAGATCATTCACTTGCAATCTGTCAATCATAGCGCCTCAATGAGGTTCGAATATTTAAGATCATTCACTTGCAATCTGTCAGTCATACCGCCTCAAGAGCTGCAATATTGTTATAACTCCGCCATGCGCACCGCCATCCAGGCTAGTGTAGAAGGTGCGCACTGCCAGAAACCAGTCAGAAGAGGATGTTGACATTAGAAGAGAACGATTTCCAAGACTGGAACCGATATGAAGATGGTGTGCTCAAGGCAGATGACCTTTGTGTTTCTCATGTCTCCATGTAAATAAACACCTAGTTGAGTAACCTCCCTTAAGTTATTACATTATTTTGCACAGTCGAGGCACAGTGAACAAAGAAATATATAGACTCTTCATTGACTCAAAGGCATTTTTTTTTACTGTTTGTTGGCTTACAGCCTGTAATTTACTTTGTTTCATCAATTACATTTTTTGTCTAGATTTTTTACGTTTTATTTGTCATGTTTTTCATGTCAAAAAAAAACAATACAAATAGTTTTTGAAACATAACTGGTCATTTTGAATGTGAGTATTTTATAAGCGCTTGTCCTCCATTCTGTCCTCTTTCATCGTGTACTTTTTAGGTAACTTAAGGGATGTGCAAAATTTCTAGTCATAGAATGAAGATTTTCTTAGCTCATTAAATAAAGTATGTGTATTTTTGTTAACGAAAACTGGATGTGGCTGAGAGGCCATAATCGCATGGCTACGGCTTAGCCACCTATCAAGGGGGTTCGAGATCGAAACCCAATCCTAGTAGAACTGTGCTAGCTTAGCGCCTAAAGGTAGAACGGAAATGTTGTCCTAGATACCCCCCTCCCCTCACTGGCACTCCAAAGTTATTGGACCAAAGCATTTTACGCATAAGCAGTTAATGTACATTTTTTTAAAAAAGATTCATCTCATTTGTTTTGTTTTCTATGCATTGAACATCATATTTTATCATCATTTTCTATTTATATGTAAAATGCCACTGAACATTTAAAGTGCCAACAGGCCAAATGTCCAACTTACCACTCAGATTCTGATGTCACAGTCACAGTAGCAACATTTTTTTAAAAATTATCCAAGCGAATATTGACATTGATAAAGAAATGTATCAGATTTTATTGTATACATATTTCAAATGTCTTAAAAACTTTCTTTTAGTTAAATCTCTCCAGCAGATAACAATAATGTGTTTATATATATCCACAAATATTTCCAATGCTGTTTTGTCACACGTCAGTAAGGCTTTAGTTTGTATCCTGATCCAAGTCTTATAGAACATTGATGGTACTGATAGATCATACCTGTGTACTGGTACTAAAGGAATGGCGCGTATCAGGAACTATCGATTGTTGTAGCCTACATTTTTTAAATCGTTTCAAGAGCCCATAGAATGTTAGGCATTAGCTGGTTTTTAAACGTTTGAATGACGAGAGAGAGAGAGAGAGAGAATCCCAATAGGATAGTGTTTCAGTTCATCGATCCTGTGGGCGACAGTAAAGGTGTTTTATTGGTATATGTGTTTTATTGCGTATAGGTGTATTATCTTATTTGCCTCCTGTCGAATGTGTTGGTATTATGTTACACGTGTGGACGAATTTTAATAACTCAAGTTTATAAATACATATTAGCTGGGAGTTTATGAAATCATATCTCTGCGTAAAATATTAAGATATGCATATATCTAGGACCCTATATGGGTCTATAGGTTGAAGCTATAAATAAAAAAGAAATTTATTGATCTGCCAAAGGGCTATTTCGACTGTATGTGTTAATCTTTTTAACGTTGGCTTAGGAAAAAAAGAGAGAGAAAGAGGGGAAAATGGGGTGGGGTAGAAAGAGAAAGTTAATTTGAAAAAAGTGTTGTACTTATTAAACTATTAATACTATAATGCAGTGATGCCCAAAATACGGCCCGCAACGAGGTTCTATCCGGCCGGCCGAAACGTCGGCACAAAGTGTAGAAAATCATAGAAAATCCAATGTCTAAAAAAAAAAGTTTCCCTACGTAGAGTAAACGGGTTGGTATCGATAGTATGCCAACATATTTGTTTTATAACTATAGAGTGTCTCTCTTTAAAGAACATAACATTAAACAGCTTTATGAAATCAAAAAAGTAAATAGATAAGGCGGCATTCTTGGTTTGAGACGTGATTGTTAGATTACACAGAGTGGAGGATTGATGAGAGTATTGTAATGACTCTGACTTGCGCACCATTATTCAGGCTAGTGCACAGGTGCGCACCTCTAGTGAACGGACTAGAACAGAATATTGACATGTGAGAATAACGACTTCCGCCCACGTTGAGAGTCAAGATGGAGAAACAGTGCTAAATGAAGATTTTGATTTATGTAACTGTGATGTCATGTAAATAAACATCTATGTCTCGTTGAGTTGCCTTTCTCTGAAGTTATTACAGTATAAAAGAAAATGAGTCGACTGTATGTGTGTTTTCTGCTGCCACTGACGAGTCTACCAACATATCTGATACCGATCAAAATCTTTACAGTTATTCGCTATAAAAATATAAGTTTTAAAATAAGAAAAGTAAAGAAAAGTAGTAGCTATTTGGAGCATGCATGGGATCGCCAATGGCGAAGCACTGGCAAAAAGTTTCAACCATCACAAAGTATCGTTTTCCTTTGGAGAAATTAGTGAGCGACAACTATGATTGACAGCAATAGTTTTCGAAAGTCAAATCTCGTTGAATTATTCACCAACAAAATCTATGTGGCAAAATGTCTGGACCTTGTCTAATGATCGTGTTCAGATTGAACAATATTCGTCGTTTCTAAAATCCATTTGAGGCCAATGTGTCAAGTGCCCAGAAATAGCTACAACTGAAACTGATAGACTTACAAATACATACTTACATACATACATTGTATATTACATTTCAAGTGATGGTGTGATGCAGACTATTGATTTCTACTCCGTGTTTCTTGCATAAGCTTTTCAAAATCTCCAAAAACAAGTGGGAAAAATCTTTTCCATGGATGAGTCGTACGAAACCGAGGCTACGCAATCATATCGTCTCATACACACAATTCTAGATTCAGTTCGTCAACTTGGCTCTCACCTAAGCAGTCGGATATTCAAAAGTAGTTTAGGATAAACGTCTCATAAATAAATGTAAATTGGTTTATTGTATAATTCTTCATGTGGACCGCGACACGAGTGTAGGATATTAAATTGGCCCGCCGCCCGAGAGAGGTTGAGCATCACTGCTATAACATGCATCCTCTGTTTGGGACCCCTCAACTCAAGAAAACATTAAGAACAGACACAAAATAGAGCAGTGAGATTCATAACAAAAGAATATTCACATTTGAATAGAGACTAGAGTAACAGAGCACAACTCTACTTCTATGTGCTGCTATATGCTGATGACCTTTTGTAAGAGCGATTACCTTGATCTTAATAACTAATGCATAAGAAGTTTTTTGTTTTTTTTAAATTGGACAGAAAGAGAGAGAAAGAAAGAAAGAAAAAGAGAAAGAAGGAGAAGTGGCGTAAGAGAAAAAGAAAATTAGCATTATTATGTCCATTTTTTTTTTCATTTTGAAATAATTTTTTTTTTAGATCAAGGTTTGACAGATGGACATTTTGCACAAACCTGATAGCAGCTTTTCCCATTACAGGAGCATTAAAATATAAAAAAATAAACTAATGACTACGCTACTCGTATATACTATTCGCATAGCAGTATAAAATCTAATTTAAAAAATAGAAAAAAAAACAACTCAACACTACGCTACTCGTATATACTATTCGCATAGCAGTATAAAATCTAATTTAAAAAATAGAAAAAAACAACTCAACACTACGCTACTCGTATATACTATTCGCATAGCAGTATAAAATCTAATTTAAAAAAATAGAAAAAAAACAACAACTCAACACTACGCTACTCGTATATACTATTCGCATAGCAGTATAAAATCTAATTTAAAAAATAGAAAAAAAAAACAACTCAACACTACGCTACTCGTATATACTATTCGCTCAACACTACGCTACTCGTATATACTATTCGCATAGCAGTATAAAATCTAATTTAAAAAATAGAAAAAAAAAAAAAAACAATAAACACTACGCTACTCTTATATACTATTCGCATAGCATTATAAAATATAATTTAAAAAATAAAAAAAAAAAAAAAACAACTCAACACTACACTACTCGTATATACTATTCGCATAGCAATATAAATCAATGTAATAAAAAACAAGAATAAAAATAATAATATAAATCTTAGAAACACTAATCTCCTCATATATATTATGTCCATTTTACAAGGTCTTCGGGACTGGCATAGAAATTCCTTCAGGAGACAGTACCGGGAAAAAGAAGAGGCAGAGAAAGCGATAGATAGACAACATAAAAGAATGGACGGGTGTGTTGTCATAAAAAACTTGCAAAGGGTTACAAAAATATAATAATAATAATAAAATATTATTTAATAACAAAGATTTACTCCACAGCCATTAAAACCATCAGAGACAGAAAAATGATAGGTACAAGCATTAGCATATCAACAACTAAAGGACAACCAAAATTAAAAGCAAATACCGCACCCACGTACCAAATAGGTACTGAAACCAGCAGATGTAATGGATTATTCAGTGCCACAAACATAATATAAGAATAGCATATCAAAAACTAATAAATTTATGTAGGTAATGTTACTTTTCAGAACCCAACCCACCGACACTACATAGTTTCAAGGATAATTAAACAATGCCTGATCGAACGTCCAAGTCATCACTTTAGCAGCCACAACGATTATTATTATTAACTCTAAATGATGATATGGAGATATTTGGAGATACAGTATATTGGACTGTACTTTATGTGAATCGGGACACATTGTCCGAATGTTCCAGCTTGCCAATTGGTTGGTAGACATATGACGCGACAGTTTCTGCGTACTAGGCTGATCCGCCATCTTGTCTGTAAGATTACATTGGTTACCTTACTCTGACGAGTTAGATCTAGAACTAATACAATCGGGTTTAAGTTTCCAAAACATAATCTCTAAATTTCTAGTGCATTAAAACAAAATGTCTAGCTACTGTTGAATAAAAGGGTGCTCAGATACTTCAGTAAACAAAAAAGGAATGAGATTTTTTTTAGTTTACAAGACTAACTCTAGTCTAGTAAACTAGGCCTAGCCCTAGGCTAGCGTTGAAACGATTACTTCCAAAAGACTTCGCAATCAACAGAAAAGAATTTAATCCACCCCAAAATATGTTGAAGGGAAATCTTGGCTTTAAGTTTGGGGAAATCATTTTAAAAAAGTAAAATCTAATCTAGATTATTGTCAATCTAGAGCTTGAGTCTATCACGTATCGACGTATATCATACACTACACTACACTATGACACTATGTTGACTATGACATGAGTATGATTATGATACGAGTATTAGTAATATGTGTGTAGATCTGGCAGCCTATGTATATTATGTAGAATTTATATCGACTCAAGCTCTAGACTAGAACCATGATGCATGTATAGATTTGTATTAATTATTAGATCTAGCTCTAGATTAATGATACTGATACACTATCGTACAGCTGTAAGTCTAGATCTACACTGTGGAGACACCTCCTATAAATAAATCTAAAAATCTAAATCTAACTTACAACTTATATTTGTTCTACATGTTACTAACTGTTACTTTATAGTTGTTTTATTTTAAATTACTATTTAGATCAGTAGATCTACTAGATGTAGCCCTAGTAGATTTACCTATAAATTATAAATCTACTTTTGACCTTAGCCATATTGAAAGTGATACACTAACGCTATTGTTGGAACTTGAAGTAGTTGGAGCATAGTGATATGAAATCTAGTCATTTTACTACTAGAATATAGTATTATATCTAGCATTCCAGACTAACATAGGCAGACATAGGTTTCACCAGTCATAGGAGGAAGCACAAAAGCCCAGTGCAACACCCTCAGCCATGATGGACAAACTATTTATATAGTATTATCTAGTTAACATAAGATCTATCTACTATTATCCAGATATAATTAAATCCACTAAATTGTATTTTAAAGTGTTTTACATTTTGGAAGTTCCTCCCTAGTCCAAACCTTCCGCAGGAAAACAGGGGATGTGAATGGGCAGGGTTTGAACCTGGAACCATTGGCAAGTCTATCTCGCCAAATGCATGATCAGACAGACATCTTGATTTGAATTAATAACTGAGGTACTTTATATATCAATTTTTTTGTACAATAGATCTAGTTCTTGACATCCATTGTCATGCAAACAGTTACATAGAACAAGATTTTGATCTAGAAATATAATGGCTTATTTGAATAAACAAATTAACCTTTAAAACCTTACAATCTATAAGTCAGATGAAGTAAAGGTCACCTGTTTCTTTGGACCACGGTTAATGAGGATGTCTTGGCCAGCACAATAACCAACTGCCTTTTCCACAACTAATGTCAGATACCAATTAAACCTGGGTGGACTCAGAGGTATCCTAAAGATCCCGAAATTCAAAATAACAATCTTCCCCAAGATTTGAAACTGGGACTCTAGTGGAACCTCTTTTGAATGAATAGATTTACAATTTTCATATTAATAGATAAGATAATAATAATTAAAATACAAACAATTTTTTTATTCATCTTTTATTTCCACAAATAAATGAATTCATTACCAGTATATGATTTGAATAAATAAATAAAATAAATTGTTTTGTTTGTTTTGTAAAATGTTTTACATGTTTCGGATGTTCCTTCAGAGTTGAAGATAGTTACTTCCTAGTCCAAACCTCCCGCAGGATGACGGGGGATGGTAGCGGGCAGGGTTTGAACCCGGGACCATCGATAAATCGAAACGACAGTCGGGCGTGCAAACCGCTCGACCTAGCAGCATTAAATCACCTCAAGGTGTTGTCTCATTAATTCCTTTGAATTTTTATTTTTAGAAGTGATATTGTCCACTAGAGAATCAAATTTAACATAACTTTTTGTTTTTTGATGCGGTGAAGTCAATCTCAGAAACCTTAGTTGGCAAACTTTTTAAAGCTTTGATGGAATCATCCAGTAAGATGACATGACAGTAACTGTCTTACTCTCTTTTAGTCTGGTGTTGGCTCCAGCATAAATAAAGTGGCTGCCACATGAGTGCAGGACTCGCCAAGTCCAGCTATACCAGAGCAGTGAGCTGATAGAATAATATCATCTTGACTTATTACTATCCAGGGCTGCAATACCTTTTCTGCTAGAGTGTAGAACCTATTAAAAAAAAAAAATTAAATACCTGTACATATCAAAACATTGGTCTCATAAACATGTAAATACCTTTGAATATCAAGCTATATTGAATATGATAGAACAATATTTATAACTTACCTTTGCTAGTAAAACAGTATTTGGGCAGTTTGTGTGGTTTATAAGCCATAACATGTTGAACCCAACCAACTAGGAACTGGTTGTAAGATGCTAAACTCTTGTAAGCCTGTAGACATCAAGTAAAAATAGCGTTAGCATTTTAATAACAGGTATAGAGCTCTTATAACATAAAATAATTGGATGGATTTCGAAGCGTCCTAAAAATATAGAAATTCAAGCGATTCAGCCACAACCGCCAAAAGGTTTTGGGCTAAGATGTAATTAGCTTCAAATCTTAAGAAGTATCTGAGAGTTGTAAAAGAAAAACAGAACTATTATCAGATCAAGGACCATTGGATTAATCAACAAGTTAATAGACCTGATGAGCCTAGTCCTAGAATAACTAAAAAATTTAAAAAAAAAGGTTTTCTACATCAAGATATAGATCTATATATCTATTAGATAAAAATTAAGCCTCATATGCTTAAAATATACAGCAACAGAGAGATGTGGATTTTTGTATCTAGATTCTAGTCTAGATCTATAGTCTAGATGAGATCTAGGTTGACCTTGCCTTTAGAAGCCTAGTCACACTCAAATGTCTAATCTGAGACACCCTCCAGATTTTGTATATTTATATCTATAGATCTAGATTTAGTAGAGAATCTCATCTAGATCTATAATTCTATATAGGATTATAGCCACATAATCTAGATCTAGAATACTCTAGGGACCTTGATTGATTGAAGGCTTCAGTTGACTAACTTAAATAAATTAAATAAATATATACTTTTATGCTAAATTTATATTATAGATCTAGAAATCTAGATTACTAGTTAGTAGATCTACTAAGTACTATCTAGGTCTAACAATAAGTTGAATAAATCCACTCCTACCTTGAATTCGTCTGTTAACTTTGTAAACTTTGTGAGTGTGTTAGTCTGTAATTAGTGTAAGTTAAGCCAAGAACTTTCATTTGTCATTCAGATTCAGTAGAACGATCTTTCTTTCTCTATCATATATTATAATTATCTATGATGACTATCATCACAGTATGAATAGTATGATGAGTATGTCTCTGACTCAGTCTAACTCTAACTCTGACGACGGTGACGACTATGTCATAGTCATAGATCATATTAGATCTAATTATCTGGATAGCACATAAGAAGGGCAGCAAATCGTTTTCTTTATTACACTGGCTTGCTTTCAGTGTTAGGATCAATATTATTTATTTCTGAAAATATCTTTCAATGCTCGCCTCATCCATGGTGAATGACTAAAAAGCCTTTGTTTATAGTGCATAGATACCAGATTTTTACAGACAATATGTCTGCCGTGCTCTAATCACGTGACTATGTCTACCAACCCATTGCAAGGATTTAGTCGCACGACAAGTTGCAACTAGCCTAAAAATTTTTTGATCCTTTCTTTCTACGCTTAAGTAAACTTTTTATATCTTAGCATGTTAATCGTATATTTTATTAAGCTGAACAAACAAATCTTTTTAGCTTTCGCGTTTTTTTTTTATCATTGGTAAAATGTGTTGTTAATAAACCCACCTAAGAGGAAGCAACTAGATATATGCTAAGAAATAAATACTGTGGCATTTTACGTCTCCAGAGATAACCTTTTGCAACTTCTCAGGTGACTAAATGGCCTATTCTTGAATGTCTTGATACACAGCTAGATATACGATAACATGAGAATCTGTAATCATCTGGTGCTTTTGCGCTTTCAATCTTTTTTTTTTACTTCTGGTGTGTATGCCACATGCAATCCAGGACCCTTACTTTATGCTTGCTTTTCATGTGGATCTTTTCCCCAAATGTAAGTGTCGATTTTGAAGAGTTTGAAGTGGCGTTTGCATACATCAGTTATAGATCTAGTCCTCACACCTTAACAGTGGGCGACCTGCGGCTCTCTTACTCTCCTAGATCACCGTATCAGAAATGGTCAACTAGATCTAGATCTAGTATTTAGATAGGTCTAGATTTGACCAAACGTCTAGCATGCAACAAAACTCAGCCAGACACAGTGTCTGGGGCCTAGTAGCAGATTCTAAAAAACCGATTTGACGTACGTCATTATAGCCAGAAAACATAAAAAGTGTTCTGCTGTTGCCGATGTACACGTTACTACGAATCATTAGATCTAGACTGTCTAGACTAGAGACTAGAATCACTAGATCTACTGAATCTAGAATCTAGATCTAGTATACAGACTCTAAAGTATCTCAGACAGATCTATATAGATCAAATATAGAATAGATCTAAATCTAATGAATCTCATCTCATGTCATTTTCATGTTTTGTTTTTATAAATAAACTAACTTAGCTAGTAAGCTACTAAACTAGGTTACTAGATAAATACTTTTAAATAGTAGATTAGATAGAATGCCTTAGAATAAGTTAGATGATTAAGATCTAATTTTGCTGACTGATTCTTCTTTAACTACTTACTTTAGGTACTTTGTCTTTGTTTGACAAACCTTTCTCTACTGACCTATAAACTGCTAACTAGCAGCTATAAGCCTATATATATAATATAATATAGTTTTGAAATAGAATGGCTAGACTTCCACAAGTTCCAAACCCATGCCCATGGTTCTAGTTGATTGATTGTTGTTTTTTTTAGTTTTTACATTTGCTTCATTTTTTAAAAACCCTATCTTAAAGGGGGATTCCTAAGCTTTTAATTGATACCACACTGTCAATAAATAAAAATCTTGTTTATTTAGAAAATTTGAAGTAAAGTCATAGGTAAGAATGATTTTGCATTTAGTATCATTTTTAAGCAAGCTTGTTGATTTTTTATTGAATTTAGGCCTAGATTTATGCTTAAAGTTTGTTATTTCATAATTTTTATTGAAATTTTGTCCCCCAAAATTAAAAAAAACCTTCCCCAACGTGTTATAAATGATGCCAAATTAGGCTATTTTTTGAAATGGCTAAGTAGAATAATTATAACTACCATAACAATCTATGACTATAGTAATAAAATCAATATTTCTATTAAAGAGTAGTGTTTTTCTATCCTTAGGTACACAAAATATAAAAGGAAATCAGATTATTAGGTAAAATTGGGCCCATCCTGACAATGTTTAATGAAGTCACTCAATGATGCAGCGACGCGTGGCGCCAGACATTAGTAATTCTCATTGATAATATGAAGTATAAATGATTTAATGCATTGTTTAACAGCTTATCTTTGATTAACCTAGTGGAGAGAATGCTATCAAGGTGTTATTTTACATTATATTTTAAAATATTATAAAGCTGGGGAAGTTTCTACCAAACGGCATTCTAGAAAAATGATGGAAGTCAATTTTCAAACTATTGAATTAGCTGTGAATCAATGTTAGCTGCATGTGAGGTGAAATAATCAAATTAAAACCATATAATGGGGTAGATGTGTTTCAAATTTCAAGCTTCTATCTATTACAGTTATAAAGTTATGACGAGATAAAGACGAAAATTCATTTTTTCAATCACAGTTTTTTGGATATTTTCTATAGTCCATTTTCAACACACAAAACCGCATAACTTTGCTCCTATATAACATAGAAAGATAAATTTAGATAGTTTCTGTTGTTATATATTTATTTTGAATTTTTTATTAAAGTACCTACTTACTTCTTGATCTTGGTGTCTACCTTTTAATTTTAAATACAACTAAAACTAGGACTAGGTATAAGACTTTTGTTTTGAATTAATTATAGATCTAATTTAAATTTTAGTCATTTATATCTATTTAATTTTAAATAAAATTAAAAATTTATTACTACTATTTAACTATGAATCATTGAAGGATGTGTTTGATTATTGATTGTGTCATGACTTAGTAGACTTTTACTTTAGACTTAGACTTAGTAAAGACTTAGTTTATGATTATAAATAATTCTAGATAATGAATAGATCTATTTAAACAACAGTACAACCAACACTCAACAGTTATTGAGTCAACAAGTTACAGTTAGAATTAATTAGATATCTATTCTAGTATTTCTAGACTAGATGTAGACTATCATCACTATGTCTATAGATTGATCATGATAGATCTAAAGCGAGTTTTACTTTAATTAATAGCATTTTCATTATTTTGGCCATTTTGGAAAAGTCAAGTAGACTCAAGAGACAAGTCTGACTAATCTAGTGTAGTAGTAAGCCTATGAAGGGGGTTCGAGGTTCAACACCTGACTTGAGCAGAGTTGTGTTTTCTGAGCGCCTAAAGGCAGTGTGGAAAACCTTCTCCCAGATACCTCATCCCCTTCAATTGGTCCACAAATGAGATTCAAGCATAGCACAGTCTGAGCCTGCCGTATAAGCATG
>JADKLZ010000003.1:3146368-3185092 GCA_021533235.1 Biomphalaria straminea | reverse complement strand
CGTATAAGCATGCTATTATAAGCATGAAAGTAGCGTTATACAAAAAGCTATAATTATTATAAAGTACCCCTTTCATGTTGCTTATTTTCATCCCCCCACATTTAGCATTATAAGTTAAGTTTAACTCTATGACCATTTGTACAGTGACAGCTTTTGATGTTTTGTAGTTAAAGATTTATAAAAATTTATCAAGGAAAGGAAGTTTATACCTTAAAAATAAAAAAAAAACATTTTGTAGGATTATTTTTCATGAAGTGTTAACTGTAATGTAGGCAAGTTAGTTTTGTTCCCTTTCTACCTAGTCTTTTTGCTTAGTCTTTCACATTTTCTACTGGTCTTGTGAAATAGACATATTTAGCTTAGTGACTT
The DNA here is from genome assembly GCA_021533235.1 of Biomphalaria straminea. Classification (NCBI taxonomy): domain Eukaryota; kingdom Metazoa; phylum Mollusca; class Gastropoda; family Planorbidae; genus Biomphalaria; species Biomphalaria straminea. The sequence continues at coordinate 3,184,723 of JADKLZ010000003.1, read as the reverse complement.
AAACTGTAGTTGCTGGATTTTAAATGTAAAATTTAGTGACATCACTGAGAGTAGGGTTTGTTTTGTTTATACGTTATTTGTTTCCATTGGTATTTGGAATTTGAGGTGAAAACATCTAGTGACAGTAACTAGACAGTTATGCATTAAAGGTTAATTTAAATTGTTGAAGCGTCTGAACTTACTTTATCATTTTTATGGTGTTTACTACGCTTATATCAACTCACTCTGTCTATCTGTGTGTCTGGTAAAAAGAGTGTATACGTTATTTCTCCCTTCACCCAATCTTGGATCAAGTTGAAACTTCGTAAAATAATTCATTGATGCTTTTAAAAATTAATTATTGTGGATAACAAAACATTAGTCAATTAATTATTGGTAATTTATTATTTTGTTATTAAATAAGGGAAATAACTTGTACACTATTGATATAGTTTTAATGGGGAAGTTCTTTCCCTTTGAAATGCTATTTAAAAAAAAAAAAAAAAATTATATTTTGCTTGTCTGCTTATTGCACTTGCATTAGTAATCATTATTTGAAATAAGCCTTACAAGACACTCAAACGTCTAAGTAATTGTCAAAGTCAAACACATTTCTACGACAGTGAAACCCATTTCTTTCAACCAGTCTATTGAGTAATGGTCCAAGTCTAACATTTCTACGACAGGGAAACCCATTACACTTTCTGCTTTAGTCTTGCTCACTTTCTACCCAGCCATTTTCCTAAGAGTCACTCAATGATTATCCTGTCTTTTGTGTAATATCACAAAAGCAAACAATAAGTAAACAGAACCTTTTTTTTTTCAATGTATACAAATTTTCCATATCTTTGTATTGATATTATTTTTTTAAATTACTTTCAGGAGTGTTCACAGCCAATTCTTACAATGACAAAGAATAATGAACTTAGAAGCAGAGCTAGACATAAAATTAACAATGAAGAGACTACTGCTAAAAGTGACAAAGATGACAAACTGCCTCCTCACTGGAAACTTGATCCATATGCCAAGTTGATTGGCATTGGTGTTCTTGTTCTGACTGTGAGCGGCATAGCTTTCTTTCGCTATCAGCAGCATTTACGTGATATAATTATAACTCCACTAGACTCTCCTAGAATTATTCAAGACAACAGCAGCCTGCCAGTAGTGAATCCAGAAAGATTTTGGGGCACTTACAGGTCAGCATTACAATAGCTTCAGTAATAAATTATATTGTACTATTCAACGTCATTCCTCTGTAATATCCATGTATAGCTCTTCCTTTGTGAATGAAGATGAGCACATTTCTTGTATCCTATAAACAGAAATAGATAATTAACTTAACTGTGCACTTGCATAATACAGGGTCTACACAGTGGCGTAGCATCCATGGCGCGAAGGGGTTCAATGAACCCGGGCCCACGACCATTTAGGGGTCCACTCCCCATGGCGCAACAACCATTGTGCCAGGGTCAGATTTACCTATATGCAACATTAGGGCCTTCGAGAAATATTTAGTAGTTATATATATATATATATAATATCTGGAGTTATATGGGTCCCTAAAACGGCCTCATTTCTCAAACAGATTAAGGCCTTTTCAACTGCATGGCGCGTAGGGGTTTTATTGCGCCTGGGCTCATGACTGATGACCAATTGTGACCTATAAGGGTTCTTAGGGGTAATAACAATGTCGTAGAAAAATAATAAAAATGTTCTTAAAAGAGTTTTAAAATATGTAAAATTTCCTAAACATATCCTAAACGTCAACTCAAACTTTATATTTTCAAAACGTTAATCTATGCACAGGTGGATATCACCGCTACAACATAAGGAACTGCTTTTATCACGTTTATTGTAATAGTGGTGACATGTGGGACCCATTCTTTCATTTGGTTTTCCCATCTATTTTAATAAAACCGTTTATAGTTTCACCTTATTTTTTCTGCTTTTTTTTTCTCATTTTTCTATTACCATAAATTTAGACTAAACAATATGTACCTCCATACCAGTGGCGTAGCATCCATGGTAAAAGTAAGAACATATTCTGTTACACAGGGAATCTTTAAAGATGTTGAATATTTTAACTACTTACCGTGAACGAATTGGGGAGAAGGTTAATAAACAAAATGTTCAAGATAGAGCGATTTATCACGGAATAATGTCTTTCACTTGAATGGCTGCCTTGTAGTAATTTATGTGCACTGGACTGTCGTTAGCATTGTCTCGTGTTTATACCCTAAGACAGAATCCATGTTGTTTGTTTTCCAACCGAATTAAAAAAAAGAAAAGCCAACTAATGGCATAAATTCAACAACAACTTGCAAAACTACAGACAACATGAAAGACGATGATGTAAACACAGAGCACATTGATTAAGAAGTTGACAATTAGTGACTGGAAGTAATTCATCGCATAATGAATTTTGGCTTTAACTTTAGCATGCAACAACATTTCATTTAATGGTCATCGCTAAGATTATTGTTTAGGTGACACAACTAGCAATGACAATGTGGAAAGAATCCTATTTGCTCCTAAATGCTCCTATTTGATTCTCATTTCTGTAATTCATTTAATTCTCTTAGTAAAATTTCTGTATCTTGTTTATTTTTATTGTTCTAAGTCTATAGCAAAATATTTAAGGAGATCCAATCTACATAATTTTTCTCTATCATGATTGACAGCACTCAAGAAGTATTTGAAAGATTAAATTAGCCTTTTTTTCTGAAATGGTTTTGTGAAAAAGCCAAAGAAATCGCAACCAGAGAGTCATTTGTATGTTTTTATATTTGTGAGTACCAGAAGTCTGCAGAATCGTCTGAACTTCAAGTAATAAACAATCCCTATCTTTCTTTAAATTAAACTACTAGCGAGGCCAAGGCTAGGAAGGTGCCTCCACTTGTGCATTATGTTCACTGTGCTAAACAATGCTGAAACATGGTCTTCACTAATTATGTCACCTATGTTATGTCAACTGTCTTCATGAAGTTGCATGAGAATGTCTTTTAGTAAATGCACCAATACATTATGCATACAAACTTTTTTTTGGTCACTCACAAAATTTGTCATAAGAGGGGGGAGGGGCCCATTATCATATTCTTGAACCCGGGCACACGGGTACCTTGCTACGCCACTGGGTCTACACTTAATTTTTTACAATTTTAATGGCATTTTTTCAAAGCTTTCAACTCACTGTGTCTGTCTGCTAAAAAAAGCATGATTTTTCCCCCACCTAATCTCAAATCAACCTGAAATTTTGCACAATTATTCTTTTACCTTACAACACAAGAATCAATTTTAAAAAAAACAGTTAATTCACTAAGTTAATAAATTATTTTGTTTGGTATCTTGAACAAGGGAAAGAAGTTGTACTTGATTGAAGTGGTGGTATAAGCTGAATAACGTTTTATAAGTCGTTATTTGAGTCTTAGTGAATACAAACCTGAAAAATTGGTTAAGACTAAAGAAACAATAATTTCCATGTTCCAAAGTTCAGTAACAGAGTGGTTACCATGATGGCTTAGGCAGCCTGAGAAGCCTTGAGCCATTGAATTTCTATTTAGTATCTTTGGCACAGTTTAATTTATCATGAAACTGATTGTAGCATTCCTTATACATTTTTTTCCTCATAGGCCACAAGCATATTTTGGCATAAAAAGCCGCAGCAAGTTCTCCCCTGTGTTTGGTTTAATGTGGATGACTGAGTTGACAGGGCAGATGCCCCCACCTCTGCGCCACTGGTGTGACCAGGGTGACAGGCTTGAAGGATATATTTGGCAGATGCATGATGGGAAAAATTTCGGCATTCAGCAGTTGCAAGAGAGAACCTATACAATAAAAACAGAATTTCTGAAGAGATCTGGAGGTGACCACGGTGGGGACTGGTCTGCAAGGATACATTTTACTCCAAAGGTGAGAAACACTAGTTTACAAGCATTGAGATTAAATGACCTATAGTTAAAAGTGGCTAAAAGTGAAAACATTTGAACTAATTTACATGCTTTGTTCATATGTCTGTACTTTCAGATTTATATTCTGTAAATTTGTTTTGTCTTGTTCCATTTTTTAAAGTTAAACATAGCTTTTTAGTGTTAGGATATATAAAAAAAAATTATATAAATAAGATTATATAATATATAGATCTTCTTCAAACAAACTTGGGATGAACTTAGGGACATATTTAGAACTTCAGTTTAAAAAAAATTCAAATTTGAGACCTTCACTGCTTCTGTTTGACGGCTAAGTTCCGGAACATTGTATTATAAATTGGAATCATTAAAAATATTTACTTAATCAGCTTTGCTATAGATTATTTAAATTCCCTATTTATCATTAAGCCCGCAAACAATATTTTTATTTTAAGACATTGGTTAAAGAGTCTCTTTGGTTATTAAGTACAGTCCTAATAATAGCAGCCTGTCCCTTAAACCCTTTACACACACTCACAACTAGTATACAATTGAGATTTAGTTGTTTGTTGTTATTTTCAGAATCCTCAAGATCAGGTTGTTGTTTCAACTTTCTTTTACGCTGCACTAGATGAGGACTACGGAAAGTTGGAACCAATACTTGTCAAGGGCAAATTAAATTCAGTACATGGCTGGCATCAAGATGTAGGCAACTTTCACCTAATTCTTACTAATGCAGAGTCTAGCCAGCAGAAGGCTAGCTACCTAGTCAGCCATTCCAAGCAGTTGGCTCAACTGAAGGATGTTTTGATGTCCAATTTGAAGGTCGATGCCTGGGACTCAGCCAGAACACAGGCTTTTTTTAAACTGACCGGCCGCAAAGTGCCCAACGATGCACCTGGCCCAAATTTTATTGTGAAGCAAGTAACTGCACAACTGCCATTCACAATGGAGGTGATTTTTCAATCTGGAAGTGTATTGGACAGACCGAATGAGCTGTCAGGCAATGTGTTTAGCTCACTTCTAGAAGAGAGAACCAAAGAGTTCAACAATAAATTTGAAACAATATTTAAACTGAAAGAAAAAGGTTATCCCCAAGAAGCAGTCACATTTGCTCAGGCTGTTGTCAGTAACATGTTAGGCAGTATTGGCTACTTTTATGGGTCATCTTTAGTCCAATCTGTGTATAACAAGGAGCCATTAAACTACTGGGAGGCACCTTTATACACTGGTGTACCATCAAGACCTTTTTTCCCTCGTGGTTTCTTGTGGGATGAAGGCTTTCACAACCTCTTAATTAGCTCTTGGGACGAGGACATTTCTAAAGACATTGTCGGGCATTGGATGGATTTGATGAACATAGAAGGTTGGATACCAAGAGAACAAATTTTAGGATCTGAGGCTCGGGCTAAAGTGCCTTCGGAGTTTGTGGTACAGAGAAATACCAATGCCAACCCTCCAACATTTTTCCTGCCACTTAAATATCTTATTAAGAATATGATAGAAAGAGGATCACCACAGGATAAAGATTATTTATCTGCACTGTTCCCTAGACTAAAAACTTGGTTTAACTACTACAATACTACACAGATAGGCAAACAACCATTTACCTACCGCTGGCATGGGCGTGATCCCTCCACCATCAAACAGCTTAACCCATTGACCCTGACCTCGGGTTTAGATGATTATCCTCGTGCCTCTCATCCTACTGATGATGAAAGGCATTTAGACTTGCGGTGTTGGATAGCATTTGCTGCTCAAGTGATGAGCGATATCGCTAAAGTTTTGGGCCAGGACTGGCAAGAGTATGATGCCACGTTCCGCCTCTTGTCCGATAACCGACTGTTGGATCAACTTCACTGGTCTGAGAAAGGCAAGCAGTACAGTGATTATGGCTTGCACACAGAAAAAATCAAACTGGAAAAACCCAAACCGCCTGCCAATATTAAAAACAGTCAGCGCCAGTTTGATCAAGACAAAATTCGTGTCGTCCTCTCCCCACCTTTGTATCAGTTTGTCGATGCCTATGGTTACGTCAGTCTTTTCCCATTTCTGCTCAAGTTAATTGACCCTAGCTCAGCCAAACTAGAGACTACACTCCAGGACATTACAAACCCTGAAAAGCTTTGGACCAACTACGGCTTGCGATCATTGAGCAGGAGGTCCAAATTCTACGACAGATTCAATACCGAACACGACCCTCCTTACTGGCGAGGGACTATTTGGATCAACATCAACTACATGTGTCTATCTGCTCTCCACCACTACCGCAGTGTGGAGGGACCTTATAAGGAACTAGCAGGGACTGTGTATAGCAATTTGAGAGACAATTTAGTCAATAATATCATCAAAGAATACCAACGCACAGGGTATATATGGGAGAACTATAGTGATAAAACAGGTGAGGGTAAGGGCTCCCACCCTTTCACTGGATGGTCAGCGCTAGTTGTTCTAATGATGGCTGAAAAGTATTAACTTGTTATTTTAGGACTTGTGTTCTCTATTCAAATTTGTTGTTTTATAAATTATAAAATCTATCAAAATGGAGCTACGAATAACATCGACAAAACACAGATCTCCTTCACAGTTCTTATTATTAAAAGACATTTTATTAGTTTTGTAAAAAAAAAAAACAACATTAAAACTTGTTTGGCTTTTTTTTCAAACCCAGCTCAAATAAATAACATTATTGCATTTGTTGCTTGTTATAACAATTCCGAAGATTAAGGATGAGTGCAGTGTTTCACATGGTAACCAAAGTCACTCTTGTACACAGCTTTTAAAACTGTTGTGTATTTTTTTTATTTAATAAAAAATTCAATTATTAGGATACTTCAGTACTGTTATACCATCTATGTATCTTTTAATGTTATGATATTTATATGGCTCCTTCTGTCTTGGAAGACAGTGCATGGGCCCAATTTATTAATCTTGAAATAAAAAAGATGTTCAAAATATTGTATGCAATACAAAAAGGTTGATTCATTTTCATGTTTAGTTTTATACACTAAAACAACTTATTGTACACCATTGGTTAATATGCATGACTGAATACATGACGCGTAGGACGTAATCATCTTCTTTTTTGAAGTAACGTCTGTATTGTATAAGATAAGATTTGAGTAAAACATTACACATATTATAAATACATGTAAGAAGAAAGTGTGTTTGCAAGACCATTTTAAATATAAGTAACAATCAAAATGTTTTGTGGGGAAAAAGTCCATCAGTATGATCAGAGTGTGGTAGATAATTGTCTATAACAAAATGTTATGAGCAGATTGTGGTGAAAAAGACATTTATAGAGAAACAGGCACTAATACATGTATCAATCAGAAATCTAGATACACATCTATAAATACATGTAAGGAGCAGATAGTGATATTAAAACCATTTTAAATACATGTTATTGGCTCAGAGTGGAAGAGAAACTTATCAAATATGTGTACTGAGCAGATGCATGCACTAGTGGGTTTAAATGTGCTATTCAAACAAGTCTAAATGTAAATGAAAGATGGTAAGTTAACTCTTGCTTGATAGAATGCTAAAGATATGTGCATGTTTTAAATGGTATCTATAGGCATACATTCATTTCATAGGATTTTAAGACAATCTGTATATGTGCTCAGCTCTAAAAGTACAAACAGACTAGTGAACATCACAGCAAAACTAAAACATAATATCAGCCTTGGACTTACTATCTCCAATCAGTATTTATAGAGAAGAAACATTCTTGAGGGACATCAATTTAAAATACAATATCAGCAACAAAATTGTAGACAAAATTGTTTTGTGTACTGGGTACCTTTTCTTTTTTCACCTTCGTCCATCCCTTAGTCCCTTGAACCATTGGGGCACCACACCAGATCTGTCAGCCGTCTTTCTCCATTCCTCTCTGCACTTTGCCTTTCTTTCAATGACCACCCTGTCCATTCTTGGATGTTTCTGAGGACATCGGGAATGACCACTGGAGGGGGGGGGGACATTTTTTTTAACATAAGAGTTGATCAAGTTTTGAATATAATTAGATTTTTTTTTTTTTTTTACATTCTTCTGATATTTACAGATCCATAAAACAGTTGAGCATGAAAGAATTTTTTAGAATGCTTTTATTTCAATGTCTGGATACAGGTATCTTATTAATGGACTTCTTGTTTTTTGTTCACTCTTCTATACAAGCAACGTGATTTGTAACAATGTTGTTGTTGTTTTAAAAAATGTATGCAATATTTTTTTTTAGATTTTTTTCTTATTTCTACTTTGTTTCATTGTGTTCCTAGTTTTTAATTTGAATGTGGTCACTCCATTGTGTGTATGTGTGTGTGTTTGTTTTAGCTAGTTAAAGGTAGATAACGAAGATATTTGTCATCAGATGGATTTTTTTTTGTTATAGGTACATGCACTGACCCATGTATTTGTTCCACTGGCTGCTATATTGTTGTACATGCACTCTATTTGTTATGAACAGAAGGATATTTTTTTTTTTAAACTTTGAACTTAGAAGATGTATAAATGTTTTTGTGGGCATTAATGTTCACCAGTTTTAAATTCCCAAATGCAGACCTGTCCAAATAATGTAAAGAGATCTAGGCAATAACTGTAAAGGCATTGTATTGGATCAAAATGCTTTACAATTAAACGTTTGTATGTTGGCTCTGCATTAAAAAAAAAATGTTTCCTTTTTTTTTCTCTATTTTTACCTGTGTAAAACTCTGATCTCCTACATTCCTTCTTTAAATATAATTTAGAATGCTGTAGATAGTAAGAAGGATTCAATTAGGCCTAATTCCATCTTGACAAAGCTTAATAAGCTTATATCAACTCACCTTTTTTCTGTCTGGTAAAAAGTTTGTACACGTTATCTCCAGTCACTCACGCATCAAGTTGAAATTTTGCACAATTATTCCTTGTTCCTGACAAAACAAAAATTAAAAAAATTAGTTCATTAACTATTGGTAATTAATTATTTTGATTGGTATTGAACAAGTGTAATTAACGTGTGTGGTGGTATAAATTGAATTAGTTCCCTTTAGGACGCCGCTTCAAAGTTTGAAACTAATAATAGATAGCTATGAGACCAACTTTTATCAGCACTTTGCTGGCACAGTGGTTAGTGTGCTGGCTTCAGGAGGCTTGAGCCCTTAAGCTCGCGTTCAAGTCGTCCAACTTATATATATTTATATATAATACATTTAAAAAGCTATCATGATAGCATGTCCCCCGCCCCCGCCCCTTCTCAACTGGTCCAGACAAATGATAAAATATCATAGCGCATTGCGAAAGCTAAACAAAAAATTATTTCTAACCGTCTAGATCAGGGGTGGGCAACCTTTTTCAACCGAGGGCCGCATTAATGAAATTTGGGGACTAGGCGGGCCGCATATATATATATATATTATATATATTATATATATATATATATATATATTCATGTGCAAACATTAAATTACAATGCTTCCGATGATATACATGAAGTCTGTCTTCAACTCTTCATTAGAGATATTAGGAAAGGGTCACAGTCAATGTTTATCAAGGAACCTAAGAATTTCTTCCTTTAGATTCCATATTGATCTAATGATTGGCCTATGAATACAACTGTGTTACCCAACATTAGAATGTTTGAATTCCGAATGTTTACATACATTTCGGAACTGCCAGTTGGGACCTGCCTTGGATAATCGGGGGCCATAGGCGAAGTAAATTTGGTGGCCCCGAATAAAATGGGAATATACAAAATAATGGAAAAAATAAAATTTTGCAATTTATTAAAGGCCTAGTGTACTTCGAACGATAACATTGAGTAACAAGTTTCGCCATTTCTTTTCTGTAATATCAAACTGTAGTTACAGTGAGAGCCATTTAATTAACATGGGCCTTAGTAAGAGTATACTTTAACAATGCCTAGTTACGGCCCCCCTGATCTTAAATAAATTACGAATTTGTTACTCGCTTAAGTCTTGTGAATTTAATGTAGCTATGTGTAAACTTTCCAGTTACTAGTTTATGGTCGGGATATTTTCTTTATGATATTAAAAAAGTTGTTTTTCTCAGTCAAAGCTCCATCAGTTGTTACCCTTGACATCTTGTACAAGTCAACGCAACTCTTTCAACACAGTTCTCCATAGCATTGAATAAATACTGGCAAGGGCTATGTCTTTTACTGAATTTATATAGTATTGCTATTAAATATAGGTAATCTTCGATTTTTTTTTCAAAACTCGTTGGAAAGACATTCTGAGACAATGTTTCTTTAGCCTCGCCATTACAAATGATAAGAATCAAAAGTTTCAATTATTTCTATAGATATTTATAATGATTTATTTAGGTTTTCGCGGGCCGCATAAAACACTTCGGCGGGCCGCATGTGGCCCGCGGGCCGTAATTTGCCCACCCCTGGTCTAGATCCATAAAAATTTAATTACCAAGCTGATCCAAACTAATAGATAAATTACACTAAATAGAAGTTGTTGTTTATTAAGTATTATTTAAATATTTTTCTTTAAAGCCTAAACACTACTTAGTGTACTACTAATAATAAATAGTCCTAATATTTTATTAATGTAATAACGGAACTGTTATGTAACATTAGTTTTCATAAGAATTTTAAAACAAGTGTCATTATATGTAGATTGAGATTTCGGTTTAAATGTCCCGCTAATAAAAATAATAGGCCCATTCAGATTTATGGCCAACTGTTTAAAGGATTTTGAAACATTTTCCGCTGTCAAACCTTTCTATGTGACATACTAACTCATGAATGCCTGCAGGTTTAAGTTAGTGTGAACATGATTTTATTACGATTCACCTTTGTGGCAGTTTGTAATGGCTGGCTGGTCTGTTACTCATAATTGCATGGATAGTCTGCTCTTGTCTTCGTAGCACGCGAACTATTGGTAAATAAACGCTCAATAGTTGTTTCTAGTTCCCTCCCCTATAATTGACTGTTGTCTATGACGTAACGTTTCATGATCCTACGTCATGACGTTCGCTATATATAACAACCACGCATGTAGTGATCGTGACCACATTAGCCTATTGACCTAATATTATGTATTATTAAGGCATAATTTTTTTGTTGCTTCAAACTGGTTCTGGACAAATAAATATAAATTATATTAGCTTCATTCAGTTCATCGTGCATTGGTTCTGTATACGCCTAGTCTTCACTGGCGTAGCAAGGTACTCGTGGGCCCGGGTTCAAGAATATTTTGGAGGGGTCCTCCAATAAGACGAATTCAGAGTGTGAAAAAACAATAGGAGTATGAATGTATCGGTACATTAACCAAAAGACATTCTAAAATGAAAGTAGAATAGCTTTTTTTAATCATCTTATTACGTTTGAAGCAGAACTCCAAGACGAATTAAAATCATTGGTTGAATATTTTTTTTTAAACAGAATTAAAGGAGTTGACGAAGTTTCAAATGTATAAAGAAATGTTTAATGTGTTCTAGTTCCAATTCTACACATCTACACTTCTATGTATCAAATTTTGAAACATTGATACAGACAAGTATCTAGTTCTACGTCCATTCTATGGCATTTTACGTCTCGAGAGACGATCTTTTCCCCTTGCAAGCTCTTGTGCGACTAAAGAGGCCGATCCTTGATACACAGCTGCGATCGCAGGTTGGGCATATGTAGTCACCAGGCGCAGTTGCATTTTCACCCTTCTTTCTGCTTCTGTTGTGTATGGCATCTGCAATCAAAGACCCCTCCTTTATGCTCTTTCTCCACGTGGACCTATCCAGTGCCACCTCTTCCCAGTTGCTGGTGTCGATCTTAAAGAGCTTCATGTCCCGTTTGCATACATCTGTATAACGTAAGAGTGGCGACCAGCGGCTCTTCTGCCTTCTATTAAATCGCCATACAGAATATCTACGTCCATTATTTAACAGTAAATAGATCGCACATTTATTTACTAACATTTCTCTGGCCTTCTAAGTAGCAAGGTAAGAAACCATTGCGTCTATTTCTAACTGCGCGAGAGGCTTCAATGCCCAAAAGCCATTCTAGTATCCAGTCAAATTGGAAGCTTTAGCCTTGCAGTTTATTAAAGGATCAATGGAGGTTGTTTAAATTACTTGGAGCATTTGTTCAGCAAATTCGACTGACGTATTATTTTCATAAATGGTGGGAAGCGTGGTCGAGAGGCTAAGAGGCGCTTGAACTTGGCTTGGCTACCTAGAAGGGGGCTCGAGGTTAGACACTCGACTCGGGCAGAGTTGTATTTACTGAGTGCCTAAAGACAGCACAGAAAACCAACGCCTAGATACCCCCCCCCCCACTGTCCACAAATGAGATTGGACCAAAGCGCTCTGAGCATGCTATAAGCATGAAAGTAGATCTATATAAAAGCAATAATGATAATAAATATGAAAACCTAGAAATGAATATCTAATTGCTATTTCTTTGGATCATCGAGATTACTAAACAGCATAAAAAAAAATAATTTGATCAACTTTGGATTCTTGAGCGCTACCACCAATGAAAGAGTCAAATGGCACAGAATGGATATACCAAATTACCGGTATTTTTGCCAGCACTGCATTGCTGAAGAGGTCTCGTTTTGAATCTGCGGGGCTTTGATTTCCTGTCAAATCTGAATATTCTTAGAGATTTTCTGAGGTTTTTGTATAAATATATGGTGTTAAATTTCTTTAACAGCTATGAACCAAGTTTCAACCAAATACTAAGCATTGGTCAGAATATGGTATTATTCCACGATCAATGTAGTCTTCTCTCTATCTTCTAGATCTTGTTATAAGCAGCTCCCCAATTCGGTTTCCTCACTAATTTAAATAGCACACACACATTCAACTTGAACGATTCCTATGTAACACTATAATGTTTCTTTGGCTTGCTTAATTATTTTGTTTTGTATATCGTTTTGTTTACATTTCATCTCCTTTTTATTCTGATATAATGATTCAGTGGCGTAGCTAGAGTATATGATGCCTGGTGCGGTACCTCATCTTGGTGCCCCCCCCTCAAAAAAAAAACAACTAATTGTTTAAAATAATATGTATTCATTAATCAAATAATTATATCAAAAAAATCACTGTTACATTAACATACTACAAGTGAATTTTACGCGCTTTCTTGCTGGCAAAAGTATCAATAATTTTAGCGAAATCATTTTTTTTCCACCAGCTCTTGCTCAATGGACAAAATGGCAAAATTAGTGAGTCGTAAATTTGTCGTCGTTGATCACAAGTAATTCTTGATCAGTTTAAGTTTGGAAAAACTTGCATGCAGCGACGCTTACCACAATAGTTAAAAATATGTGAAACATGATGAACGATATTCGGGATTGAATCATCTAGTTGATTTTTTTTTTCTGAAATTCAAGAGCTCAACGGGTCCTTGTTTTTGAAGTTCAGAGGCTTCTGATGAAACTAAAAAAAAACGTTGAAGCCTTTCTCTCCAGCAGAAATTCGTTTTTATCAATGTCGCTAGGAGTACTATCGGGATTTATTTCAACCTGAGGATTTAATAGCTGGGAAGGCGACAAAAATTCATATGTCATGAAGGGTGATTATTTCTTGAACAATCCTGTCCAAGGTAGAATAAATTTTCCCTCCTAGCTCTTCTTTGTGTGTAAATACAGAGTCGTCACTTTTCTCACCAGGCATCTTTTTCTTAAGGCCAATACGTTTTTGAGGTTCTGTACTGATTCTCAGATCTGAGCACACACTTTCGGCAAAGGTAATGCTGGCTTCAGCGATGTCCTCTCGATTACCAATTAAAAATGTCTATGTTTTTAGTTTGAGTGAGCAGTCTTGAATAGACAATCCTTGTTTTTGAAGGTAGACTTGCACATCATTAATTTCAGTTAATTCAGGAGCCCGAAATCCAAGATAGGTGAGAAAATTAAAAGACTGAATAGCAACTAATAATCAATCTGCTTCAGATCTAGTAGATGAATTTTCATCTCTGTTAGTTAATGTCTCCAGAGTTTCTATAATTTTAGAAAGTGTATCCCTAACCATCTTGACGGCTTCTCCTCTGGCGCTCCAGCGGGTCTCAACTAAACGTTTAAGGCAAGTTCCGATAGTGCTTGGGGATTGACATTTATAATACGTTTTTGGACACCGTAGTTTTGACCTTTCATGACCGCAGCATTATCATAGCCTTGACCCCTGCAGTCCATTATGTCTAAGCCATCATCTCAGTGATTCCAGCAGCATGCTTGTCCATTGTGTCGATGAAGTCAATAAAAGACTCACTAACCTGCACCACGTCATTATCCATGACAATTTAACATACCGTAAAATTTGGACGTTTGATCCAACTTTGAAATTTCAGATGTACTGTCAAAAACAATAGAAAAATATTTGGCTTGTTTTATTTGCAGTATGATATGTTTTTTAACGTGATCCCCCAATAATGTAATAAATTCATTTTGTATTTGTGGAGACATGTTCTTATTTGGACTTGAACAAAGCTTAGTTCGAAGCACATGCTCCCACAAGAGTGGATCATACTTTGATAGCAGGCCTAATTTTACTAACTCCAAGAAATTGCCTTGATTTTGCCCTTCCAACACTTCTTCAGCTTGCTCGCGATACCCACGAAGTGCCAGATTTTGCTTTGAGAACAAACGAATGATGTCCAAGATTCTCTTCAGATAGTCTCTACAGGTTTTCGTCTCTTGTATAATCAAATCTTGGGCCTTGTTGTCAATAATGTTCCCAACTCTCAGGCGAACTTCAGGTTTCCTCCAAGCAAGCGATGACTGAATGTGAGCTCTGCTGGTCTAATGTTTTTCTATTTTCGGGGATAACCTCCACCACTCTTTGAATCTACCTTTTGATTTAAATGAAAATTTGGTACTTGATCTTATTGAGAAGAGTATGCAGGGAAAGCAAAATAAGGATCTTTTTTGGCGAATAACACGTCCACTTTCTAAGAACTTTCTCGCCGTTTGACATTTGCCGAAAAAACTAGCCTTTGAAAGCTTTCTAGCCTTTTCTTTTGCTGATTCTTGATGTCTATACAACTCACTGAATTGACTGTTCATACACTGAACTGTTTCAGATCATTGAGTGACAAGGTGTATGCGAATATTAACCTTGATGACCAATTTCATTCAGTCCAGAGTTATTATCCTGCTTTCTGTATTGTTTACACTGTCTAATGGTTCAGCTTCTTCAGTATGAATTTTTGAGGAGTGTACTAAAGACATGCTTGTGTGCTGTCCTTTAGTCTCTAGAACCTACGATATTGAACTCTTTTCTTCTTTTTCATCATTCAGGATGTCGGTCTCATCATTTTTTTCTGGATTCAATGATAACCGTCAAGGAGAGGAAACAAAATAGCGACATGACAAGTTAATAAATCGGTAGCTCATATTTCAAATACAGTAGTTTATGTTTGTTTGTGTCCATACACTTAGTCGTTTGTACTGAAAAGATCAGGGAAATAGGAAATTAATATACACTGGGGG
The DNA here is from genome assembly GCA_021533235.1 of Biomphalaria straminea. Lineage (NCBI taxonomy): Eukaryota > Metazoa > Mollusca > Gastropoda > Planorbidae > Biomphalaria > Biomphalaria straminea. Next base: position 3,169,392 of record JADKLZ010000003.1, on the reverse strand, counting down.
GATTTCGGGGGCCCCTCTCCAGTTGGTGCCCTGTGCGGCCCGCACCACCCGCACATTGGTAGCTACGCCACTGTAATGATTACATTCAAAGTTTTTTATACAATATAAAGTGAAAAAATTAAACATCTCCTTTCAGACTTTGTGGTCTATAGGGCAGATGATGTAAAGGTCATCTGATTATGTGGCCTATGGTTAACGTGGGTGCCATGTGGCCAGCACAACGACCAATCGCCTTTACTTTCCCCAACTAATGTCAGGTACCCATTAGAGTTGGGTGGACTTAGAGGCGCACAAGGATCCCGAAATAAAAATCCCGGTCTTCACCAGGATTCGAACCGCCCAGCCACCGCGCCTCTTTATACAATATAGAAAACAAGAAAACAATTTTATGAAGTCTTTTTTTCAACCATTAAATTTTTTTCTTCACTTACTGACGATGTTTAGGCGGGTCAGATTAGGCCCGCAGGCGTAGTTTAGGGTTAGGGCTAGGCATCAATGGCTCCATCTCCAGACTAGATACAATATACTTAGGTCTCTGTATCAGAGGCAAATGCGAATTTAAAACCAGAATTCAAGGAAACAAGGGTTTATTTGAAATACTTTAAATACAAAACAAAATAAAAACTTATTTAGCTTTGAAAAAATTGAATAATTAGATGTAATAATAAGATGTATCTAAATTTTAATTGGTGATAATCAAGACTATTTCTATTTTTAAAGCAAACTTCCTCTTCCCCCTCTCCCATTCCTGTAATTAGTAATACTATCAATGGTTTTATGAACAGACAAGAAAACTATGGAAACGTGTGTCACCTCAAACGCACGACTACAATTTTAAAAAATCCTGATTGAAAGTAAATCCTTACATAAAAGCTTAAAACACTGGTTTCGAAGTTAATATAAATTTTGGGACTTCAGGATATTTTGAAGGAGCTTTTTAAATTCCATTATTCTAATCGTTGTTTTTAAAGTACATTTTTTTTATCTTTGGTGTTAGCCCAAGTTTTCATGAGGGCCCCAGGAGTCATGAGCCCAAGCGCTGTGGGTCCCTAATGGTAGTGGGCCCTGGTTCATTGAACCTCTTCGCGCCATGTAATGCTACGCCACTGTCAGTCTTCCTCGTTATCTAGGCTGGGACAAGTCCCAAAAAGCCCTTGGAGTCTGGGAGCGCATGAGGCGCCCTGATCGCACTTCCCCGTGGTAGAGGCTGTCCAGGCCTGAAAAAGCTTTTATAGCACAGTGCAGGACAGGCTACTGTCCTGTTGGCTCATACATTTCACGGCTATGGCCAAATTTCGATTCACGGTGCCCCCGCTGCGGGGAAGAAGAGGAAACCGTGCCTCATATTCTGTTTGACTGTCCCAGACTTGCTGATCTTCGCCTCGACAGGTCTGGGAAACCAAAAATTCTTGACCTGTATGGTGACGCCTATGCACTACGCAAGACAGCAGGGTTTCTGAGCAGGGCTTTTGCAAGAGAGGATTTAAGCCTCTCAAGCCCTCATTCAAATGGAGTTTAATGAATGAATGAATGAATGAATCTAGGTTGGCATTAGCTGATATGGTACTTTCCAAATAGACACATTTTTAAACGTTTGTAACCATCTATGAGAATATCTGGTTCTGTGACTGGTTTATTTGGAGGACGTTTCTGCAATACTTCTGTCTTTTTACTTAGATGCTGAACACTTCAGCACCGTCCTCAACTGCCTATCAAGAATTAGGGCCGAAGGTACATCGCCTGCCTGGAACAAGTTCAAATCATCAATCCACTTGCTGGTCCTCGTTGGCTCAATGAAGGAGTAACTGCAATATCTAACCTCTCAACTAGTAAGACCCCAGACTCCATCAACTTTGTCATTAAGGAAGCTTCACTTGGCTACGAAGACCATTTTGTCACATCTCACTCAGGCACAGACAGTGTTTTGAGAAGGAGGAGGGGGGGCCTCGATTTAAATTGCCCAATGCTCTTTTCTTCGGCGTAGCGTTTCTTTGTAGATCTGTGCGAGGCGGTCATCGTAAGAGTTATTTAGTTGTGAGGCGGTCATCGTAAGAGTTATTTAGTTGTGAGGCGGTCATCATATGAGTTATTTAGTTGTGAGGCGGTCATCGTAAGAGCTCTGTAGTTGTAAGGCGGTCATCGTAAGAGCTCTGTAGTTGTGAGGCGGTCATCGTAAGAGCTCTGTAGTTGTGAGGCGGTCATCGTAAGAGCTCTGTAGTTGTGAGGCGGTCATCGTAAGAGCTATTTAGTTGCTCATTTCGGAAAGTCTTAGTAAGCAGGGCCGGTCTAAAGTAATTGGAGGCCCTAGGCGAAGCGAATACGGTGTTTCAAAATTAACAAAGTCCTATGCGTATATCAAGTCATAAACTTGTAGGCCTAAGTCTCAAAGTCCTTTACCATTTGGACACTGTATTTAAAACAATCTTCAGCAATGCTCCTTGTTAGACTTAATTAATTGTTAAAATAAACTCCGCTTGGAAGTTTTCTTTCCTAGACTGGATGCCGTGTGCCATTTCCACAATTCCACTCATTGCATGCCACCCTCCCCCCCTCCCCAACCGGCAAGTCATTAGCTTGTGTTTGATCTTCTCTTCGACTGTCCTCGCCATCGCCCCCCCCCCCCCCCCAATCCCTTATTGGTGTCGCCAAACAAATAAATAAGACCAACTCATCATCCTCTCTGTAGGAGAAGGTATCGATTAGCCCAAATAGTTCCCCCCCCCCCCTTCTTTTCGGGACCCCCTCCATCCGTCCAATCTTTTTTTTTTTCGTATTTTTCTCCGCCCTTTCTGAGACGTTTGTCTGTAGTGAAAACTGTGGATTGTGCTAGATGGTCGTAGCTATTGATCCAAACAAAGCTGCACTTGTCTTCGCCTGGCCTGGGCCAGATTACGTCTCGGCCACAAACAGCAAAACACATCTACACACACACATCTGTCTGATCCATACGGCTGCATTTTAATTTCACTGGTTGGTAACCTCATTCCTGAAGATTTTTTCTTCATCTTTCTCATTTGAAAGATGCACACAAAGTCATGTTAATTAATTTTGTTTTGTTCAGGTTTCCTATTCTTTTATTAAGGTATTTGTTTTTGGAAAAATCTGGCACATTAATAAAACAGTAGGGAGTCAGATTGCAAGCCATTATTAAGAAAGACAAAACTAAAAGTGAAAGAAGGAAAAAAAGGAACAAGGAGAAAGTAATCAAACGACAGAATTCCTCCACCAGCTATAAATAGTAACACTGATAGAAGTATCGATTCCCTTAATGTTCACGTAACACTCATTATTAATAACACTGACGTCACAATCACTAAAAAAAAAACACGCTCATGTCATTAAAACAAAGACAAAACCAGACAACGGCTCGACTCGATGGTGTAATTATTTGTGGTGGACATCCGACGGTCTGAGTAAAGGGGAAATAACTTGTGTTGTAGTCAATAATACATTTATTTTTAAAAAAAAAGAATGATTTCATCTGATTAACACAAGCATATAACATACAATAATGTAAGCTATTCATGATAGAATGACCTAATGAATTAGGTTTTTTTCCCTTCCATTTTGTACATTTCTTACTATTAAATTACAATGTACATGGGCTAAAGTTGGAAGATAGGTTGGTGGGTGATGCTATCATATTAAAAACCAGCTACGCAATGTCACATATATGATACATATACATACATATATTCACAAACTGACCACATCCATGGCGCGAAGGGGTTCAATGAACCCGGGCCCACGGTCAATAGGGGCCCACAGCTGTGGCGTAGCAACCATGGCGCGATGGAGTTCATTAAGCTTGGGCCCATGACTAAGTTGGGGTCCACCTTAGAACTTATAGGTAGAACATTTGTTTTTTCATTTGAAACACTTTTAAGTCGTTTAACTCTGTTAAGAAGATGTAAAAACATTGACTTTAAGAACTATAAGTCTGCTGTATGTAAAATAAGTTTAAAGGCACACTGTTTTGACAATCATAAAAAAATACAAAAAAATTGCAACCTTAGCTTTTGTACTTATGTACAAAGAAATATAAAAAATAAAAGCAAGGGAAAAAAAAAAGAATTGAGTCAGTAAAGTTAAGCAAAGCTTATATCAACTCACTCTGTATGGTAAAAAGTTTGCACACGTTATTTTCTGTTTGGTAGTTTGAACAAGGGAAAAAACTCGTACTTGACAGATGTGTGGTATAAGTTGAATTAGTTCCCTTGCAAAATCCTTAACTTTTTAAAAAATGCATTTATAAAACGATCATCAAGAAACCCCTTTCTTCCCTCCCACTTTGATAAGAACTGGTCCAGACAAGTGATAGGATCATAGCGAATTACGAAAGCTAAAAGCAAAATAAAAAAATGGTAAGTATATTTCTATCGCACAGCCGTGTTATATGTCTAGCTCAATTGAAAACATAATTACATGACTGATCCAATTGATACAATTACAATTAATATAAGCTTTTTTTATTTCTTAAATTACCCTTTTTATTTTAATTTAGACCACTAATTGGTACAATATTATTTTTTGTTTTTATATCTGCATTTAAGAGGAAACTAAAGAAAAAAATACATTATTTGTAAAATAATCTAACCACCTCAGGTATTTCTTGGTCTGTTGAATCACTTGGGTACCACACACGATCTGTCGACTGTCTTTCTCTATTCCTCTGTCTTTTTTGTCAAAGGAGAAATGAAATTTAGATCTTAAATGTTTTCTTGGAGGTTCAGTGAGTACCGATTTAAATTATTTAGACAGCGAATTCCAGCAGTGGTTGATTTTGAAACCAATACGATGCCAATGCCACACATTCTCGTCGTATGACCTCTAAACCATCCATTCAAAGTTTTTTCTTTTTTTTTTTCTTTTTTTTTTTTCCTTTTTTTTTCCTTTTTTTCTTTTTTATTTTCTTTTTCTTTTTTTTCTTCTTCTTTTTTTTTCCTCTTTTTTTTTCTTTTTTTTTTTCTTCTTTTTTTTTTTTTTCTTTTTTTTTTCTACTGTGGTTGATTTTGAAACAAATGCGATGCCAATCACAGCCAACGGGGTCACGTACCAATGACCATTCTCGGCGTATGACCTCAAAACCATCCACTCTAAGTTTTTTTTTTCTTTTCTTGTGTTTTGATAGAAAATCTATTTTCATCTTTTTTTTTGTCTGGCATTTTTTTTCTTGTGGCCAATACTTCTTGTTCTGTTACACTATACATTTGTCTTATTTGGGGGAGGGGGGGCCAACCAAGATATTCTTGAACCCGGGCCCATGGATACCTTGCTATGCCCCTGAAACTGACCTTTATTGTTCAATCATGATCCAATGGGATCAGAGCCAATTCAAACAAAAACAAGGTTACAAAGACAGTTTGTGTGGAAACACAAACTCAAAATCGGCCCCCGAAGTGGTCCACCCAGGTAGGTAAAAAGGCAGGTTTCAATCTTTTCAGAAAGAATATCAGAATGAAATGTATCAAAGGCACACTACAGAGAAGAATGGTGAAAAGAGGTTGACAGATCTTGTGTGGTGCCCCAACGGTCCAGCAGTGCAAGGTGAAAGTGAAGGAGAAGTTTGATGTGAACCTGCCTTAACTTATGTCATATAATGATTATCTAATTGTTTTGTAAAGGGTCAATCATTTATTCAAAGCCAGAGCTAGCCAGGAAAACTAGTGACTTTAAAAAATTCAGGTCATTGGTTAATATGCATGACTAAATGCAGATTTTTATCAAACTATTAAATTTTTACTTCTTTTACTATTTTAACTATGAACAGACCTTGATTTTAATTATTTAATTGTATAGGATTTGGCCCTTGCTGTGTAGAGGGAGAATGGTCCTTAAGGGACTACGGGCAGGACATGGCCTAAACTGTCCCGATGTGCCTAAAATCAAAAATCAAATCAAATCTTTCTGAGTATTTAATTAAGGTTTGATTTTTGTATTTGTTAAAAAAATTTTTTTTTAGTGTTTTATGTGTTATTGCTACTTAACTTTTTATTTTTCTGTCATTAAAATGTATTTAAGTTTGATGATTTGCCTATTGGCGTTACTTGTATCTTTACAATTCACAGCCCATAACATCACTTTCTAGAGTCAAAACAATCTGAGAAGACAAAGATTTATGCGCTCCCCGCTCATGGCAACATTCTTATATGTTTGTGAATCGTGGACTGCAGATCTAGAGAGGAGGAACCTAGCAATGGAAATGAGATGCTACAGAAAGACCGCATCACAAATGAAGAGATTACAAACAGGATTAATACAGCAATTGGGAGCCACGATGGCCTGCTAACTACTGAAAAACAAAACTCAAGGTCTTCAGAGCTCGCATTGACCTTGCTTCAGGGAACCGTACCAGGAAAAAGAAGAAAGAATGGACAGTCATTGAAAGAAATTCTATTAATGACTAAGGACAGAGAGGAATGGAGAAAGACGGTCAACAGATCTCGTGTGGTGCCCCAAACTAAGGGATAGGTCAAGGTGTGATTGTGAAGGTTAATGTAATCCAATGGGAATATTAGTTAGTTATAATCGAATCATACGTTTGGCTTCTGAACCTTGTGTCCCGGGTTCGAATCCCGGTGAAGACTGGGATTTTTATTCCGGGATCCTTGGGCGCCTCTGAATCCACCCAGCTCTAATGGGTACCTGACATTAGTTGGGGAAAAGAAAAGGCGGTTGGTCGATGTGCTGGCGATATGACACCCTCGTTAACCGTAGGCCACAGAATCAGATGAGCTTTATATCATCTGCTCTATAGACTTCAAGGTCTGAAAGGGGAACTTTACTTTTTTTTTTATTTTATGCAGACCAACTTCACGTGACTTACAGCCTGACTCTTAATGTATTTATAACGTTAAGTTCAAGTTCATGTATTTATTCCTGACATTAGTCTATTACCTCCCTTCCTATTCTAATTGCAATTCCACAGGTCTACTTGTCTGTCTCTTCTAATGTTTCACTTTACGGTCGTATGCATTCTTCCAGGCCCGCTGTCACGACTTGGCCTGACTTACTTTATGTAGTCTGTCAACATCTGGTTTTAATCCCGGATTGTCCACCGTGATCTGTAGTGGTCAAGAGCTCGTTAAGTTTACTCGAGTGACCAATGACAGATTTAAACACTGGTGTATTTCGGCGTCACTGTCTCGCCCCACTTTCTAAAGCTGTTTACAAGATTCTAGAACTTGTTACTAGGGAATTATCTCGCTTGTTGCTAGGGAGTTATCTCCCTTGCCACTTGAGGTTTATAAAAATAGTTGTTGTTTTTTTTTCAACCCGAAAGTTAATGGACTTATGTAACAAGAGAACAGACAGTCTACATCTATATATTAGTACATAGAAAATCCAAATGAAAATGTGCCTTATTAATATGCGGAAGATATAATAACAAGGCTTGTCTTCGAATCCCAAGATTATTGAGGAATACAGTGTTTCCCGTGGCTGTGCAGCCCCAGCTGTGACCTACATACTTTGCCACATCCAGGACAAGCAAAACCATTGTCCGAAGGTGGTCGATTTAGATTTTCTTTTCGTCGTCTGCGTTTGTCCTCGGCAGCAGATTTATTTTCTTTTGGTCTCAAATGTGTATCCAGCGGCCGTCGTGAGTGACCTCCAGCTGTCTCGTTCCGACGCCGCATGCAGCCAGATGCTCTCTTCTATGTCAGCCAAGGAAAGTTGACGCCTAAGCTGGTCTTCGAAGCGTTTCCGTGGGGCGCCTCTGTTACGTTGACCACCTTTAAGCTCACCAAAAAGACTGCCTTTGGCATACGTATAAATATAAAATATCAGGTGGCCGAGCCTTGCTCGGTTAAATAATTTCATATACCCGAAGTCATTTTTGGATTTTTTTTTTATAATTACGAAAATGAACGACTGGATAAAGACTACTAATTCGAAAAATTTCTTTAGTATTCTGTTTGTTCTATATGTAAATTGGTACGTTCAGACATTTAATTTTGGAATTAGTATATTCAATTATGGCTTTAGTACGAAACATCGATTGACGCAAATTTCTACGTTATTGGGGAAAACTTCAAAGACTTTCTTACAAGCCAATAATAGTAGGCCTACGATAGTTTTACGATAGTTTTACGCTGTCTAGACTGTAGGAGGACTTAAGAGACTTGATATTTAATCGCCATGTACAATTACATATAGAACAAACAGAACACTAAGACTGTCAGACCATAAGAAGTTCATACCGGCTTTTGCCATCCATCTATCCCAGTGGTGCTACTGGTGCTACAGCCCATGGAAGGATATGGCCTGCTTTTACACATCCCTCCATTCAGATATCTTCTAGGCCTTTCGTCACCACACCCTAACCCCATGTTTTTTACTAAGGTTTATAGTTAAATCAAAAGTGGCTGCAGCGTACGCAAACTCGTTGACCGCTTAGAATATTGTGTGTTGGTTTCCTTTTCGAGTCGATGTGAAGCTCGAAGTCGCAGATCCTCAAGTTTCCTTAAACGCTCCTCAGAATTTTCTAGCTTGACGATATTACTAATGATTGCATTTACGAATAATAACGTTATGTCAATAAAATATTAACTTCACGTCAATAATAATAATAATAATAATAATAATAAAATTATTATGTTTATATAAATAATGTTTGTCTAAATGAATCTATATAAAAGACCTTCTAAAAAAAAACAAAGATTTAGATCGAACAAAATTATAAAATATTTGTCTTCTATAAATTTAGAGTGGAATTGGCAATGCTGTTACATCTAGATCTAGTCTAGGAAAAAAAGCGATTGAAATCTGGCTGAAATCCTATAGCTCAGACGTAGACGTCTAGATCTATTTGTTTTCTTCTAGAAATTACAACAGAAAACCTATTAGATTATTATTAGATCTCTTCAACGCCGCAAACCTCCTGCTATTAGGGAAGAATAACGGCGAGCAACATGGCGGTTTTTTCGACGGAGAACTGAGAATCTAGTTGTAAGTCTAGAATCAAGACCTAGATCTAGACGTAGATTGTTTGTTTGTTCTTTTAGGCCTACATGTTTCGGATGTTCCTTCAGAGTTGAAGATAGTTACTTCCTAGTCCAAACCTCCCGCAGGACGACGGGGGATGGGAGCGGGCAGGGTTTGAACCCGGGACCATCGATAAATCCAAACGACAGTCCAGCGTGCAAACCGCTCGACCAGGCAGACATCCAGATTCCAGATTCGGCGTCCATATCTTTCTTTTCGGCCTACATTATAGCTAATTAAAAATATACAATTAATCAAATTCTTATTTTAACGTGCCTTATAATAAAGGGATCAAGCGATTAATTTGTAGAAACACTTGGAAGCACTTGAGCGTCTTCAGATAACCACGTGCTTGATTGATGTTCACTGTTTTAAACCTTCAACTACGGTGCGCAAATATCTAGTTGTGTCTATTCATTCAAACGCGATAAAACTTGTTGCAAAGAAATGCTTTAGTGAACGGATGTAAGCCAGTGACGTAGGAGGTGTCAAGTTTTTTTTCCCTTTGACGTCGTGGGAAAAAATTTCATTCATAAATTCTCCATGTCATTCATAAAACCTTCAAACCAAAATAAGTTTTTCCATAATGAGACATTTTTCAAACCGATATAACGGTCGAACTCGAGTTTTCCCGATGTGGCCAATGAGCTGAGCATTTTTTTCTCACTAACATTTAGATACGTTGAAATTTTAAAGAAAATCGTTAGAGCCGTTTTCGAAATAGAAGAAATATAAATATATATATATATATATATATACAAGAATTGCTCGCTTAAGAGTATAGGATATGAATAAATATGAAAGAAACCTATTCAGTTTATGCTCGCTTCTTATGAAGGACGTGACAAAAGATGTGCACAAACTGCCACATATAATGCTCAGTTAAGCAGCTCATCCACTTTGTGATCATGGAAGGTAGTGAACTTATATGAAATAATTAGTCTTTGGTTTTAAACCTGACCACTTTTGTTAAAGTTGAGGTCTATATGATTGTGAATAAAAAAAAAATGTTGGCCAGATCTTTCCATGAGGGGCCGCCTCCTTCAACTCATTTTTCCATTCAGATGTTTCCTGAACTTTTAGTTTCCAGGTCTGCCTCTATATCATAGTAAGTTCAGTAAACTTTGGAGTCGCGGTGGTTGAGCGGTAAAGCGCTTGCCTTTTGAACCTAGGCCTAGGGTTCAAATCCTGGTGTTTGGGCGCCTCTGAGTCCACCCAACTCTAATGGATACCTGACACTAGTAGGGGAAATGTAAAGGCAGTTGGTCGTGATGTTGGCCACTTAACATCCTCGTAAACCATGGGCCACAGAAACAGATTACCTTAACGTCATCTGCCCCCATAGATGGCAAGATCTGAAAGCGGTACTTTTTTTTCTTTTAAGTAAAATTTACCTTTCGGAACTTGCGGGACTGATGACGTAATGGTCATCTGTTCCTGTGATCCACTGTTAACGAGCTTGTCGTGTGACCAGCCCAACGACCAACCGCTGGGCGGACTCAGAGGCGCCCTAAAAATCTTGCAACGAGGTTTCGAACCCGGGATACTCCGGTTCGTAAGCCAAGCTCTTCACCTCCCAGCCACTCGAATCCTCCTCTGTATCATGAAGTCTTTGTGGCCACCCGTCTTTTGTTTTCTAACGGTCTACTTTCTTTTTTTAATGTGACCTGTCCAGCGAAATCTCTTCATTTCTATTTCTGTCCCTTTAGGTTAATTAGACGGGTCTCCATCTGCTTGGCAGCTCTTCTGCTTGTAGTACAAACTAATTAAAAAGCTTTATCAACTCTGTCTGTCTGGTAAAAGGTTTGTAAACGTCATTTCTCGAATCAAGCTGAAATGTTGCACCATTAGTTCTCTCACTTCACAACACAATAATTAATTTGAAAAAAAAAAACAATTACTTAACTACTGGTACTTAACTATGTTGTTTGGTATCTCAAACAAGGGAAAGAAATTGTACTTGACTGAACTGGTGGTAGAAACTGAATTAATTTTTATGTGACAAACAATAGATAGCTATGCAGTCTAACAGTTTGGCCAGGATGTCAGCTTGAGAAGAGTCGTGAGTTTGAATTCAGGTCGTTCCCACTTTTTTTTTGTTAGCCTATAAATGTACTTAAAAAGCGAATACGGTAAAAATTCACCCAGAAATCCCATTCTACTTTCCCCCTACCCCATGTCCCCATTTGTTCCAGATAGGATCACAGCGCATTGAGAAAACAAAAAAGGCATGAAATAGCACTAAACAAAAACAGTTAAGAAAAACAATTAATCGCAAATATTTATTGTTTTTGATCTAGATCCATTACAAATTTTATTACATAACTGATTCAAATTAATTCATACAACTACACTTCGTATAAGCTTGTTTTTAAAAAAGTATTTTTAAAATGCTTTTCTTTTTTTTTTCTTTTTTTAGTAGCCTATCATTGATTTTTCATAATGAAGTCCTTGACATTGTGTAGTGTTTAAATTTATTTGCCAATCTTCCTCCTGAAAAGGGGAAAAAAGACAACAACATCCTAAACTTGAAAGATTTCTTTTTGTACAAATGTAATCTACATGTCCAACTAGGTGTAGTTCCACTTTAGAACTATTCATTCTTGTTCCGCAATAAGTTGAATAACACACCCACAAATGTCTACACCGGATGCTATAGTCTGAAGATGGCTTCTAGGAGAAATTAGTGTTGAGCATTATGGGTAAAGAGCTCATTTCCGTTGAAGCTTTTGATGAAGGTGTTTTTTTTTTTGGGGGGGGGAGGGTGTTAATGTATAATCTTATTTTAGAACTTAACTTTTTAGACAGTTTTTATCAACTCATTCTGTCTGTCTGTCTGTCTGGTAAAAATTTTGAACTCGTTAATTCTCCCTGTTCCCATTCTCGGATCAAATTGAATTTTTGCACAATTATTCATTGTTCCTAACAAAACATGAATCAATCTAAAAAATAAACAATCAGTTAATAAATTCGTGGTAATGAATGAATTCTATTGATAGCGAATAGGAAAATAAATCTTACAGTAATAAACTATATGTTTGTAAATATGGAGTTCTTCTCTCCCTTTGATAATCTTTTTTTTTAAAGTATTTTTAAGTATTTTTTTTATTAACTTAACTCTTAGTATTTCAATAATAAATAAGTGAAACATTTGAATCCACATCCTAAACTCAAGCGACTGTTGGCTGTAAGTATGCTAACCACATTCATGTCACATCAATGGTGTTTTTATCTCTTTTTAAAATTATCTCCCCTTCCTCTGTTACCTCTCTCTTATATATCGTATCTGTATCCTAAAAAAAAAAAAACAGAATATTTTAAATTATGCGAATCTGTAAGTATATGGTAAAGGCCTAATTGAATTTTCAGCCGCATTTCAGTTAAGCCTCTATCAATGTTACTTTTTCTATCGACTACATGGGCATGTAGATGTAATTTCTGTTCTTAAGCTGCGCTTGATTCATTTATAGCTATCACTAAAACTGTATGTTATTTTTAAGAAGTGTTATCTGGGTTTTAATATAAAGAGCATTTCTACGTAACAAAGCTATTTATAAGGTTATCCCAGAATTACGTCATTAATACACGATGTAAAGAATAATCTCAGAAGCAAATTTAAAATTTGCAAACTTAAAAGATTTCTCCCCGTTTCGGAAATTCAGAATTACATCTTGGTTTAGAGATTATATCTTTCCTAGGAGCTCTAGCTAATCAGTCGTATTTTCATGACGTCTTCAATCCAAACATTGCTCGCGATTTCACCACGTGTGGAAGAGGTCTTCAACCACATCTTGAGGAGGTTTTAAACCTCATCTTGAGCAGGATCTCACTATTAAACTAAATCGATATTCATGTTTCCATACACGGACTTCGGGACTTTGGCGGCAATTAATCGCTAGCAGACGACAGGAATAGCCTTCGGATCTCAGACGACTTAAATGGCATTGCGTTGGCATTTTTTGAGATTCTAAAATGATAAAGAGAGAAAAAAATGTGGACTTTTTTTTACACGCCACCCAATGCAATTGAAAAGAAACAGGAAAAAAAAGTTGAAGCAGTAAATAAAAAGCAGGGGTTGAGACGGGAGAGGGGGTGGTCACTTAGATTTAAGGTCTTCATCCAATGTTTGATTTTTAGGCAGGAAGACTTGGTTCTTTCCTTTTTTACAAAGTTTATATCAACTCACTCTGTCTGTCTGGTAAAAAGTGTGCACGCGTTATTTTTCACACACCCAATTCTGTTCAAGATGAAATTTTGCACAATTATTTCTTTTACCTGCGAACACAAGAATCGATACAAGAAATTAACCTATTAGTTAATAAACTATTGGTAATAAATCACTTTGTTTGGTATCTCGTTCAAGGGAAAGAAATTAAGTGGTGGTAAAAACTGAATTACTCCCCTTTGTAGGTCGTCGTCTGAGTCTTAGTGAAATAACATCCATCCCAATGGCCCTACAGCCCATGGAGGTTCTTGACCTGCTTTAGTACATCTCAACACAATCGTAATTCCAACTGCAACATATGCATGTGAGACATGGAAGTCATCTGTCAAAATTGAGAAGAGACTAAATGTGGCTCAACAAAAATGGCTGAGAAGGATTCTGAGAGTCAGTTACACAGATCGAGTCTCAAACAAGGAAATCGTATGCCGAACTGGGAGTCGAACACTCAGTGAGGTTGTGACAGAACGTCGCATGAGGTTTGCGGGACATGTTCTACGACAAAATGAACTACGCATACCAAAAATTGCGAAGACATGGAGGCCAATACGAGGAAAACGCAAACAGGGGCGTCCTCGTATAACTTGGCGTCATACCTTCATGGTGGACCTCAGAACAGTGGACACCAGATGGGAGGAGGCTGCAGACATTGCCAATGACAGATCTTTATGGAGACAGCTTGCCGCCCAATGCGCCGAACGGCGCTGGAGGACCTAAGTCTAAGTCTAAAAGTTCAGCATATCTCTCCTTTCGATTTATCCTATTATTTACGTCTCCATGCATGACGTTTAGTTGTTCTTCCATGTTCATAAGCTCTCCAGCAGCCAAGAGGTTACCGTGTTGGCTTGAGAAGGCTTGAGCTATGAGTTCGAATTCAGGTCGTTCTCCCTTTTTTATTTTTATAAATGCTTTTTAATTGTTAGTCTAAATCTATTCCAAATGTAATTACATGACTTATCCAAACTAATTGATACAAATACGCTAAATATAAACTTTTCGGGTAAATATTATTATTAATAGGTGGATATTTATCAAATCTTTTGACAAAAAGTGTAGTGGCCTCCACAAAACTCCTGTGCAGGACTTCCATGTACTTAAATTCGGCCCTGCTGGAATGTTTAGTTCAGAATACACCTAGGTAAGCCTCTATACTTCTGATGAACAGTAAGTGTAAGTTCCAAGTATACAAATATACAATACTAGACTAGATGTATATTCTAGATTAACGATTGTGCGAGCTTTCTTAAAAGACTCCTTATAAGAAAAGAGAAGATAAGAAATGAATAGAATCTTCATTATATGACAAGTTTTTGAATCAAATGGCCAGCGGTCATTCAGCATCATCATCTGTCCTTTTGGCGAAATAAAAGTTCTTCACTTTCCCCGTTCAGCAGCTGCACTTATCAAGAGAGAGGCCGGTCCATTCTTTGACGTTGTCCAGCCAAATTTTCTTTGGAGACCCTTTCTTTGTGCTCCCTCCACTGTACGTTTAAGGATGACTTTTAACATGCCACCAACGTGCCCAATGCCTTCCCAGCTTACGCCCCTTTACATTACAGGGGACTGAGGGGAGCCCCCCCACTCCCTCTTTTGTTTGCCTGCTAAATTATTTATCAGGAGTGGAACCTTCTCATTTTTTTCCCTTCTCTCCTGTTATCACAAGCCCTCACACACACACGCACACACACACACATTCAATTCTAGAGCGTTACTCTCTAACCCAGGTACACATCTCCCAGCATTCAATATTCATGGTTGTCACTAGAAGAAAGCACTAATTAATAGGTTGACAAATATTGATACATATCATCTGGTCTGTGAGCTCCGTTAGCACTACTTTTTTTAAACCGAAAGTTGGGGGGGGGGGATAAATGGAAGGATTTGAACCTCTCAAGCCCATGCTTAAACTAGGTTTTATTAATCACAATGATGCTAAGATCCGTTCATGTGGGCATATGTCAGGTAGTCAATTTACTTATATACTTAGCAGGCTTCTTCAGGTGATTTTCATTTTTAAGTTAATCAAAGTAATCTGATCATTGCGTACGTGAGAAAGCGATAAGGAAAAATATGGGGGCAATGTAAGGGAACTTTAAAAAAGCGAAACAAAATGAAAAGAGGAAGAGATAAATGAACAAAATGAACAATGTCAAGAACTCTAGATAGAACGATTTCTGCCGCCAACTATATCATAAAAATTACACTATGCTGCAAAAGCTTCACAGAACCAATAATTATTCTTTGCACCTTTTTCAGTTACAGTGATAACGATAATAAAATTGAATGCAATTCTTCATACCAGTGTTAGGATAACATTGAAAAACGCAGCCGAGGACAGACGCAGACGGCGAAAAGAAAATCTTAATCGACCACATGCGGGCAATGGTTATGGTTGCCCTGATTGTGGCAAAATTTGTAGGTCACAGCTGGGGCTGCGAAGCCACGGGAAATACTGCATTCCTCATTAATCTTCGAACTCGAAGACGAGCCTTATTATAATATGCAAGTTGAAATTAAAACCATTAGCGCGAGCCGCGAGGAGATCAAAAAATAAAAGTTGCATTAACTTTGGACGCGTAGAAGACAGAAATTGAACCCAATAGCCTTTAAGTTTAGAGACAGACAGAAGAGACAGACAGACTGACAGATACAAGAACTATCATCAAAGATTTATGTCAATATTAGATGCTGTTGTTTTTTTTTCTATGTCAGCAACGTGGTCATTAGTTTCTTCTGGTTCGCTATTCTCCAATTAAATCATTTTTCACAGGCATTCCCTTCGTATCAAATGATAATTAGAGCACGAGAGAGGAGAGAGAGACAGAGAAGAATAGAGGCAGAGAGAGAAAGAGAAAGAGAGAGAGAAAGAAATCGTTCTTTTCATTTCCCCTGTAAAAACAAACCCCGTTATTGGTTTTGTTCAGTCTGCCTGTTTGTAACTCTGTCACGTTTAGATCTCAAAAACTAAGAGCCTCGTCCACAGTTTGACGATGACAATGTGATACTTGCGAACATAGAATTGTTCGATTATCCGAAGTTGGGGAAACATGTCCTTGGAACCTGACTTTGACATTACAACAAATATTTCGTCTTTTGCGATAAACAACAACTATGACCAGTGGCGTAGCATCCATGGCGCGAAGGGGTTCAATGAACCCGGGCCCACGACCATTAGGGGCCCACAACCTGTGGAGTAGCAACAATAGCGCAAAGGGGTTCATTGCACTTGAGTCCATGACTATTGACTAGTTGGGGCCCACGCGAAAACTTACGAATGACACTAATTAACGAATTAAAATTTAGAAACAATGCTAATTATTCAATTTTCTCAAAGCGTAATATGTTTCTTTTTTTTCTGTATAAATAATGTGTCATAATCACTATTTCTATTCTTAGAGTTGCCTCACAACTAAAAAAAAAGGGTAATACAATCCTCAAGCTGTAGATATGTAATCCTTTATCATTTCCTGTCTATGATGGGTTCAATAGCTATGTAGTATGTCTCAAAGCGTAATGTTTCTTGTTTTTCTGTATAAATAATGTGTCATAATCACTATTTCTATTTTCACAAATACCTCTTAATTAAAAAAAAAAGGGTAATACAATCCTTAAGCTGTAGATATGTAATCCTTTATCATTTCCTGTCTATGATGGGCTCAATAGCTATGTAGTATGTCTTTGCTATTATAAATTACAAATAAAAAATTATATATGTAAAAAAAAAAACACAAAAGAGGCAGGAATGCCCAAAAAATAGGCCTAAGGCCCAAGGATTCCTATGATGACAGAGCTAAAATTAAATAGAAAAAAAAAGAAAAAAAAAGCATCTTAATAGTTGGGAATCTTAAACTTTCGAGTCCGAGCTAATGAAGTAGATACTTGGAAATAGTGTAAAACATTCATTTAGGACAACAGCGTCCACGGAAGTCTTCATCACATTGTTTTGTTGTCTTTGTATTGTGTATAAACATTTTTCAAGTAATCATTAGATTATATTTTAAAAAATATAAAAGGAGATGAAATCTAAAAAAAAAGTATTTAGCAAGCAAATGAAATGCCAGAGTAAGTTACACATGTATCGTTAAAGATGAATGTGTTTGTTTTGTTACAATGAATGGCGAAACCGAAATTGGAGAGCAGGTTTATAACAAAGATTTAGAAGATAGAGAGATGTCCAAGTTATCATGGAATAGTGTCTCTCTCTGATCAATGCAGTGTTTGTTCAGATTTCTTAGAGAAAGTTAGCGATGTCCTCCATACAGCTGATCTATACAAAAGTATATAATTATGTATATGTATATGGAACTCTGACCAATGCTTAGTATTAAAAAAAACACTGTTCCAACTAATGAATAATCCCAATTTATCTTTAAAACTGCGAGGCTAAGGTTATGATGGTGCTTCCAATATAAGTGGATATTAGGACTTACAATGGTCTTCCGGTAATGCTTCATCAAATGAAGCCGCTCTTCCATTATGTTCATTATGCTAACCATGACTTAAACTTGGTCTTAAATGATTCCGTCAGCTGTGTTCATGATGTTGCAGATCTCTACAACTTGGTATGTGTTTTTCAGTCAAAGCATCTCAAGATGGGCGCGTCTTGAATCCAATAGGAAGAGCAATATACACTCGAATACTTTTTCCCACAATGTGGTCATCAAGAAATGATGCTCTCACAACAATGACATTAACATGTATTGATGTACCAAAGCTCTTTGTGTTTCTCAAAGAAAAAAAACTCATGGAAGCTGCAAGAGGAAAATTAGAATTGTAAGCGCAGTCAGCGTTGCGTTGCGAATGTTGAAAAATGAGAAGAAAAATCTACATAAAGCAGAAAGTATTGGAATGCTTTTTGGTAACATACCCATACATTCAGATTCCTCAATTGTTCTATCACACTATACATTTGACTTACCTGGGGTAGAGGGCCCACCAAGATATTCTTGAACCCGGGCCCACGGGTACCTTGCTACGCCACTGACTATGACATCAAATGGAAATTAAGTAGAACATTTTAAAGGTCATCTATAGTATTAATGTTTTGTTTGGTGTAATACACACAAATTGTAAGACAAATTTCCTAATGGATAATGTCACAAGACCTTTCCTATCGTCAAGGTGCCATATATAATAATATCTCTTCTGTCGACGATGAATGAAGACTTCGCCAACTTTATCTTGAGATGTAATAATAAAGTTGCTGTCCGATAGGAGAGTATACTTGTGATTGCCGGGGAATCTTCTATCTTGAACACGTGGCTGATGACAAGCAACTTGATTCAAATCTTGTAGATGAATTAATTGAATAAATGTAGATCTAGAATTCACAATTAAAAGACTTTCTTGTAGAAAACAATATTCAGGAACTTTATTTGAACAAAACGTAAGTACAACATATGTACAATGTAGATCAAATAATACGAAATAAAATCACAAAGGCTTATTAAACAGAGCTCTAATAAGGCACAACCTGCTTCTATGAGTTTACTTTCTTCACTGATTAATTCGCGCTCAGATTCCAAGCTCTAGGCGGAAGTCAGGTGACTTCTTCTTTTAAAACAACCAATAGAATCAAATCTTCCAGATCGAGCCAAGCTTTTCTTGGAATAACTATAAATAACTTCGTCAGCAGAGAGGATTGACCTTTGACTTGTGCAAACTAACAAATACATAATTTGTTTATGTGACAGATAATAAAGATTATTATGATTATAATTATTACGCTCTTAAAAACTTGTAAATTTATGTTATAAAACATTCAGTCAGGACAGAAGGACTTCACTCCCGGAGATAATGTTAGCTGTTTTGTCTTCTGTCTTATAAAAGGCAAATGGAATCAATCTTTAAACGTCATTTAAAACAACTTTTTCATTCTTTAGCTTTTATCTATTAATCAAATAGATGTTAACTATAAAAAAAAAGATAAATAAACTGTTTTAAGATGTCTTTTTCACCAAGCTTATATTACGAAAGCACACGGAACTAGTCAAAATCTTTTAAACATTAATTCTTCCATTATCCATCCTCGGATTAACTTGAAACTTGGCACAATTCACAGTCAATGATAACACATGAATCGATAGAATAGCAATATACCAACAAATAAATCAAAACTTCTTATACCAATAAATTAATCAACAAGTCGGAAGTAATAGCCTAAATGTTGTTTTATAAGGAAGATTACACGTATGCCCAGGAGATATACCTTGCAATAATGACAATTATGTCAAAGGGACTCTTCTGAGCATGCAAATAGAGCAGACGCGTAAAAGTCGCAAGACCAGGAGAGTAGATTACGTCATTGTGTACAGTAATGATTGGCTTAAAATAATTGATGTAATCTCACTCACTGTAAGCGAAATTTTTTTAAAAGTATTTTTAGCGGCCCCCGAAAGGGGAAAAGAAGCTATTAGTTTTGTGTTGCCTGTCTGTCCGTCTGTCTGTCTGTCTGTCCGTCTGTCTGTCCGTCCGTCCCGTTTAGTGCTCAGAAAGTAGAAGAGAAAATGAAAATCTGACATCACGATAATATAGATCATTCAAAGTTCTGATGCAACGGCTACTTCTTTTTCTAAAAGCTCAAAATCTAATTTTTAAAAATCATTTATGCGAACAGTTTTTATAGGAAAAACCTAATTAGTATGCATTATAAATCAAACCTATTTTAAGACAATTAATAAAGTTATAACATTCATTTAATTCCTAGTTTATTTTTGTTCAAAGACAAAAGTATTTGCAATCTAAGGAATAAAGAAATTGAATTAGCGAATCAATTATATTACATCAGTAGGTTCAGATTCACATCTAACTTAACTTTCACCTACACCTATCCTTTGATCTGCTGGACCGCTAGGGCACTACATAAAATCTGTCAACCTTCTATCTGCATTCTTATCTGTCATTTGTCTTTGATATAATTTCATTCGGATGTTCTTTCTGAAAATATTGAAACCTGCCTGGGTGGATCACTTCGGGGGCCGATTTTAAGTTTTTGTTTCCACACAAACTGTCTTTGTAACCTTGTTTATATTTAAAATTTGTTTTGTTATAAAAAACTAAGTGTCTATGCTTTTTTAACAAGATTTGTTGTCAGATCGTATTGGTGTTCAACACTAGAGCACATTTAAAATAAAAGAGTGAAAAGTAATGTATGAGTACAAATGACCAGCAGGGGGCCGACCACTAGTCCAAGGAGGAGGGATGGTGATACATCAAGAGAGATAGAGCGAGGGATAGAGAGAGAAAGAAAAGAGAGGAAGAGAGAGAGAGATAGAAAGAGAGAGAGAGAGATAGAAAGAAAAAGAAAGAAAAAAGAGAGCTCACGCGAAAGAGAAACAAAGAGAACGAGAGAGAGAGAAAAGAGAAACAAGTTGCAATGACGTAATTACTTGTATTGTGAAGTATCCGCACAACAGTATTTAGTAATATGTATAAATAATACTATGTTTTAAACTATTTAGTCATTTCTAAACACTTGATTCCTTGATCGACAATCGATTGGCGATATCACACTGACCTAATCTTTTAGTGCATTCCAGTGGTCAGTGCGAGACCAACAACTTACCATCCGTTGCTCTTGATAGCCTTTCTACCCCAGAGTTTCTCTCCACTCTCTAACCAACTCTTTCTTCGCGTCTGCTATCTCAAACACTCAGGATCGATACTACCCACCTTACCTCTCACGTGGGCCAGATTTTTCCCGTTTGACAGGGTAAACTTTTTTCCCTAAACAAGAAAAAGGTTTGGCCGCGCGGCAAGAGCGTCTGAGATTGAGAAAGTGCCACAAGCGCAGACTGGCAGGTAGCAAAAAAAGGGAGCTCACTCGACGGCCAGTCTCTTCAGGTAGACAACTCGAAACATTGGCCAGATTGATCTTTAATTTGTATTTCTTTTTAATTCCAACACTTTTCTGTATGGATTGATTTCAACCGCAGTTTGTTTCTTCTTAATGTTGGCAGTAGGATCAATACATTTAAATGCCAAGATAATATTCACATCGACAGGTAAAAAAAAGCATATATGTACGTATAAATAATTAATTTTTCTCTAGATTAGATCTACATCAACT
This sequence comes from Biomphalaria straminea, assembly GCA_021533235.1. Classification (NCBI taxonomy): domain Eukaryota; kingdom Metazoa; phylum Mollusca; class Gastropoda; family Planorbidae; genus Biomphalaria; species Biomphalaria straminea. Next base: position 3,148,117 of record JADKLZ010000003.1, on the reverse strand, counting down.
GTTTCTCTGTAGTAAATTCTGTAACATTTATTTCTATATTTTGGTGATTTAGATTTGGACATAACCAGGGGCGTAGTTAGACTGGGGACTGGGGGGTGCTCAGAATATTTTTTTACATTAAATATTATGCAATATGCAGGGGCCCCCAAAGAGGTAACCCCCCGGACTCCAAATGATGGCAATACCTAGCTACGCCACTGGGACATAACCATACACTGTGTAACAAATCAGGACTGGTATTTGTTTTTCTTTTGGATATCTGGTGGTGGTACTATGAGGCCTACTCTAAATCTAGATCTCGTCTCCAGGGAAGAGAGAAGATTGAAGAACAATTTAGTAAGAAAGTGTTTTAAGATTTATTTGATAGGCCATAAGGGGCTCGTGGGGTTCATGAGTAAATTAATTACATCCTTGCTTCCCTTCAAGTGAACTGTTGATGCGATAAAGCCTCGGGTTGATACCTGTCTTTTTTCAACGCTTATATCAACTCTGGTAACATTTTGAACATGTTAGTTTCACCCACTTCCCATTCTCGGATCAAGCCACAACATTGCACAATTATTCATTGTTCCTAACAAAACAGGAATCAATCTAAACATCAACCCCTTAATCAGTGGTAATTAATTACTTTACGTTTAATATTGATTAGGGAAAATAACTCTTACAGTATTGAGAAGTATGGCTGTAATTATGGCGTTTTCCCCCATAGCTAAGCTTTGCTTTTTTAAAGTAATTTTTGTACTTTGCTTGTTGTTTTTTTTTTTCAATCTTTACCATGACTCTTATATATAAATTGAAAAAGAAATGCAATGTTGCTGTCACGTTTTTAAAATTTGGTATCCTTGTCCAAAGAACCCCTTTCAAGCCTTGTGATGTATAGATCAGACGATATAAAGGTCATCTGTTAGTTTAAAATTGCTTCTTTATAGGGTTGATGATCGGTCGTTGCTATGTAGCTCCAAGCTGCTAGTACAAGTAAGCCAATATAATCGTATTATATTTTTTTTATGAAATACAATTTGAATAGTTTGAACAAACGTATCTTATGTGTTACGGCTCCCGCGAGGTGTTAAGGTTGAAATACAACTAAGTCTGACTGTAGTAACACTGGCAGTAACACTGAACACAAACTACTTTAATAACACCGGCGAAAAGCCAAAACATTCAAAGGATGCAGTCGACGCTAGTTTCAACTATAAAATACTTTTAATCTTCAAAAGGGAAACACGTCCAATGTCTTCTGTCGCTAGCCGTTTAGATATTGCTTCTTACTTAAATGTTCTAATGAAAACATGTCTTCTATATATTGTATCGTAGAGCCTTCAACTTTTAAAACTAACTTTACGTCATCTGTAACTAATTAAAACTTTCTCCATATTCCCGAAACAAATCTAGCTAAATCCTAATCATGAACAAAAGCTCTTTTTTAAATTTAATACAATAATCCCAGATTTAACTTAACATGAGATATAGATCTTATAGTAATGAATCGACTGATATTTAAACAAAATCGAACTTGCCTCAAAAACATGTTTTTACTATTTCAAATTTCTGGGTCGTCTGCCGTCCATAACATCAAATATGACATCCTGTATCATCATTATCCAAGACAAAACATAAATGTTCCCTTTCTTCATTGTAACCTTGGTAACACACATACACACACTACATAACATATAGCATGATTAGTGCGCTATGGTTCATTTCTCCAAGACCAAAAATTAATGCTCCCTTTCTTCATTGTAACCT
>JADKLZ010000003.1:3108953-3123526 GCA_021533235.1 Biomphalaria straminea | reverse complement strand
ATAGATAGATAGATAGATAGATAGATAGATAGATAGATAGATAGATAGATAGATAGATAGATAGATAGATAGATAGATAGATAGATAGATAGAAATACTGAGTTTGAGAGAGACAGAACAACAGACTATTACATATTAACCATCGCTAGAACTAGTACATGACATGGTTAAAACTATACACATCTACTTTCTTAATCCGACTTCCAAATAGTGCAGAAACTTAAAGTACTACAGAGATTTGTATTAATCCTTCACTACGAAGTAGTCTTCAGATCGGATTGTTTTCTTACTAAACCCTCTTCCCTTCCTCGATGTCGTAAACACAACCTGGGTATTGGCGTGCACGTGGGGTGCTGTCAACACTGGCCTGGGCACACACCTGACAGGACGTCACTTGATGTCACACGAGCTAAACAACAACCGGCGTGTAATATGTCAGTGCAGATATTCGATCTATTACCCTGGCAGTAAAATCACTCGATTGTTACAGTTCGTGGGTCTGTGTGTATCAATAAAAGCGACACCTGTTACAATGGCTTGTTTTCCTGTGTAGGCTACAATATATAGTGCTATAATATAAATGTGCTGTGCAGGCTACAATATATAGTGCTATAATATAAATGTGTAGTGTAAAGCTTCTATCATCCTAGGATATAAATGAAACTGATAGCAAATATGTTGAAGGCAGATGGTATTGATTTCTACTCAAATGTGTTCAGCTGTAAGTATTTAATTACAAAACTTATATCAACTCACTCCGTCTGTCTGTCTGTCTGTCTGTACACGTTATTTATCCCACTTTCCATTCTGCGATCAAGTTGAAACTTATTCGTTGTCCCCCCAAAAAAATATAAATTAAAAAAAACACCAATGAATTAATTAATTAGTGGTAGTTTTGCTAATTAATGAAAAGGGGGGAAAAGCCTACATAATTGGTATATACGGATGTAAATGTTCAGTACTTTCTCTTATATTAGCTTTGTTTTTATTTTAACGTATTGTTTTTATTCTGCTTGTTTTGTATTATATTTGAGAGCAAAATCTTGTGTTTTCTTGTTAAAATGTTAATTTATAATCTTGATTGTTTTACTCGTCCTAGCATCTAGATCTAATTCTAAGTTGTTCTAGAAGATTTCCCCAATCTAAAGATTAGTGCACCTATCAACAACGGTTCTTTGAATTCAGCGCTCACTTTCGGGTAGTAATAACTTTAAGGATGGGGGTATGCTAGTGGCCTTATATCTAATTGCCCAACATAACCAACACCCTGTACTGCAGTGCTGAACAACTGAAAAAAAAAAGCACACTATTTTTCCTTGGCACAATCTGCAAAAGAGCTGACAAGCTCAGCAGCAAAAGGCAGGTTAGAAGAAGACTTAGACTTAGACTTAGGTCCTCCCGCGCCGTTCGGCGCATTGAGCGGCAAGCTGTCTCCATAATGATCTGTCACTGGCAATGTCTGAAGCCTCCTCCCATCTGGTGTCCACTGTTTTGAGGTCCTCCATGAAGGTATGACGCCAAGTTATACGAGGACGTCCCTGTTTGCGTTTTCCTCGTATTGGCCTCCATGTCATCGCTATTCTTGGTATGCGTAGTTCATTTTGTCGTAGAACATGTCCCGCAAACCTCATGCGACGTTCTGTCACAACCTCACTGAGTGTTCGACTCCCAGTTCGGCATAGGATTTCCTTGTTTGAGACCCGATCTGTGTAACTGACTCTCAGAATCCGTCTCAGCCATTTTTGTTGAGCCACATTTAGTCTCTTCTCAATTTTGACAGATGACTTCCATGTCTCACATGCATATGTTGCAGTTGGAATGACAATTGTGTTGAGAAGGTGTATTTTTGTCTCGAGTCCAATGGCTTGGCTTGTCCAAATAGGCTGCAGCCTTTGGAAAATGCTCCCTGCCTTTCCTATTCGGCACACTACATCATGGTATGCATCCCCATCATTTGTTATGATGCTGCCAAGGTAAGTGAACTTGTCCAACTCTTCAAGCGTTGACTCGCCAAGTCTGACAGGGGCACCCTTTGCCTTATATCCCACTCGCAAAATTTTTGTCTTATCCAAGTTTATGCGGAGGCCAATTTTGGGTGCCTCTCTATCTAGGCTCTCCGTCATTTCTTGTATACTTTTATTTGTCGCCCCGAGTAGTGCAACGTCATCGGCGAAGTCCAAGTCCGTCATTCGGTTTTGTTCACACCATGGAATACCAAAGGCAGTCTGGTTCATTGCTTTCCTCATTATGTAGTCGATGGCTAGGAGGAAAAGGAAGGGAGATAAGATGCACCCCTGTCTCACACCTGTCTCGATGCTAAAAAACTCTGTGGTTCCTCCTTCTGTTTTAATGCAGCAACTAGACTGACTGTATAGGTGTCGTAGGATCTGGACAAATTTTTCTGGGATGCCGTATTCTCTAGCTATTTTCCATAGTGATTCTCGGTGGACACTATCAAATGCTTTCTTAAAGTCTACGAAACTGATCGCTAGCCGTTGTTGGTATTCAAGACTTTGTTCTATGATATTTCGTAGAACGAAGATCTGCTCTGCACAAGATCTGCCTCTTCGAAATCCTGCTTGTTCTTCTCTGAGCCTCTCATCTACAGACTGTTGAAGCCGTCTTAACAAAACAGTGCTGAAAACTTTGCCCGGGACAGAGAGGAGAGTAATTCCCCTCCAGTTGTTGCAATCTGCCAGGTTGCCCTTTTTTTGGAAGCCTTACAATGACTCCTTTTTGCCAGTCCTCAGGGACTTTTGAAGTTCGCCAGCAGAGATTTAAGAGATCAGTCATTCTGTTAACAATGCACTGACCTCCATGTTTTAGCATTTCTGCTGACACCATGTCTAGCCCTGGTGCTTTGTTGTTCTTTAACACTGCAATGGCCATGGTAACTTCCTCTGCAGTTATTGGGTCTGTCTTGACCTTGAGATCATTGTCCGGAGAGGGGTCCCTGAATGTGTAAGTCAGGTCTGGCGAAGGTTGGTTAAGGGTCTCTTTAAAGTGTTCGATCCATCTTGCATCCTGCTCTTCTTTCGTTAGCAAAGTTTTGCCTTGCTTGTCTTTTATCGGTGCTCCGTGTCCACTCTTTGCTCCAGTGAGATCTCGGACAATACGATGGAGCGTTTTTGTGTCGTTTCTGCTTGCGGCTGCTTGCGCCTCTTGACCCTTCTGTTCAATCCAGTCACGTTTATCTCGCCGACAGCTTCTCTTTACTTTCAGGTCTGCTTCCCTATAAGCTTCTTCCGCTAGGCTGCGATCCTGTGTTTCATTTTTCTGATCTCGTCTAAGTTTGGCCTCTTTCCTCTCATCGATCAATTTCCATGTTCTGTCTTGTATCCACCGTTCCTTGTATGAACCTCGCCTCCTTCCAATAATTTCTTCAGCGCACTCAATAGTGGTATCTCTAAAGCTGGCCCACTCTTCTTCAAGGGTCAGTATATCTGCAAGAGCCTCGAAGCGGTTCTGTAGTTTCAGTTGGAACTGTGCTGCAGTATTGCAGTCTTTAAGCTTGTCTACATTAAATGGGCGGGGTCGTGTGGCTCGTTTTGGTTGGCGTTTCAGTCGGAGCTTACATTTTCCACTGACAAGGTAGTGGTCTGAGCTAATATCCGCTCCTCTGCGGGTCCGCACGTCTAATAGAGATGACCTCCATCGTTTGGAGATGCAAATGTAATCTATCTCGTTGAAGGTCTCTCCATTTGGTGACCGCCATGTTTTTTTGTGAATTTGTTTGTGCTTAAAATATGTGTTTCCAATTGAAAGGCTGTTGGATGCGCAGAGAGAAATCAGGCGTTCGCCGTTATCACTGATGTCTTCTGCAGAGCCATATGGTCCCATTACATATTCAAAGCCAGTTCGGTTAGGACTGATTTTGGCGTTGAAGTCTCCCATCAGTAAAATAAGGTCATGAGTGGGTGTTTCATCAAGTGTAGTTTGAAGTTGATTATAGAAATCATCTTTGATGGTATCTTCTGCATCCTCTGTAGGGGCATATACTTGGATGATAGTAATTTTAATTTGGTTTGTTTGGAGTCGAGCTGTAATGATGCGGTCACTGACTGGCTTCCAAGCAATTAGTGCTGAAGTTGCTATTTTAGACATGATGATTCCTACACCACCAATGTGCTCCTTATCGTGTCCTGAGTATATTATGGTTTTGCCATCATTAACTGTTTGCCCACTTGATGTCCACCGCATCTCGCAGATTCCAAGGATGTCCAGCCGGTAGGAGTCAAACTCTCTTAGAAGTTGGGCCAGTTTGCCGCATTGATTTAGGGTTCTTACGTTCCACGTGCCTATACGAGTAGGCTTCTTTGCATTGAAGGGCTTGCCATGTATCGGGTATTGGACTTCCTTTTGGGTTTGGTCCAACACCGTCATCGGAGTTTGGATGCCCTCGCCGCATGTTTGATTTTCATTATGTTTAAAGTTTGCCGTTTCTGTAGCAATAGTGTTTTTTACAGGGTGGGGTCGCTAGCCCCACGCCAAACCCTCCTCCTTTTTCATCCGGGCTTGGGACCGGCAAAAATGGCGGAGTTAGGTTAGAAGAAGAAGAAGAAAATATCTAATTGGGATGGAAGGTGTTTAAAGAACAGAGAACCGTTGTTGATGGGTGCACTAATCTTTAGAATGTGGAATCTTCTAGAACAACTAGTGGGCAGTGGTTGGGCAGTAGCTCAAGCAGTGATGCAATAGAACGAGCGTGATTAATTGATCATCTAGAAATTCTAGTTGATTTAGGGGGGAGGGGGTACTGGTCGTTGACTTGTAGCACCAAACTAACTGTTTGCTAACTAATAAAATTTCAAATAAGTGGAATAATTTCCTATTGAGGAAAAAAAACAACTAATTAGAATTTTATTTCCAATATAGACTAAAAATCAAGTTGATAAAATGGAATAAATGTGGCTGACTTAAGTAATATCTAACCAATAATCTAACTCACTGTAATAATACAACCTTTGAGTCTCACGTTCTGGAGCCACCTATGCTGCATCATTCAGAACCAATCGCTAACCTCTTCCCACAGTCCCCTTATACACACACACACACACACAATCCATAACAGGGACATCGGCGTTTAGTCAATGGTCTCAAAAGTCTTTGGCTCAACTCTTATTAGGACAATCACAAAGGAAGGGGAACTAAACGTTGCAATTGTTGCCGTCGAAACAGCTTTAGGGTATATGTAGGATATAGTTCGTCCATCGTGGTTCGATGATGACCACTTTGTCATCCAGTGGGCTGAGGGCTTTGCACTGGGGTTTTAAGCCTTCTCATGTGGCTGGTGAGACCTATGCGAGCCCGGAATGTTCGGCCGCACTCTGGGCAGGTAATTCCAGCTGGAGCTAGTGTCCTTCTCTGGCGTTTTTCTTCTGCCAGCGTTGTTCTCTTTTCCTCAGCAACCTGTGCGCCGGAACTCACAGCGCGACGCCATGATGCTCTGTCATGTGCCTCTGTCTCCCAGGTGCCTAGGTCATTTTTGAACGCCTTCAGAGAAGCTTTGAGGGTGTCCCTGAAGCGCTTTCTTTGACCACCTTGCGAGCGTTTTCCGTCGCTTAATAGCTTTAGGGTAGTCCCAGTGTATATAACATAACATCAACACTCGTTGAAGACACGACCATGATTGTCATACTATAGCTGACCTATAATTTTTTATAAGGAACTCATACACCCCTGTGTACATTAAGTCACATCAACATGTGAATGGACTTCTCGTAGTCATTTAGGCAATCCATTATTATTCGGCATTACGCAATCCTTAAGTATTGACATTACGCAATCCACATTGGAGCAGTCACTTCTCTCATGTGTATTGTTGCACCGCTGACAGGTCACCTTAACTACACATGTCACTTTCGTTAGTTGTTTTTTTTAAAGTGTATATTTTTTTTTAGTCCAAGGCAGATATTAGCCGCGGGTCTTAGTTAAGGTATTACTGATTTAGTGGATTGGATTGTTTCCTATTAGGCCACCAAAATAAAAGTAGATTGTGATAATGGGTTCAGCCGATTTATCAAAATGTTTCATTCAAAAAGTTTCTTTAATGTAGATAAATTTAGGTATGTTCTTGCACTTTTAGGTGTGTGTGTGTGTGGGGGGTGCAATAAACATATACTGCGGTCACCGACATGATCTAAGGACCATTTATGCCATGTTTTATCAAGATTGGTCAAACGGGGTGGGGGGTATCTGGGAGAGTTTTCGTGCTGCCTTTAGGCGCCCAGCAAGCACTGAGTCGGGATTCGAACTCAAGCTGCTTGGCCAAACCGTTGTCCCACATTCAAACAACGGTGTATATACAGCCTTTAATACATACAGTTCATGCAAATAGGATTAATTCCTTTCCTGAAAATCGTCGAAGCTTAGATCTAGCCTTTACTTTTATTCAAATCGCACATTCGGAATAGGCGAATCCTGGGTGGACTCGGTTCTCGAAAACGGCTTTATCGCTAAGAAAAAATTACTAGCTCGTGGGCAACACTGGTAAAACTCTAGTTTGACTACTTCCGTTTTAAAAAGTCTAGAAAAAAAATTCATTTGGCTAGATGACTAGAAAATATTTTTCTTGAACGGACATTAGGTCTTCTGGTATTTCCACGTGTAGGCATCATGTTATTCCAGAGTTTAATAAATTAATGTTCAGGAACATGTTTCACCACCTCAAACAGAACTGGCTAGAGCTAGGATTCTTTGAGATGAAATATTCTTTAGTCTAGGGCAGTGATTCCCATTTGAGATGAAATATTCTTTAGTCTAGTGCAGTGATTCCCAAAGCGGCCTATAAAGACCCCCAGTGGTCTACGAGACAAAAAAAAAGTTTGGGAACCACTGGTCTAGTGCTACACACATGTCTTACCTTTTTTTAAAAACTGGTTCTTTCTCCGAAACAAATACACACACATTCAGACTTTTGAAATAAAACGATATGAAAACAAATATCCAATGAGAGGCTACCTGAACAAGCTATTTGGGTAAGTGCAGGGCGGACCATTTTCCATCGGCTCATATTTTGTTATATTCAGGCCAAACTTTGACTTATGGTACCACTGCTGCAGAGAGGAAAATGGAAACCGTAGGTCATTTTCTTTTTTGACTGTCCAAGACTTTGAATACAGTTTCAATAAGTCTGGAATGTCACATACTCTTGACCAGGATGGACTTTTCCACCAATGGTATGGACGATGTGCAAACAGTATGTACTTGCGCGCGGTGTAAAATAACGAGAAATTAAATAACAAAGGTGAAAGGTCAACAAGTTAGTCGACGCCGATAACGAGTGTTGAAGAAGTTTAATATTAGCAAAGGGTACCATCGAATGTCGTCAAGCTAAATCATTAGCCAGCCTCTCTCTAAAGTCTTCAGAAGTATTCTGTTTACATTTCGCTATTCTTCCTAAAAATCCTTTTTTTTTCTAGTCGCGTCATTGTCTCTAGTTCCAGTGGCGTAGCTAGGGTGGGGGAGGAGGGGGGAGATTTCGAAAATCCCCCCCGGCCCCCACTTGAGGGGGGGGCCAGATTAGTGTTTTTTACATAAAAAAATTAACTATTACGCAAAATGCAGGGGCCCTAAACTAAAGAGGCCAAGCCCGTCGTGCCCACAAACAATGGAACATTCCTAGCTACGCCCCTGTCTAGTTCAAAGCTTTCCCTCTCTATGAAACAATTAACTAATTCTTAATCGTGCCATAACATTATATAAGGTTAACTTAACATTTGACAATGATGATCATGATTATGATGGTGTAGAAGGGAAATAAATTTCTAGGCTACATCAGAAATCTCTCTCTCTCTCTCACTCTCTCTCTCTCTCTCTCTCTCTGTATATATATATATATATATATATATATATATATATGATTGAAAAGAATTTTATATTTAAGTTTTTATGCTAGGATGACAAATTGAGAACTATTGCTCCAGATAGACTCACTCTTAGATGTATGAGACACATTGTTTTTATGTGTTCAAACTTCAAGTATTCTATTTGAATTTATCATCACAGGTGACAAACTTGTTTAATAAACGGCATCCGTCGGATACGCAAACATGATACAGAACTTTTTGATTGCATAAGTTCTCGAGGTGAACATATTTAGGCGCGGGAGCATCTGTGCGGAATTTATTCTTCTTTGTGAACTTAATGATCAAAAGTGTGTACCTATTAAGGTGTATAGGCGTTTGATTTCTACAAAAAAATTACACAAAGATGATGGATTGGATGTAGAAGCGATAGAGGTCTATCCTACTGTAGTATTACTGTACATAACAACAATTTTTCGAGTGTATAAGTGTATAGACAAGGTGCATAATGGTTAATGGAAACACTGTTTATTTGCCATGTGAATATCCTACTCTGTTAATTATGGTTTTTACTCATTCTAAACGAAATGGCTGTGCTGATCTGTCTAGATCTTAAAAATGATCATTACGTTTATGTAAAAAGTGGTGTCAGAAGTGGGCTAAGTCTAGATTAGCTTGGTTGCCTTAGCTCTGAAATTCTTTGCATGTCTTTTGCCTTGCTATCTTTCATGTTTTCTTTCCGTGCCAACCATCACAGCTCGTTCTGTTTGGATTCCAAGAGATTACATCTTCAGCTAATTGTTTTACAGGTCTGTTATTTGTGCAGTCTTTCAGACGACATTACAGTCCCGTCTTCTTTTAAGTACAGCGACTGATCAGCTTCTGATGACTGACTTGACTTAATCCTGTGCACTCCCATGGGAGCAATAGGGCGGAACCACACCCCTCCACAGAACTCGGTTGTGAGCAGATTTCTTCATCTGCTCCCATGTCATTCCAGTACCCTTTGCTTCACTGATGACAGATCTCTTCCAGGTTTGTTTGTGTCTGCCAACTATCCTCTTCTCTTGCGGATTCCAATCAAGTGCCTGCCTGCCTTGTAACATTGGTAGCTGGTTTTCACAGGGTGTGTCATATACATCTCTACTTTCGCTTTGTGATGCCTTGGGCTATGGGCTTTTATCTAGTTCTCTCCCACAAATTAACAGGAGTTATCTTTTCTGGCCACCTAATTCCTAATATCCAGCGTAGGCACCTGTTAACAAAGATCCAGAGCTTTTCCATATTTGTTTTAGTGACTCTCCATCGTCTGATAGAGAGCCTCTAAATCTGACATGTTGTATTCACTCATTATAAGCATATCGATCATTTAATCGCTATCTAGCTCTTCAACCTACACTTAAATTATCATTATCGATCTGTTATTTGAATTCTATTTTAAATTGCATTTGCGCTCAAATGTTGTATTAAAGTTCTAACTCATTAAAAACGTATTCATCTCTTTTTATATTGGTTTGTTCCGTTGTGAATTCAAAAAGTTTTTTTTTTCTTGGCCCTTTTTATGTTTTGTATCGTTATGGCTTTTAAAAATTGTAAAATATTTTTCATTTGTTTTTTTTTTATTCCTAGTCTCTTTATTTCCGAAAATCAACCTTTGAATGTTTGTGCCTTAAAGTCTGTTGATTGAGCCATACATGCCTCTTAAAGTCTGTTGATTGAGCAATACATGCCTCTTAAAGTCTGTTGATTGAGCAATACATGCCTCTTAGAGTCAGTTGATTGAGCAATGTTTCTTAAAATCTCTTGATTGAACAATGCATGTTTATTGATTGCATTTTCAACACTAGCTAGTGACACCCTCAGTTGGCCACCCCAAAGTCCCTAAATCTCTGAAACGTAATTCAATTTGCACAGAGAGGGGTAGCTGTAAAACCAAGTCTCCGTACAAATATTGTGCTTACACTTCAAAGTTTTACTAATTTAAAGTCAAAATCAATTTTAACAATTCAAAAATCCATGGCTTCAGAATGGTTGTGTGATAGGCTAGGACAGACGGGTAGAGAGCGGGAGAGAGGGAGTGGGAGAGAGATAGAGAGGGGTGGGAGAGAGGTAGAGAGTGCCTCTTGAGAGATGTTAATCGTGTTGGAGCAGCCGTTAAATCTCAGTCCATATAAAAAATAGAATTAATTGAAATGTTGTCTTCATACATTATAAAAGATTATTTCACAAAACAAAACAAAACAAGGAAATACTATTGAACGAGATAGGGAGGGTGAGAGAAAGAGAGAAAGAGATAGGAATGGAGAGAATACGAGAGAGTAAGAAAAAGAGATAGAGAAAGACAAACGTGAAAGGGACAGAGAAAGATAAAAAGAGAGATTAGTGGGAGATGGAGAGAGTGAGATAGATAGAGAGAGAGAGAGAGAGAGAGAGAGAGAGGAGAAAGAAAGAGAGAGAGAGAGGAACGAAGAGATTTCTAAACATATTTACTAATGACCCCTTTCCCTTGCCCCACAGGGTAACGCCCCTGTTCTTGTGCTACCCATCTGTTTGTACATCTCTTTCAAAAACTAGAAGCACTAAAGAAAATCTGGTTTCATCATTGCCTTTAATTGACCGGAATGCTTAAGTCTCTGTTAGAAAACTCACTGAAAAAAAAAGTTTTAAAACAAGGCTGGGTTTTGGAATGAAACGCAACACCAAACGATAATGCAATCCCAATTTCTGGGGTTTTTTTTTATTCCGACGACCACTGACTTTTGGCCTCTCCTGATTTGAATGATCGAACAGTTGATACGAGAGGCGAGACTGAGAAGGCGCTAGCTCCAAGCGTAACCTAGATTTGTATTTGATTTGTTATCGCCCCAAATTGATCAATAATGAATGAATTAATAGATTGACATTTTCTTTTTCATTAGGATCTCTTAAAAATATTTTTTTTCTTATTAATTTATCACTACTGGATATTTCTTATTGGATTAAATGATAAATGATTGTCACATCTTCCCCTTGGAAGTGATGTCTATAATTTATAAGATTTATAAGAAATTGTTTATAAGAACTCGTAATGTTTGTTAAGGAAAAGGTCAGTTTCCAGGGGCGTAGCTAGGAATTCTCCATCATTTTTTTCCCGGGGGGGGGGCTCGACATTTTAGGAGGCCCACTTCATTTTGAGTAATATTGAATATACTCACTTAGGGGACCCTCTCAAGTGTGGGCCCGGGGAATTTTCCAATTCTCCCCCTCCTTCCCCACCCTAGCTACGCCACTCTTTCTGTCTCCCTTTATCTCTCTCTGTCTCTTTTTATCTCTATCTGTCTCCCTTAACCTCTATCTGTCTCCCTTTATCTCTATCTGTCTCCCTTTATCTCTATCAGTCTCCCTTTATCTCTCTCTATCTTTCTTGCCTACCATTCTTTCTCTCTTTCTCTTGGTCTTGGTCTAAACTGCCCACACCGTTGCAGGTTCATCGGTTCTAGATCAATGATGCCCGAAACTACCGTAATACATCGATACATGAATCGTTTAAAAAACAATTAGTTTAGATTAATAAATTTGGGAAGCTTTTTTTTTGCAGTATTAAGATTTATGACAGTGATTTCGGTATTCATATTTGACTACAGTAACACCTTTAGTAAAATCACTAAATTTAGAAAGCCTTAAGGAAAGAAGACTCAAAGTAAAGTAGCAATTATACATAAGACACAGAACCATAATCTTCAAATTCAAAAACAAAACTTAATAAAATACTCAGAAAGACACAAAGATAAAGGCACACTTCTCGTCCCATATGCTAGGACAAATCTGTACAAATGCTCCTTCTTCCCTAGCGCCATTAGAGCATGGAATAGGTTGCCTGAGCTAGCCAGGAAAACCAGGAAAAAAAAAGTAAAGTTCCCCTTTCAGACCTTGTGGTCTATAGGGCAGATGATGTAAAGGTCATCTGATTCTGTGGCCTACGGTTAACGAGGGTGTCATGTGGTCAGCACAACGACCAACCGCCTTTACTTTTCCCAAACTCATGTCAGGTACCCATTAGAGCTGGGTGGACTCAAGGGCGCCCGAAAATCCCGAAATAAAAATCCCAGTCTTCACCAGGATTCGAACCCGGGACCTCCAGTACGGAAGCCAAACGCTTTACCACAGGAAAACCAGTGACTTGGCAGAATTTAGGTCACTGGTTAATATGCACGACTGAATGCATGACGCGTAGGACGTAATCATCTTCTTTTTTGAAGTAACGTCTGTATTATATAAGATAACATCTGAAAACATCAGTCAATATAAACATTCAAACAGGCACTCCATAACACCGTGTTTTTAGGAGTCTCTGATTCACCTTAAACGTAAATAGAGATCTGACCTCAGCTGGGAATGTGTAGGTTGTTGATCGTTGACCTGGCCTCTTAACACCCACGTTAACGATAATTCTAACTAGTGAACATAACATCTACTTTGTGGTCTCAGATCTCGAATAGAAACCTTTTTTTTTCAAATCCTCTATTGCATCTTTCAGAAATTTCCAGTTTTTTTGTTTCTTTTAAACTAGACCAGTGCTTCCCAAATTTTTTCTTCAACGGAACATTTCCGCACATTCTGAGTATTTAGACTTTGAGGAACACTTGGCTTATTTTTTTAGTGAGACATAAAGTTCGTAAAACACCTATTCAGGGAACACAAGGGAACACTAGAGTTCCGCGGAGCACAGTTTGGGAACCACTGGTCCAGACGTAGATTTATTCCTTCTACTAAGATGTAAACATACTTAAGCGGACAGACCATACACCTGAAATAAACAAGATCTAAGTTCTTTGGTTTATTTCTTCCACTCTTTCTACTGAAATATAAACAAGCGCATACCTAAATGGACAGACGGTGCACCAGAAATAAGCTAGATCTAAGTTTCTTGGTTTATACATCCAATCTGTTTCTTCTACCTTTAGAATAGCACTGAACTATAGATTCTCTATGCAAGATACTGTGTGGGCAGCGGCAGATAACTCCGTGTACTTTAAACATTCCAGCCGATAAAAAAATGTAATGAATATTTGCCCAGGATATTTTAAACAAGAAAAAAAAATTCTGGTATTTTTATTTGAACTCTTAAGAAAGTAATTAGCTATTTTAGTTCAGTAATTAATTTTTTTTTATATATTTGTAGTATTTTATTTTTTTAAAATGATAATCTTTACACATAGTGAGGTGTTTTTTTATTTTCTGTCATTGCTGCTGTAGTGGAGAATGTGAGCCATTACATAAATTGTTGTTCTGTCGGCGTGTGTTTGTACCTGGTCCTGAGAATGTGATAATTGATGTAGAGTGTAATTCTCTATGTATATTTGTCACATATTGCCTTTAGAGAATGGGTTGCCTGAATCAGACAGGAAAACTAACGACTTAGTAGAGTTGAAATCACTGATTAAGATGTTTTACTTGATTGACACAACATCAACACGCCGTAGAACGTAATTATCTCCTCTTTTGAAGTAACGTCTGTAATTTATAAGATAAGATAAAGTCACAGTGCGTCCCTTAAGTATAATTAAGTCTTATCTTAGGTTACTCTGACATTTGAAAACATTTAATAGGTAGTGCTTTTTTTATTGAAAGTGTAGTTTCTCTTCGGGTCATTTAATTTTTACTTTCTCTTCGGGTCATTCAAAATGTACTTTCTCATTGGTCATTCAAAATGTACATTTTCTTTGGGTCATTCAAAATGTACTTTTTCTTTGGGTCATTCAAAATGTACTTTTTCATTGGGTCATTCAAAAATATACTTTCTCTTCGGGCTATTCAAAATGTACTTTCTCTTTGGGTCATTCAAAATTTACTTTCTCTTTGGGTCATTCAAAATGTACTTTTTCTTTGGGTCATTCAAAATGTACTTTCTCTTTGGGTCATTCAAAATTTACTTTCCCTTCGGGTCATTCAAAGTGTATTTTTTCTACATTAAAGTGTTAAAAAAAAACCTTCCCATTTCAGATGATGTAAAGGTTTTTAATTTCAGGATATTTAGGCGCCTCTGAAGTCCACCCAGCTCTAATGGATACCTGACGTTATTTGAGGAAAATTAAGCTGGTTGGTTGTTGTGCTGGCCACATGACATATTCGTTAATCGTAGTCCACAGTAACAGATAACTATTCAAAGTGTACTTTTTCTAAAGAGTAGCTACTTTAAACACATTGGCTTATTGCTCGGCATTTCACCAGAACTAAGGCAACAACAACAACAATATTTTTTTAAAATATTGATCATGTTATTTCAGTACAATACAGGAAATGTCATTCAATACTATGTTCATTGTAAACTAATTGAATTATGTCCCCTTGGACCCGCCCCCCCCCCCAACTCTCTCTCTCTTTCACTCCTACTCCTACGATACACTCATTATTGTAGACAGACATTTGAAACGTGCTCAATCATAAGATCTAGTTTGACAGAATGGAAAACAAAGTTGTGTAATCTAGAACTGGTAGAGAATCAGGAAGTGGAAGGAACAATGCTACCGAAAGCTTTTAATTTGTGACACATACACCCACTAATGCGAAGGGATGCATCCCAAACTTACAGAGTTGCACATCCCACACGTACACAGTGGCGTATCTTCCACATACACAGTGGCGTATCTTCCACATACACAGTGGCGTATCCCCCCATACACAGTGGCGTATCTTCCACATGCACAGTGGCGTATCCCCCACATACACAGTGGCGTATCCCCCACATACACAGTGGCGTATCTTCCACATACACAGTGGCGTATCTTC